>OY740772.1:89277477-89639460 GCA_963513935.1 Aphrophora alni
TTACCATTCCCTTTGAATGGAAAGAGACCCATGGCGAAACGTGTATGCAATATTATTGGAGCAGATGGGATGCAAGCCATTGCAAAGAAATTTAAAAATCCCATTGCAATCCCCTACAAGGTAGAGTTAGCGGATGTTGAGTTGGCTACTCTACAGGAAAAAATGCCCGAAATACTATTGGAGCTGCAAACCCACGACTTCTACCTTATGGATTTGGACATTACACAAGATGTTGTGGGGATCTTTAACAAGCGAGAGATGTGTGAGCATTTAGTACAGGACCATGACTTTCGTTACCAAGGCGGCCAGTACAAAGAAAACTGCAATACAATTGTTAACAACGACAAGTCTGTTGGGATAGATTGCCTAACCTGGATTACTCCTACTGGTGCAAGAGTAAAAATCTACAACAAGTTTGTGTGCCAGATTACGAGTCCTGGCGTTAACAAACAAATTGGTAACCACATTGTGGATTTTGTCAACTGTCCAGACTCCAGATTAAGACAGACGTTTCTGTCCCCACTGGGTAAGGAGCATGGCATTACAAGATTGGAGGCTACGATCTACAACGGTAGCGGCGACCATCCTCTGGACAGCTGTGTAACGCTCCTGGAAGACAGCAAAATTTATTTCCAGGAAGCTCCGTTTTACTCTGTTGCCATCCCTAAAATGTGGACGAAATTAGCTGACAGTCTCCAGAACAGTTGCTGTGTAGTGTACAATAATCTTTTACAATATGCCTACTGGGGAAACAGTAACACGAGGAAGTTAACCGGGGTGCAACTTACTTTACCAAGCGACCAAGACCAGAGGAAAAAAATAATTAATTACGTACTCTCTGCATATAGTTTTAACTATTTGCCTGTAAATTACTTGGAGATAGTGGAAGATGTCGCTAATAGAGAGCATGTTAGTGTGGTACAAAAGTGCTACATTAAGAGTGGCGAGACATTCTTCTCGAAATCTAGTACTGCTTTCTCGGTGATTTGTAAAGATGTAAGCCTCGAGAACTGTGGGATGGTTCCAACGAGTAATATTATTCCACAGATTTTAAAGAAGAGAACGAATATTACAAACAGGCTACAACCCTACAATATAAAGGAAACAGAACCATTCTCCACCGTTTACCTACTGTCTGCGAAGAAACGAAAACTGGAACTGGAAGAAATTGACTTAAAACGGAGAAAATTGGAATACATGGAACATGCTGCTTCCTTAAAAGAGGAATACAAAGAAATGCAGGAGAAAGAGAAAATTATTAGAGAGACAAGAGAGCGGATGGGCTCATATTTTAACAAGACTTGGAAGAATTTAGATATACATGCAGACTACAAGGTTTCCGCATTTACCGTTAACACTAAAGCGAAATATGCCTTTGTTGGAATACTCGCAGAAAGAGATGGGAGTAAAAGTGTTTACTTCTTTAAAGGAAAGTACAAATCGTGGCTAATGGATGCCTACAACGACAAACAAAATTTAACAAAAGAGGGGTTTGTTTTAACCTCCAACAACGACCTGGACATTGTGCATTTAGCGACAGAAGAAACAATTTTTACATTTACGACGAATGGACTTACCAGTTTTAATAATCATTCTTTTCCGAAGATAGAGCATTTTAAGCCACTAACAGATGCTTGGAAAAAACCAGAAGATTTCCCCTACAACCAGGACGAAGTGGAGCAAGTATCCACCCTTGGCATGCAAGACATAAAAGGCAAAGTTATTCCAAGAAAGTGTCGTCGGCTGGAAGAGCTGGAAGAAGGGACAGAATTAGTAGTGTGTGGAATCAAACAAATTGATTACAGGCATAAGATCCGTTATATTTTACAGTTCCAAAATCTAGATGAATTGTATATTTCGAATTATTGGTTAGAAAGAGAAATAAAAGTGCTAAATGTAGATTTAAACTATAAATTTAATGTTAAATTGGACAAGATAAAAACCACTGCAATTAAGCACAAAGAAAGAGTTGTTTTCTGTGCTTGTAATTAAAAATAAATAAATAAATAAATGTTTTAAAATAATATTCTTTGTAATTTGTTACCTCCATTCCACCAAAACTCTTTTTAGTAGAGAGATAGATATTTGATGTGACCTTGGAATTGTAGCCGAAAACGACACGACCCCCCAACCCCCATTTTTTCCTTTTTAAATATATAACGTCGTAACGTTTGTTAGGGACCGATTTACCAAACCGTAGATAAAATTACCAAGATTTGGTTGGTAAATTGGTTGCAAAACGTATATTTTGGTTGGTAAATCGGTTGGTATTGGTTAGGTTATGTTAGGTTAGGTCTGGTTAGGATAGGTTAGGATAGGTTAGGTTAGGTCTGGTTAGGATAGGTTAGGATAGGTTAGGTTATGTTAGGTTAGGTTAGGATAGGATAGGTTAGGTTAGGTTAGGTTAGGATAGGTTAGGTGAGGTTAGGATAGGTTATGTTAGGTGAGGTTAGGTTAGGTTAGGATAGGTTAGGTTAGGTTAGGTTTTTAGGAGCATGGTTGTTAGGTTAGGTTAGGATAGGATAGGTTAGGTTAGGTTAGGATAGGTTAGGTTAGGTTATGTTAGGTTAGGTTAGGTTAGGATAGGTTAGGTTATGTTAGGTGAGGTTAGGTTAGGTTAGGATAGGTTAGGTTAGGTTAGGTTAGGTTTTTAGGAGAATGGTTGTTAGGTTAGGTTAGGATAGGATAGGATAGGTTAGGTTAGGTTAGGTTAGGTTAGGTTAGGTTAGGTTATGTTAGGTTAGGTTAGGTTAGGTTAGGATAGGTTAGGTTAGGTTAGGTTAGGTTAGGTTAGGATAGGTTATGTTAGGTTAGGTTAGGTTAGGTTAGGATAGGTTAGGTTAGGTTAGGTTAGGTTTTTAGGAGAATGGTTGCCACACGCCTACCAACCTCCACCCCATCCCTACCATCTCCCGGGCGTGTGGCAGCCATTCTCCTAAAAACCTAACCTAACCTAACCTAACCTATCCTAACCTAACCTAACCTAACCTAACATAACCTATCCTAACCTAACCTAACCTAACCTAACCTAACCTATCCTAACCTAACCTAACCTAACCTAACATAACCTAACCTAACCTAACCTAACCTAACCTAACCTAACCTATCCTATCCTATCCTAACCTAACCTAACAACCATTCTCCTAAAAACCTAACCTAACCTAACCTAACCTATCCTAACCTAACCTAACCTCACCTAACATAACCTAACCTATCCTAACCTAACCTAACCTAACATAACCTAACCTAACCTATCCTAACCTAACCTAACCTATCCTATCCTAACCTAACCTAACAACCATGCTCCTAAAAACCTAACCTAACCTAACCTATCCTAACCTAACCTAACCTCACCTAACATAACCTATCCTAACCTCACCTAACCTATCCTAACCTAACCTAACCTAACCTATCCTATCCTAACCTAACCTAACATAACCTAACCTATCCTAACCTATCCTAACCAGACCTAACCTAACCTATCCTAACCTATCCTAACCAGACCTAACCTAACATAACCTAACCAATACCAACCGATTTACCAACCAAAATATACGTTTTGCAACCAATTTACCAACCAAATCTTGGTAATTTTATCTACGGTTTGGTAAATCGGTCCCTAACAAACGTTACGACGTTATATATTTAAAAAGGAAAAAATGGGGGTTGGGGGGTCGTGTCGTTTTCGGCTACAATTCCAAGGTCACATCAAATATCTATCTCTCTACTAAAAAGAGTTTTGGTGGAATGGAGGTAACAAATTACAAAGAATATTATTTTAAAACATTTATTTATTTATTTATTTTTAATTACAAGCACAGAAAACAACTCTTTCTTTGTGCTTAATTGCAGTGGTTTTTATCTTGTCCAATTTAACATTAAATTTATAGTTTAAATCTACATTTAGCACTTTTATTTCTCTTTCTAACCAATAATTCGAAATATACAATTCATCTAGATTTTGGAACTGTAAAATATAACGGATCTTATGCCTGTAATCAATTTGTTTGATTCCACACACTACTAATTCTGTCCCTTCTTCCAGCTCTTCCAGCCGACGACACTTTCTTGGAATAACTTTGCCTTTTATGTCTTGCATGCCAAGGGTGGATACTTGCTCCACTTCGTCCTGGTTGTAGGGGAAATCTTCTGGTTTTTTCCAAGCATCTGTTAGTGGCTTAAAATGCTCTATCTTCGGAAAAGAATGATTATTAAAACTGGTAAGTCCATTCGTCGTAAATGTAAAAATTGTTTCTTCTGTCGCTAAATGCACAATGTCCAGGTCGTTGTTGGAGGTTAAAACAAACCCCTCTTTTGTTAAATTTTGTTTGTCGTTGTAGGCATCCATTAGCCACGATTTGTACTTTCCTTTAAAGAAGTAAACACTTTTACTCCCATCTCTTTCTGCGAGTATTCCAACAAAGGCATATTTCGCTTTAGTGTTAACGGTAAATGCGGAAACCTTGTAGTCTGCATGTATATCTAAATTCTTCCAAGTCTTGTTAAAATATGAGCCCATCCGCTCTCTTGTCTCTCTAATAATTTTCTCTTTCTCCTGCATTTCTTTGTATTCCTCTTTTAAGGAAGCAGCATGTTCCATGTATTCCAATTTTCTCCGTTTTAAGTCAATTTCTTCCAGTTCCAGTTTTCGTTTCTTCGCAGACAGTAGGTAAACGGTGGAGAATGGTTCTGTTTCCTTTATATTGTAGGGTTGTAGCCTGTTTGTAATATTCGTTCTCTTCTTTAAAATCTGTGGAATAATATTACTCGTTGGAACCATCCCACAGTTCTCGAGGCTTACATCTTTACAAATCACCGAGAAAGCAGTACTAGATTTCGAGAAGAATGTCTCGCCACTCTTAATGTAGCACTTTTGTACCACACTAACATGCTCTCTATTAGCGACATCTTCCACTATCTCCAAGTAATTTACAGGCAAATAGTTAAAACTATATGCAGAGAGTACGTAATTAATTATTTTTTTCCTCTGGTCTTGGTCGCTTGGTAAAGTAAGTTGCACCCCGGTTAACTTCCTCGTGTTACTGTTTCCCCAGTAGGCATATTGTAAAAGATTATTGTACACTACACAGCAACTGTTCTGGAGACTGTCAGCTAATTTCGTCCACATTTTAGGGATGGCAACAGAGTAAAACGGAGCTTCCTGGAAATAAATTTTGCTGTCTTCCAGGAGCGTTACACAGCTGTCCAGAGGATGGTCGCCGCTACCGTTGTAGATCGTAGCCTCCAATCTTGTAATGCCATGCTCCTTACCCAGTGGGGACAGAAACGTCTGTCTTAATCTGGAGTCTGGACAGTTGACAAAATCCACAATGTGGTTACCAATTTGTTTGTTAACGCCAGGACTCGTAATCTGGCACACAAACTTGTTGTAGATTTTTACTCTTGCACCAGTAGGAGTAATCCAGGTTAGGCAATCTATCCCAACAGACTTGTCGTTGTTAACAATTGTATTGCAGTTTTCTTTGTACTGGCCGCCTTGGTAACGAAAGTCATGGTCCTGTACTAAATGCTCACACATCTCTCGCTTGTTAAAGATCCCCACAACATCTTGTGTAATGTCCAAATCCATAAGGTAGAAGTCGTGGGTTTGCAGCTCCAATAGTATTTCGGGCATTTTTTCCTGTAGAGTAGCCAACTCAACATCCGCTAACTCTACCTTGTAGGGGATTGCAATGGGATTTTTAAATTTCTTTGCAATGGCTTGCATCCCATCTGCTCCAATAATATTGCATACACGTTTCGCCATGGGTCTCTTTCCATTCAAAGGGAATGGTAATTTTACTTTTACGCCATGTCTTGCGGAAACAAAATCCGTAAATTTCCCACGAAGATAACTGTTAAATACTCCACAGATATTCTTCTTTACGAGGCTCTTCCCTTGTTCGCAATCCGAACTGTCGGTTATTTTAACAAGCATTATGTTGTCGCAGAATGGTTTTGTAAGCGGAGTTAGTGGTTTTATATTAACTCCAGACAGCAACTCTTCTCCTTGCGAATAATTAATATTTCCAATATCTGTTACCAGGTTGTTGTTGTGCAGATTTTCTTCCAGAAGCCATAGTCCAAATCGTTCGTTGGTTGGTTTAATCCTGCTACCCAAGAGCTCGGAGACCTTATACATCTTGGAAGGGGTCACGTTCACTATTCCAGCTACTAACGTAAACTGAGCTATCTCCATCTAATCTTCTTTCTTAAACAGTTAATCGCGAGTAGTACGCATGCGCAGTAACATTGTTACGCACTGTTGTACAATCCGGCTAGACCAGTCAGAACCTGTCTGTCAAATGGTTTTGGTTGGTAAATCGGTTGGTTTTGGTTGGTAAATCGGTTGGTTTTGGTTGGTAAATCGGTTGGATTTGGTTGGTAAATCGGTTGGTAATTTCGGTTCGGTTAAATAGTGGCCAGACTAACACCCGTTTGGACTGTGGTAAGCATAGGTTTAGGCAAAAGTAGGACTTAAGTCTAGGTTAACAATATTTTAACACGATACATAGACACATGTGCTACACCCTGGTAGACAACGGAGGAAACTACGTTTAACACATTAAATGTACCTAGGCCGTGGTGGGCAAAAGTAGGAAACTCTAATAGGTTAACTATCTTAACACGTTATATAACACATTATATAAATATATAACACATTATATATATATAACACATTATTGTAACAGCTGATTGGCTGTGGATGGGCAAAAGTGGGAAACTTTAGGTTAACTATCTTAACACATTATATAATTATATAACACATTATTGTAACAGCTGATTGGCTGTGGATGGGTAAAGTAGGAAACTTATAGGTTAGGTTAACTATCTTAACACATTATATAACACATTATATAAATATATAACACATTATATATATATATAACACATTATTGTACCAGCTGATTGGCTGTGGATGGGTAAAAGTAGGACACTTATAGGTTAGGTTAACTATCTTACACATTATATAACTATATAACACATTATATAATTATATAACACATTATTGTAACAGCTGATTGGCTGTGGATGGGTAGAGTAGGACACTTATAGGTTAGGTTAACTATCTTAACACATTATATAACACATTATATAAATATATAACACATTATATATATATAACACATTATTGTACCAGCTGATTGGCTGTGGATGGGTAAAAGTAGGACACTTATAGGTTAGGTTAACTATCTTAACACATTATATAAATATATAACACATTATATAAATATATAACACATTATATATATATATAACACATTATTGTAACAGCTGATTGGCTGTGGATGGGTAAAAGTAGGAAACTTATAGGTTAGGTTAACTATCTTAACACATTATATAATTATATAACACATTATTGTTACAGCTGATAGGCTGTGGATGGGTAAAAGTAGGAAACTTATAGGTTAGGTTAACTATCTTAACACATTATTGGAACAGCTGATTGGCTGTGGATGGGCAAAGGTGGGAAACTTTAGGTTAACTATCTTAACACGTTATATAATTATATAACACATTATTGTAACAGCTGATAGGCTGTGGATGGGCAAAAGTAGGACACTTATAGGTTAGGTTAACTATCTTAACACATTATATATATATATAACACATTATTGCGGTTACAACGTGGCGGCACTGCGTTAATTATCCGACTTGTAATACTATGCACGATAGCTCAGTCGGTAGCGTGTCCGCCTTCGAATCCAAACTACACAGGTTCGAATCCCACAGGTATTAAAAGAGTTAAGTGTATGACGTCATGTGTGTATGGCGTCTTGTGTGTGTCTCGACAACAATACGTCACAGGTGGGGGGACCAATGGGGGAAGGGAAGGGGCCTAAAGGGGAGGGGCCTACAGGGGAGGGGCAAGGGGAGGGGTGGGAGGAGGTGGGGGGACCAATGGGGGAAGGGAAGGGGCCTAAAGGGGAGGGGCAAAGGGGGAGGGGCAAAGGGGGGAGGGGCAAAGGGGGAGGGGCAAAGGGGGAGGGGAGGGGGAGGGGTGGGGGAGGGGCAAAGGGGGAGGGGCAAAGGGGGAGGGGCAAAGGGGGGAGGGGGGAGGGGGAGGGGCAAAGGGGGAGGGGCGAAGGGGGGAGGGGGGAGGGGTGGGGGTACCCCCACCATTTTTGTCCTAAACCGTCCCAATCTCTACTAGCGTCAAACAACGAAGCTGTTTCTTTGAATTCCCTAATAATTAATCTCTGCACAGTTGACAGAATAATTGATGCTTCTCGTCGTCCGACAATTCCACGTAATATACAAACTGTTTCCGCATAACAATCACCGTTCTTATAAAGTGTTTTCACGATAATAAGGCACTGTTCTTTCGTGTAACACTCCATGACGGCTAACAATGCAGCAGTTGTAGTGCTACCAACCTAACAGTACGACAGTGGAATTGTGCAGAAAAGTCATCAAAAATCGACTAACAACAGTGTACCAACAAAGTCGCGGTGGACATCTGTTGTCTGATATTGTGTTCCACATTTAACCGTCGTATGTGTACTTTGTATTAACATTAGAACATCTTATATTTTAAAATAAATACAAGTTTTTACTACATTATTAAATCTTACGTACTTTATGGGACACCCTATATATATATATATATATATATATATATATATATATATATATATATATATATATATATTAGAATCAATATTTTGCTTATATTAGAGACACATAGAAATAATTTTGTAAAATTGATAACATTAAGATCATTTGTTTTTTAATAAAAACACTTTTAACAATGAATCATTGTTTGTTTAGCTCAGTATTTATTTTTCTTGAATCCAACAACTGGAATTTTTATCCCTAACAGCTGTGAAAGGCCGATGTGCATAGAGGCTTACCGTTGACTATATTGAGGGTAAAATTAAACACTTTATAATCGCACAAATGTTTAAAAATTTTAACCAAAGGAACTGTTTAATTAAGTTCTAAATGTTTAGTGCATTCAATTAGCTCTGAGGTCAAAAAATTCCGGCTTGGTCGTCCAAAAGTGAAAGGATAACAAGTTGGAAATTATATAATTCTATCAAAAATTTACACTTTTTTCTTGTTCGAGAAAACCTATTGGTCATGATTGTCTTAAATAATCAA
The DNA here is from genome assembly GCA_963513935.1 of Aphrophora alni. Classification (NCBI taxonomy): domain Eukaryota; kingdom Metazoa; phylum Arthropoda; class Insecta; order Hemiptera; family Aphrophoridae; genus Aphrophora; species Aphrophora alni. Next base: position 89,286,583 of record OY740772.1, read on the forward strand.
ATCATCATCAAATCAAAAGATCAAGTAGATATTTCTAACCCTTGCATACTCTGGGTTAAAAGATATTAACAGTTGGTCAAAAGAGACCTGATAAAAAAGATGTATCTTTCTTTGTCAATATTACATAGAAAGGTGTAGATCCAGTTATGATAGCACGGGATTGCCACGCCCGTATTTACTATAGTGAGCCGGTGAAAGTAACTATAAACACAGCGAAATGGAGGTAGTTGTGTTATTTGTTACTAAATTATGGATGATATTTTTTGATTTAACTCACTTCTGGGAACTTAATATTTAAAAACAAATAGCGATATTAAATTTATCATATGTTCAGGAGCGAATAGGCAAAGTAAATAAGATAAGTCTTTGGCTGTAACTCCAGAACAAAAATTATTACTTTGTTTGCGTTATTATTTAGTTGCATTGTTATATAGTATTTTAATAATCCGTTTTGAAATCCTATGAAACTAAGAGAGAGAGAGAGAGAGAGAGAGAGAGAGAGAGAGAGAGAGAGAGAGAGAGAGAGAGAGAGAGAGAGAGAGAGAGAGAGAGAGGGGGGTCTCTTAATCATCACCACTACAATCGGGTATCCTTCACCGTGTATATATGGTTTGTTATACAGTATATATATATATATATATATATATATATATATATATATATATATATATATATAACAAAAGCACTGTTGAAATGGTCACCATTTTGACATTTTTAATTTGATTTTCTTATATATTAACAAAAAAAACTGTTGTAAATTGTCGGCATTTTTGTCATTTTCAATTTAATTTTACTTAATTTCAATATGAACGCACTATAGTCTCCTATAACAATTATTATGTTCCTATCTTAATTTTTGTGGGCGCTATCTGGCTTACGTACAGTTGACAACAACGACAGACAGACAGTATCTCGAAAATAACTTTTCAGTTTCCATAAACTATGAAAATTGAAAGTGAGTGAAAAAACGGAAGTAGATTTTTTTTTTACGTTTACCAAACTTACCCTATACTTCCTGTACTAGTTAAGTAAAATAGAGTATATATTTGTATATTCTGTTATATTAGTTGCACTTAATTTAGACGAAATAAAGGGTTTTTTAGCTTACATTCAGTCCATAGGGCAGGTCCTTGCATGTCTATATTAAAACCCTTAATATTGACACAGAATATTAAAGCGGCTTTAGAGAAAAACCTTGATTTTGTCCAGTAATTACACAACTTGTTCAGTAATATATATTAAGATGTTAAGACAACTCTATGAGGAAATTTATTTCTAAATAAATTCAGATTGATTCAGTGCGCGTCGTAAAATTACATTTCATATGTAAGCTAATCCTTGTTACATATTGGAAAATTAGACCCCTTGCCAATACAACTTAACATTTCCTACAAAGGCTCATGAAACCAACTTTTGTGCATTAGATTTAAAGGATCTGCTTGAAATATATTGTATGATGAATCCCATCAACTCATTAAATGAACCATTAGACAAGAGCGGCGACGAAGTTAGAAACTAGACAGGAACTCAATTTATTTACTGTGTTGACAGCCTTCAAGATGTTGGACAGAATGACAGGTCTCTAAACAGTTTGATAGCAGTAAACAAGACCAATTAATCACATTAACCAAAACTACTGATATTTTATATTTTTAAGAAATTTCATAAAAAAACATGAGTAATGTTATTTAATACTACTTGGCATGCAGTTGGTATGTTGGCATGAAGAACGAAAATTTCTTTTCTGTTTTGTTTAAAATAAGCAGATGGCCAAAAACCTAAGCAGTCATGAGGCTTTCACGTCTATATCCATTGATCAATAATATAAGTTCTTTTGAATTGAGAACGGCCACTATAATTTATTATAGCGTCGACTAGGCTATAATTTATTGTTGACACGCCCTTAAGAATATTTAATTAAGACATTCATTTGCCAGGACAAGTCACGTATCTTGAGGTAATGCTGGATAGGAAATTGACTTGGTCTTCTCGTATATCCTACATCTTTAAAAAAAAAATCATACATGACACTATTACAACAATACCCACTGCTCAATAATACATAATCTCTTACATTGAGTACGGCTATCACAATCTATTTATAAAGGACTATCCTTATCTACACTGTATCCATCCCACTGGGGTCACTTACTACCCCAAACTACTGAAAAGTAACGAAAGCATAAATGTGTTTAAGACATGAAGACTGAAAAAGTATCTTTTATCAAACCACACTTAACAGTTATCTGTAAATCTCTACAAGTGAGTTAATGCACACGTTACATCAACATTGATCTCTTCTCTGGGAGGTACGACACTATTCTAAACTGACAGATGTCCGACCACGTATTTCTGATTGAGCCCTAATGTAATATTGTGCAGTCTAAATATTACTGTATGCTAGTTTGGTTTTAGAAGCTGTAGACGCAATGCAGATGAATGAGGCTTATCTCTGAATAGTTTATTTCTAACTAAGTAGGAACCAGATGAAGATCATCCTACCAAAAGCAGCTGGCAGTAGACAGTTTCACTCAGCATGACAATTAATTTTGAACGCTTTTTAAGTTTCCAGTAGACAGCAGAAGAAGATCATTCACTAAAAGACCAGTAAGGTAACTACCATCCTTTACTTTGTGCGTTAACCCTACAACTTGAGTTCATGCACGATCTGTCGAAAGGTTAATTATATTTTCCAGCAAGGCTTTTAATCTCGCTCTTCGCGCGGTTACATTACGTGAAGCAATTTCCACTAATGTTCTCTATCAATAAAATTGTAGACTGCTAGAGCTATTAGATTGTATTTTTGTCTTTTTAAATTTTAGGTTATGATTTGAACTAGTCATTATTATTTTTAAAGTTTTAACTCTTTTAATTTTTATCTTAAAATATTCGTTTGTAGATCTTTGAAAATAGATTTTGGTAGATTCATAAATTGAAACGACATTGTAAAAAGAATAGTAAAAAGCCATTTTACGAAAAAAAAAAAATAGCTATTTTGAAATTTCCTAAAACATATTGCAGGTGACGACTTCGACCAGCAATTAGTAAAACCAAAAAACTGCAAACACATTTATAAAAGACTAAACTCACGTTGTTTCTAAAATATATAAAAAATAATTTATATAAACTATGTATTTATTGTTTGTTTTTTGATGAAGTAAAATAATGATCTGTTTGAAAACGAACTTTTGGAAAATATTAAAAGACAAAAGATGTTAAATTTTTTATTGAATTTATTTGAGACATCAAAGTGGCTTGTGACTATACAACGGAAAACGAGCTATCCAATAAGAATACACCATTTATTTACTTAAAATTTCATTTGAACCCTTTCCCCTTATAGCTTAAATCATAACTATCTCCTTTGTAATCCAACTCCTTTCAACTGAATTTTAAAAAATATGTTTGATAAGGTACATAAGTTTGTTTTAAATTTCTATCGGCTCCAATTTTAGATAGAACGTACCTATAACCTATTCACGTGATCCTTCATGTTTTCTTATGATTGATGCATGACAAATTTATTTTATTTGGCTCTTAAAAGTTTCCCACAAGCTCTTTGTTTCATTCACCCGTTTAGAGTTGAGTTGAGGTGGACTTTCGAGACACCCCCTGTATACACATTTCAACGTGTTCTAAGTCAGTTGTACATTTCTTCTTGGTCTCACTACGAGGATGGTTGTGTTTCCAATATGCAAATAAGCTAAAAATAAATGATACTGTCAAGAATGCCACAACCTCCTGCTATGCTTCTGTTTGGCTTGGAACAAGATATACAAATTAACTGTGATATCGCCATATCCAATCTACGAAGACCACTTACTAATCAGTGCGGGACTAAATTTATTGCTTCTGACTTGATCAAAGGCTACGCTTTCTTTTCTGATGAATGCATTTAGTGAGGAGTCTGCGCAGACGAGAATAAATCTTCTACTGATTAAACCAATTAGTGTTGAAGGTAGAACAAAATACTGTTGCCAGAGTAATAATTGCTAGAGAGATTTCTCATACGTAAATAAATTTGAAAAATAAACTCCTTTGTTTAGAAAATAACGAGACTAAATGAGACTAATTGTAAACTATTTATTGTTAAATTTACTATAAAACAACTTTAACTCCTGCGAAATGATTTTCTTGGGAAGCCACATAATGAAACATTGACCGAAGCAGTGCTAGAGATACAATATTTTAACCTTATCCCCACTTTAAAAATGGCAATTTTCAGTCGGTTTTTTTAGTTTTAGACACAGAAAATAATTACATGGAACAGAATAAGGAAATAAAGGAACTGGAGAACTATAAGAACACCCTTTTTAGCCATATACTCATTCACTTTTGTATAATAAATGATCCCTTGCATACGCTATTGTTTGCCTCTAGAGTATATTCTTTGAAGTAATACTCTATGTAACAGGTGTTGGTCCCTCTAAGGGATATGAGAAACTCCAGGGGATATTACGAAGGATCCCTACGGGGATCATAATAATGAAAACACTAACAGCTTTTACAAACCTAGCTCCGCTCGTCATTGTTGGCCTCTATGGGACACTTTACGCATATGTTAAATACTATAAATCTTAAGGGATGTATTTCCAGTGCTAGGCCTAAGCGTTGAAGCAAGCCCGAGAGAAATAAATTCTTTGTAGTTGTCATTCTTAGCGAAGAGATTAAATTAAAATATTCATAAGTGTTATGTAGCAAAACATGTCAATCGTTTTTGAACGATTCTGATTCAATGGATAAGCTAAATAATCGATGGTTTTCCATTTGAATATTATAGAAATATTTGATTTATACAAATTCTCTGAAACAATCTGATTTCCTAACATAAAAGTTCCATAATCTTCAATCCAATTTACATACATCCTTCAATATTATGTTCTATTATTTCAACAAATATTACTTAATATAACTTAGATATTTGTTCCCAAAACAAGTATCGTTGCAAAAAGCAAATACTACTCTACTATTTATATTCAAAACCCTCCATCATTTGGTTTGGTCATCCTTTGTGCCAACGTTGGAGTAAGCCCGCAAAGTCTCTGGAATCTCTCGAAGGAAAGCTATCTCTTGTCAATTGTGGCTGGACTCCCTGTCGCTGTCGTCAGTCTCGAACAACGGCTAGACCCCGTTGGTCTCTCGAATGCTGATTGACCTCGTTACTAAGTCAGTTTAATATTTTATAGTTATTTTTCTCTGTGTTAGGCATATTGCTTTCGAGTCAACTGCAACTGTAGCCTATAATTTTTTTATTCAGTTCTTTCGCAACAATTTTCTACTTTCGAACGTAGAATAAAAATTAAATATTCATGTCATCACAATTCCCAAAAATAGCATAAAAAGATTGTGTATTCGTTTTTTTTTTTTTTGTCTTGTTATTTATAGGCGAAAAATCTCTAGGTCATCATCGCCTTGTGGAAAAAGAAGAGGCTTAAAGATAAAAGAAGAAAAGAAAAAGTAAAGACCCTTCCCCTTGAATACTTCAATAGCGTCAGGGTTGTAAGAGAACAAGAGTTAGTCAGAAGAAACCTGATGGGAAAGCTGAAAGAGAGGGATTTTATCCAATACTACATGAAAAGATGATGCAGTTAGGATCCCAAATTCGTACTCACTATAGTAAGCCCCTTTGGGGTCTATTAACTTTAACTGTACTAAAACAAGTAATTCAAATACATTTTTTTTAAATTTAGAGTGTAGAGTAAACATAAAATAACAATAAAATTAAAATAGTTAATTGTGGCCCAAATTTTAAAGTTTGAAAAACCTGAGTATTTATGCAAGCTTAATAAATAAAATACAAACGTTTATAATAAATTAATTTTGATATTTATGGGGAAATCATATTAATCAATTTATGGGGAAATTTGATATTCGTGGCAAATTTGAGACCTGAAACAATCAACTGAGTGTTCTGAAGATTTTTTGTCGATATCTTGGCTACCTATAAACAAACAGTAAAACTTAAGATATGACTAAAACTGTTCTATAGAGCATTATACCGATTGTCCCATGTGGAGGTCGCAATTTTTGAATCAATGTGTCGCAATTTTTGAATCAATATACCGAACATATAGAACACTCTACGAACTTTACACTTTACAGTTGTTATGTTAAGTACTCTTGAATTACATTTTTTTAATGATAAATTAAAAGAAAATGGCGGAATAACAAAAATAACATAAGCCTTCTGGGTAGAACCACTTCCTTCCAAAATGCAATTCAACTAACATGTGCACAGCCATCTGTTGATTCTTGATCAGCTGTTGTTTTGTTGACACACAACAATGAAACAATTTGGTAGTTGTGTTCAATTAGTTTATGTGTGATATCTAACCACGAAACAATGAATTTATCAATTAAACAAAAAGGGAAACGTTGTTCTTGGGTTATTGCTTTTGAGAATTTTTCAATTCATAAATGGAAAACTATGCTATTAGAAACCGGATCAGTTTCACAGAACTACAATAGATTTATTAACTCAGAAAATGAAGAGCTGGCATGTGCTACTTTACAGAAATATGCAAACGGGCGATTCACTTAAAACGTTTCACCCGCTACTGGGATACCAAAGTCGTCTGTTCAAAGATATGTCAAGAAAAACAAAAAAAAATGTAAAATACATTTAGTTCACGGAATGCTGGAAGATGACTCAGACAAGAATTTTGTTGGAAGTTTGACGAAGATGCCGAGTGGAATGAAGGAATTACTTTCTCAGATGAAGTTATTTTGCCGAACAGGATTTGTAAACAAACATAATTATAATTATTATAACACATATCTTAACGAAGAGGGCATGAAACAAAAGAGTATAACTGTTTGTGCTTTTGTCACCAAGGATGGTGTTTTATCGTATATACCATCAAACAATGACTAGAGACAATATTAAATGATCACATAGTTCCTCATCTTACACAGCCCGAGATGAAGATCCCCAGACTTGACTGTTTACGATTTTTCTTATGGGGCTTTTTGAAAGGAAATGATTATTCTCACCCTATAGCAACATATGATTAATTAATAAGGCTGATTGGAGGAATACCTCAATCTTTCAAATGCGCCTATGGCTCTTTTTTTGTTGTTGCTATGAGTGCATAGCTATTGATAGACATCAATTCGAATAAAGATCAAATTTGGATAATTAAAAATTTATTACTGTTATTTTTCTTTACTTTTCATTATTTAATTTTACACATTTTCATGTTATCTGCAAATCAACTATTTGTAATGGTTTCCAAATTTAAATATTTTTTTGTGAAAACGTACCATTAATCCGACATTTTGTTTTGATTGGCCATAAAAAAATTTAAATCGAGGGTATTTTTTGTACATATCTATGTAACATAACTCTAAAGTGGTAAGTTTGTAGAGTGTTCCATATATTCGGCGTATTAATTCGAAAATAACGACCTTTTCGTGGAACACCCCATATATGAAATTGTGTTTTATTCCTAAGCAATAAATTAAGACAAGTTCTAATTTCGGCTTACAAAAAGTAGGGATGTCCTGAGTCCTGAACGGGAGAGGGTGTATAAATAATGGAGTGGTGGCAACGTGTCGGAAGCTGGGATTTGTTACAAAGATGTACGGCTGAAGGGGTGACTGTAAATTTTGTAAAACACATACCAGATTGTCTAAAATAATAGAATCAGTGTAATGTTAACGTTTGTGGTCATACGCTAAAAATATCATAAAATAATTTATTTGAGGTTGAAGAGCTTTCACGATTATACAAGATAAAATTAAAAATTCGTATAAAAAACATTCTCACTCTTTCATAAACACATGCACGCGCGCGCGCTCTCTCTCACACACACAACACACACAATTTAATACAAGCATATCCTCTAATTGTAATGCCCAAAAGATGTTTCTTGGACCTTCTAGGAAATGTTATTTTGTAGATCAAGGGGCCCAGTAGGGTAAATTTGTTTAAAACAGTTGTTACATAGGTTTTCTGAATCTAGTACTTGTGTGTATCACTACATTCCTAATGGGCCTCGTAGTTGTGTATATAATAAAAAGTCTGCACTCGCTTCGCTCTTGTCAGTGTCAAGCCATATTGGTCTCGAAGCTGTCTATATATTAAAGAGTCTTCACTTGTGTATCGGTGAGGTTAAGTTGAATAACGCACGAGTTATTAGCACAAAACTGTACTACGTGTTGATCAAATATTAAAGGGCACCTAAAACTCCTTCTACCTGAAAACCGTCGGAAATAACACATAACCTACTTAATACATTTAGTCAAACACCAAAACAAAAGAGTTGAATCCTATGTCAATGACACGGCTTGATTTGTAACTCAAACAACGTATCATTAAGTCGCCTGTTTAGTATTCAGCAGTCACTTTATATTGTTGAACCTTCGAGGCCTTAGAGCGGTTCTTTCTCTATTGGGCAAACGCTTACAGTTTTAAAGAAAATTTAAAACTCAGGAGATTTTTCGTTGTTGTTTATTCACTCTTTGTAAAACAAGTTTGAGACCTTTTTTTTTATAGAAAACTTTTTAAATAAAAATTGTTTAAGTGAAGTCTCATGACCCGTAGGATCAAAATAATTCAATTTTTGTTTTTTTTTAAAGTTTACGTTCTATAGATCGTAAACGTAAAAGCAATCTAATGTAAGTGTGTTTATCATAACTTATTAAGTTTTTGGTAAAGCAACACAACCAAATTCAACTAGATTCTCTCTTGGTTGTCTGGATTAAAAAAATAATTTTCACGCTTAAGTTTGTAAAATAAAATCGTTACATCAAACAGAAACTTGAAAATGTGTTTGTTTTTCAAAAATAACGTATCCGAGAATTTATATCTTTGGTAATTTTCAGTCATGATATCTTTTTTACGGCTTCCTTTAAAAATAATTTGGTAAAGGAACAATTTTCGGAAATCGTAAGAAATAGTGTAGCCTAATGATTTAGTTGTTGTTTGTTTCTAATAAGAAGTTTCATATTTTAAGACGAGTTAAAAAAAAAGTAGTTTGAAAGAAATTACTTCATTTTTTATGCCTCATTTTTTGCCGTTATAGAACAAAATTATTATAATTGCATTCTAAATTATTTTGGAAAAAAAAAAAATAATAATAAAAACTCTATTAACTTGAAAGTGAAAGTATAATTTTAAAATAATATGATTATATTTTTTTTAATTCCCGTGAAAGATCTTCTTTAAATTACATAAATTTATTTGGGTAAGATAGGGCAATCCGATTTCCCTAAAGGTATCTTCAGATTTGGTGAAACCATAGTATATTTTTAAAATGCCTTTTTTCTGAATATAGGGATTTTCATTATCTATGTACTTTTTTTCCTAAACCGGAAAAGCTATATTTATGTTTTTTTTTTATATTCATTTGATATGCATTTCAAACTACACACGCACAGTATTTAATAAAATTCAAATTAGGTTGGAAAATATCCAGCTTAAAAATCAAAAATTGCGTTAATTTAAGAAATAATACAACAAAATTTAATGTGTTAACTTGCACAAATTGATACATTTTATATCGCACAGACAGGACGGCAATTTTCTAAACGATTCAAGGAATAATTTCAGAAACCGAGTATAAACGAACCCAGTCTTATTTTGCGAAACACCTTATAGATTGTTACCATTCTTATACCGATATAAAAAATAATTTAAATATCCTGCAGATTTGTAAGAAGAGTACTTTACTCTCATAATTTAGAGTCCGTTCAGAAACACAGACACTATGCCGCGGCCACGCCAGTATAAAGTTCGTATGACATTTGACGAAGAGTTAACCTCTGATAGATTTTATATTGTTTTTTGTTTCGTGTTATCGTGTGTGTTCAGTGTCGTTATGCATTTTATTTAAGTGTTAAGCCTACACCTGACGAAGCCGGCTGTGAACGGCGAAACAGCGCTGTAGTGTTTCTACAACAAAAAAAGAATAGCTCTGACTACTAAAAAAAAAAACAAAACAAAAGGTAACTAATATAATACATATTTACTCTCATCTCTGGAAGAATATGAAATATATGCCGCCACTAATCATGAGCCCACAATCTACTCAATAATATATTTAATTTATCGTCGAACAAATTGTACAACACGATAATATAAACGGAAAGAGTCAAAACTGCTTTATAATAACCAGAGACATCAGTTACCGGGCAACTTTTAACAAGGAACTACCTCCAGTTTGTTAACGTAGACTAAATGTGTGTAATTTGTGTATGTGTACATAGTGTTATTCAAAAATGGTGTAGTGTTTGTGTACATGTATAATTAACAAACAAAAATTTTCAAAGTGAAATTTCATGACGAAATACATAATTGGATGACTAAAAATAAAATAAATATAAAAAAGTGATGTCAGAGACCTGAAGATGATCAACTAACGGTCGAAACCGGTCTACTAGGACATTTAAGGATTGTTACATAAGGTAAGAATAACCTAACAATTGAAAAATTAAATAAAAAGAATTTTTTTAAACCCTGAACATAAAATGTTGGTAATACAATCTTATTTATTAAAAAACGTTTGCAAAACTAATGACAGCAACCCTGACCATACTACTGGACCGATTTACATGCGGGTTGTACCAAAACAAAGGTTAGCGATCCTATATGTGCAGGATTTATTTATATTTTGAAAATATTTATGTTAATTGAGTCAAAAATTGAAAAAAAAAACTTTTCGTATGGAGATTTAACATAGGGAAGAAATTTAAAGCTTATGACAGCGAGCCTGACCATACTACTGGACCGATTTACATGCGGGTTGTACCAAAACAAAGGTTAGCAGTCCTATATGTGCAGGTTTTATTTATATTTTGAAAATATTTATCTTAATTGGGTCAAAAATTGAAAAAAAAAAACTTTTCTTATGGAGATTTAACATAGGGAAGAAATTTAAAGCTTATGACAGCGAGCTTGACCATACTACTGGACCGATTTACATGCGGGTTGTACCTAAACAAAGGTTAGCGGTTCTATATGTGCAGGATTTATTTATATTTTGAAAATATTTATGTTAATTGGGTCAAAAATTGAAAATAAACTTTTCTTATGGAGATTTAACATAGGGAAGAAATTTAAAGCTTATGACAGCGAGCCTGACCATACTACTGGACCGATTTACACACGGTTGGTACCAAATGAAAGGTAATTGTCTGTATATTTGCCCATTTTGCTTTGGTTTCAGCTATTACCCCACTAAATCTTGTAAAAACGGAAATTAAAATCTCTTAAGGCAATTTAACATGGGGTAAAATTTTAAGCCGATTCCGAGTGAGATCTGGAGTTCTATTAGACCGATTTACATGCGGGTTGTGTTAAATGAAAGGTAATTAACTCTATATATGTGTCCATTTGCCTGAAAAGTTTACTATTCCTTCATTTAATATTCTAAAAATGTAATTTAAAATATGTTCTATTCATTAATATTGTTTTTACTGATCAGCTGAGTATAACAGCACAGATCAGCTGATTATAACAAAACATATGTTTTATTATCATAACATGGTTTGTTTATGTTGTAATTTACTTCATTTAAGTAGGTTAGTGGTGATTAAACGTGTAGAATTGTGTTTCTAAGTAGTCTACATAACAAATAACATATTTAATTTTCTAGTTGTTATATTATACCTGGTAAATTTTTGTTTAGTTAGCATCGCTTGATTACAACCACGATCATGACTACTTATAAACATTTTGACATAACTCCTATTATTGGAGATGGAAACTGTTTATTCAGAAGTGTTTCCTATTGTTTATATGGATATTTAGAAAATCATTATGATATTCGATTATAGTGCGTTAGTAGCGTAATGAAACAATGGCATCGATACAGTCATTACATAATAGGCGATCCGACATACGGACAAAACTTTAATCAGCTGAATTCCATATATTAAAGTTTTGGTAATATCAAAAGTGTAATTGAGACACCACAAACAAGCGCAATACAAAAAAAAAAAAAAAACGACCGAGAAAACCCACACTTACTGGTCGTCGAGAACGGTCAAGATCCAAACAATCGAACCAAACTGTTTCTACTGTTAATAAAATAATGCAAGAAATAGACCCTCCTTCTTCTTTAGCTGTTATCAATGAAACAAACTATGTTAACGATGTTGCAGCAATTAAAAAGAAACGTCCGAGAAAACCCACCCTCACCGGTCGTCTAGAACGAGCAAGACGTAAAATAACTAACAAAAGTGACCCTCCTGCTGATGAAATAATGCAAGAAATAGACCCTCCTTCTTCTTCAGCAGCTATCAATGAAACAAACAATTTTAACGATGTTGCAGCAACTACAAAAAAACGTAAAAGACAACCCACCCTCACCGGTCGTCTAGAATGAGCAAGACGTAAATTATCTAACAAAACTGACCACCCTGCTGATGAAATAATGCAACAAATGTACCCAAAAATATCAAAACCAACTTTCAAATGTGCAATTTCAAAGTTTACACCTACTCTTAATCCATATTCTATAGGTGGTCTGGTGGGAGTTTGTCAGTACTGTTCTGCACTGTATTTCCAACCTGAAGTAAATACATCAAGACGCTTTACCCTTTGTTGTTATGAAGGCAAGGTAAAACTAAAGCCAATAACCATAATTGATGAACTGAAAGATCTTTTTACTGGTAACAATATTAAATCTAAAAATTTTAGGGAGAACATTCGTCAGTACAACAATGCAATGTCTTGATGAGAAGTGACGTAACTGGGAAGTTGAATTTTGTTTTGTTTTTTTTTCTTTTTGAACATGCAACTGAGTGGAAAATCAAAAATATTAACAAAAACGGACTGGTGCTTCGCTAGAAAAGTGCTTTTTGTTGCATTGAGTGGAACGCTACAATATTTTTTAAATATCTCCGGCTCTATAGATCGTAGGAAAATGAAAAAAAAAAAAAAAAAATGAAAATACTAGGAAATGAAGGGACAATCGAAATGGCAGGCTATAGTAACATTAAGAGTAATCCATAACCTCGAAAAATTCGTATTTCTGGATTTAAGATTTTTTTTTTTTTCACTAATAATGCAACAAAATGGGCAAAAAATCATCAGATCTTCACGAAATTTGGGCAAATTTTGTGTCTTCACAATAGAAATCGGTGGTAAAATTTTCCAAAAAAAATCATTTTTACAGCTATAGTTGAGCATTTTCAAAAAAAATTTAGAGGATTGTAGGCCTAATTTAATGAGAAGTGGTCCGTATCCACATCCTAACTTCTGCCACATCCTTGTTATAGTCCGTCCGTCCGTCTTGGAACTTAGTGTTTCCTGTACTAGGATTGTACGGTAGGGGGTAACTCGGGTACGTGGGGTCGTTACTCCCCAAACAGCCAAACGGGCCGCCCCTGCGGTTTCTAATTAGTAGTTTAAATACGAGATGTAGGCCAAGTTTTTACAGAGAATAGTCATTTCACACTTTTATCTTTCAATTTAAAATTATGTTGAAAGAAAAATTCCTAAAATTTTGGTATCTATCATGTTTTCAAGTTGGTTCTCAAATTTTTGGGCAATGGTGAATAAACAAATTGACACAATTTTCGTATTCAACTAGTAGGTGACTTCTTTTAACACTTCTATAATTTTAACACTTGTAGAGAGTTAAAAAAACACAGATTGAATTACATTAAATACCAAAATAAAAACTTTACAATACTTATATTATTTTAAAAAACATTCTTGTAAATGTTATTTTTAAGGGGTTGGAGGATTTTGTTTGACTTTGCTAGTGCGAGAAAGTGCTTTATCTCGACTTTGGGAAACTTATTTAGAGGATTGAATAACCAAATGATTATTACTATATAAAATTAGCCCTCCTTAGCAGCAGCAAAGCGTTACAAATTCAATTATTTTGATGGTATGGTCATTTTCTTTTCTCGATAATTTTTAAATAACTTCTATTCACAGTAAAACAAGTTGATTGGCTAAATCTCGATACTTACCTAGCTCCATCATACAAGCAGATCCATTAAATGTACTGCCCAAAAGTTGGTTTTGTGGGACGTACATAATGTTATAACTTTGTCTCAGAGTTTGTGTAATAGCTAGAAAATCTCATTTTCGGCTTCCTGGGGCCATGAAATGTGAAGATCAGTCAAAAAACGGATGTAGAATTATACTTCGTATAATGGGTAAGTAAAATTTATGCTTGTAGTATTAACGCCAAGTGTTTTTCCAGATATAAAATCAATTTACGCAGACTGCATGATAAATAAAATTTTATTAAATGAGTAAAGTGAAACTGCTTTGTCTTGGGATCAAGAAAGCAATTTAGCAACTTTTAAAAACTCATTTATGGGGGTTTAAATACTCACGTTGTTACGGTTTTAAAAAGAATACTTGGTTGGTGACCTCTCACATTACGGCTGAGCGGACCATCCTTTCACAGAAACTCAAAGTGATAAGCATCCCCTTCTTAATGATTTTCAGCAGGGGAAGTCGCCAACTTCATCAAGATTTCCTTGATAACACAGAGATAATAAACCTAGTAAAGAAAGTTTTAAAAGGCCACTCAGGACGAATCTCACTCCTGAACCACCCAATAAAGAGGGAAAGACAGGACAGAAAAGTGGAAGAAAGAACATCCCGCTCCTGCCACTAGGAGAAATTGGTGGGGTAGATAGAAGAGGCCTGAGTAGGATAGGCGATAAATAGTACCTGTGATTACTAGATCAGGGCAAGTCACCAGAGGAAGACAGGGCCAGAGTGTTGGAGTGAAAGAAGCCCCAAGAGAACATATCTGACCTTCATCCACTGCATGTGCTTCATAAAGGAGTTGTGCTTCTATAGACGAGAGTTACCCATCTTAAAAATAGTTGGGACTAATAGACCTCTAGAGGTTGCAGTGGTTTCATCCCATCACTACACTACACTATAAGTGTCTTCGAAAATGCCATGTCCATTATCACTATAAGTGAGCCCCCATTACTGAGCAGTACGCGATCTTGTGGATACTTAACTTACTTATAAATTGAACTTCCATATTTACAAGTTCACAATCGATTTAATCAATGAATTTGGTTAAAGCCCCCATTTATATAGAAAGCTCCCAAAATATAAAAAAAATCTTACCGATTACCATTCAAAATATAAGTTAAATACATAAAATTGGACATTAAACAATGATGTCTGTAAATAGTCTATGTTGATCTCTTCAGCCCAAACGTGTGAACAGATTTTAATGTAGAGGGATATTTTTAGCTATATATTGTGATATTTATATGATAACTCAAAATTTGTGGATACCTGGCATAAGAAACAAAACACAAAATTACAATTTGTTAATGAAATTTAGCTAGTCAGTGATTCAATAAAGATCACTATCACTCTAAAAAATGACAGTTCCTGAATTACCAATAAAACATTAAAAAAATTGG
This sequence comes from Aphrophora alni, assembly GCA_963513935.1. Lineage (NCBI taxonomy): Eukaryota > Metazoa > Arthropoda > Insecta > Hemiptera > Aphrophoridae > Aphrophora > Aphrophora alni. Next base: position 89,301,943 of record OY740772.1, read on the forward strand.
TAATAGAGCTGTTATAAAAGACTATCGATTCCATTCAAATTTTAAATTAATAAGGCAAATTCATATACAAAATAGCAAATAAAAAATTATTATAGTTCAGTAATTATGATGGCAAAAACATCAATCATCCTTCACCGTTGTCACTAAAAACACGACTTTTATGGCACAAGTAAAGCAATTTTAGGCCCTTATTTAAATATATATATTTTCACAGATGATATTCATGGATTATGTTCATTTTTTTATTGACAACTTATGAAAAATATATTTTTGGTGATAATTAGTTTTCATTTGGTTTTAGGGATAGATGAGTGAGAAAGTTTATGCAATGTTTTTTCTCTGTTTGTTGGTTTACAGTTTATGTATTTATGGTATGAAAAGATAATTTTTATAGACAATCATCCCTAGTGGCTGTATACATTTACTGCAATAATCAGTGGATATTTACAAGGGAATAAAAATAAATTATCACTAGTGATTGTCTACCTTTACTGGGCCAAGCTCAGTAAATTTAGATTTGTAGGTAGAATTTTTTGGTGGTGCAAAAAGATGATTGAATTTTAGAAATTGAAATACAGTAAATATATTCTAAACCTGTCCTAAGTAATAAATAAATGTTTCAATAATAATATAAAATAACGACTAAGAAGATCTAACATTTGATTAAGTTGCTATTCATGGGAAAATGCTATGAATTGACTAGACAGAAATTAATATTTCAGATTATGAAAGGTTACTATAATAGGAATATACAAGTTTACAATTTATTTTCCCCAACTAATACTAAGGAAAGTATACATTCATTAGCTATTGTCTGCACCATTTTCTACCAAATGAATCTATTTTCATTTAAGAGTTGTATTAATTATATACTTTCATTTGAATTTTTTAGCATTAATATTATACAGTGCTGATAACTTTAAATTCCATTGTAGACATGATGAGACGAACTACGGACACGATATAACACCTAATCTAGTAAAGTAGATGGCAGACAAATCTAAACAAGCGGAACATTTGATTGAAGTATTGTGAAAACTCTCTCCCCAAGGCAGTACAAATTGTGGTTGTTTTTTGTCCTGTAAATATCACACATATTTCCCTATATCACTATGGAAAGCATTTTGAAGGTTTTTCCACTTTTGAATATATATTCATTTGTAGACGAATTCTTTCATCAATTGCAAATTCCCTAAAAGTTATATACAGTATATGTGTATCCCAATTTAAAACACTCCAACATTCACAATTTATGTAAAATTTTATTTAAATTTGGTTTGAATGGATAAATTTACAAGTCACTAGATAACTTCATTAACCAAAAATATTATTCAATAAAATTTAAAATTGCCCTAAATAGTTTTTCTGGAATACCTCCTCTATTATAGATTGCAAAGACTCAAAACAGATTATTGTGTTTAGCTGTAAAATCTGCATCAATTTGTTAAAAGATGTGTTTTATAAGATACAAATATAAGAAAGTTATCACTAAACTTTTACCCATGTAACCACAAAATTTAAAAATCTGTAATAATTAGGTTTTATTTTAATTGAATTTTGGTTCAAAATTTGCACAAAAGCTAGATTTTTTACATATTGAATAATTTCAAACTAACGGTAATTTAAAATAGGTCTTTGAAAGCTTCTTACCCTTAGACAATAGATTAGCGTAATTGGTGAGTAGCTATTGATATCAAGATTAGCATTAGCAAATAATTAGATTTATGCATAACTTTAAAGATATTTGCATTTTATCATTCAGGATATCAGGCTGTGGTATTTTTTTTCTGTCATTAAGGTTTGTCTTTAGTAATTAGAGAAAGAAACACTGCAAACTCATTGCACTAACTTTTCACACACTCAACGGCGAAATAAAAAGTATTAGTAGTTTATATTTCCCTGTAATGCTATTATACTATTTTTTGGCCCATTATTATGTAAGTTTCTTTATTAATGTTTTCACCCTTTTATTTCTTATTGGATAAGTTGTAAAGAAAAGTCATCATTATCAACTCTATAAGTTTTTCTTACTTTTTAATATTCTGAAATATATTTATATATTAGAGTTAAAGCTTGCTTCTTTTGAGAGATAACTCGCCCTCAGCATAAATCTGATTGAAATAAGTTAATGGTGGTTAAGGATCATTGTCGTTTTTACAAAAATTATTCATGTAAGCTACCATAATTTTCTTTTATTTAGCACACAGGTTTAGATCATTCATCTTTACATTTCTCCAGATTCGCAAAGCAGATTTTGAAAATCTATGTTCTTTATAATAAGTTCCATAGTAGAGTGTTAGTTTTTGTACAGACAATTTTTTACATGGCATTTGGGTCTTTTTATTCTACATTTTGTTTGGGTCTTTACTGGATTATTTTTAGAAATTTTTTGTCCAATGTTCACAGCAAATTTTGAGAAAAAAAATTTGAGTTATAGTCTAAAAAAATCTTGATATATATGGTCAAAATATGCTTACATATCAAAATTTTAGTTCACTAATTTTAACTGTAGAGCAGTACTGGTGATAAGATACATTCTACTTGTTTTAAGTAGTTGGTTTTGGATAAGTGAATATGTGAGATAATAGGAAAATAAACCACAAGAAATTTAAAGAAAATCTTTTAAAAAAAACACTGTATACACTTAAATCTAGGCTTAAGTAATGTTAGAAGAGATATACAGTGTAGTTGTTTACCAAAAATGTTCTAATTGTTAATTGCTTTCCTACAGTTCACCATTTTCTTGTTGCACCACATCGAAGCATTGTTGCATTATGTCTTGAAATGGAAACTTCTTCTTCTAATTCCAATTATTTGAAATCAGCTTCAATAGAACCTAAACCATTTTGTACAAGTCATTTTAACATCAAAGTTTGCTGTTTATTTGGCTCACTCCTTTCACCATTTACTACGTGAATAATTTCAGCATTAGCGACTTCACATTGTGGATCACTATTCACAATCTTTTATTGAAGCTTATTCACATCCAGGGGGATTTGAAGTATCCCCACTTAACTCTGCTGCTTCAGATTTTTCATTTTCATTGGGTGTGTTTTCTGATGTTTCTTCATTTTCGTCCAACAAAACTTTCTAAGACATATTTGTTCCAAAACTTTTTCCCACGATGTCACCCAGTAAAGCTACATCCTTCATAGTCATTGTTTTTACATTTTCGAATATATTGTGCTCTTCTTAATCAGCTAAGTTAAGAGAATTTTTCTTTTTTCACTATCTCCAGCACACCCTAGTCCATCTGCTGGTAAATGACAGTAAAATCTGGTGGAATAAACACAGCATTTATTCCCCCACTTTGAAGTAGACTTTCATTAGGATGTGTGAGACCATTGTCCAAGAGCAAAACTGCCTTTCTTGGAGGATTGTTCTGTTTCAAATACTTTTTGGTTGAGAACAAAAAACCATCATAAAACCAATATAAAAAATATTACTACGGAAAAACATTAATAGGAAAAAGGGAAAATTAGAGGGAAAGTGACAATTTTGGAAGAACTGAGTTTACTTCATTGAGATTGGGGAAAATTAAAATATTCAGACTTCATTATCGGACCTAGCAGGTCAAATTCGGATTTCATCATCGGACATAGTAGGTCAATTTCTGGATTCTACAGCGAACCAAGATGGATATACTCAATTACGCTCAAGATATAAGGACTTAAAAAATTTTCGTCGAACAAATATTGGACTGATTAAAATTTTTTTTAGAGTTTATAAGAAGACATGTATAGCATCGTGAAGAAATAGGACAGTCTTAGCATTGAAGTACACGAGCTACTAAAGGAAATGAACATTTGAAACCTTGCATTGAACTATCACTGATTTTTTGATTTAAGAAACTTCAAAAAGCACAAAATTCATTACAAGATACCAATTCGGACCGACTTGGGAGTTCTTATGCTAGAAGAACGAGGAACGAGGCATCGGAGAAAATATTCAACCGACTTTCGGAATTTTCTACTTGCCTTGACCAACTTTAATTCATTGAGGAAAGGGACCTACACAGCCTTACTACTGAACACCATTCAGAAGCCGAAGCCAATTTACATACCAAGGTACCCTTATTTGGTATAAACAAATATTCGCCAAATCATTAAATAAAATTTAAAGACAGATAAAATAAATTGGGAAAGTTTTAAAATATTTTAAATTCATTTTTATTTTCTTAAACATCTGCTACTCATGGTCAATTGAATAGGATGTTATGTCAACATTGAAATTATACATAAAACTTAGAATTTTAGTTATAATTTATACTTGTTTATTGTTACAAAAAAAGAGTAAACAATAATTGATAAAGCTTTAAATAAATTTTTACCTAATAAATCTATATATTTTAATTGAAATAAATCGAATAAACTTGCTATTTGTGTTATATACGTTTTAATTTGTCTTTGATTGAATTTATATTTGTGTATGAATAATTGTACTTCCTGTGTGTTTTTATTTAAACATAGTTTTAAGTATATTTAGAAAGATTGATAATAATAGTTTTTGTAATTGTTCTGTTTTCAATAAATTATACTTCATTCATATTTTTTTATTATTAGATAGTGTATACTATAAAGATTTTAATATAAATTCAAAAAACATTCGATATTTTTAAATATTATTATTTGAACTTTAAAAAAAATGAATAATTTTTTATGAATTAAATTTTAGTATATCTTTATTTCTGTGTTTTATTTTAATAACATATAAATCATATGTGCTTTTTAGGTTGTGTACAGTAATTAATATTTAATAGAAATATTAGTGCTCATATTTCACATTGTTGATATAGATTTTGCAAACAGCTTTTTCAAATAGACACACTTCGAGAAAGAGGTCTAATTGAAAGAGAAAGTAATGCTAGTCAGAATCTAAACAAAAAGAAGTTAAACTTAACTTAAAATTAAACTAAGAATAAATCTTGCTCCAAAAATCAAGTGAGCTGTAATTGTAAAATCAAATAAGAGTAAGTGAGTTCGCTGCAGGTTGTACATAGTCTGGAGATGCTGTCCCTACTTTAGCTGCAAGAGTTTTTTGAGGCAGTATTTTGTAATTCAAACCAGATTCATTACAGTCGAAGATTTGGTCATCAGTTAAGTTTTCAGTTGCAACAAACTTTTAAAATTTTTCCTTAAATTCTTTCATTCCAATGTCATGATGACAATTTATCTCCACACATTTCGCTGTTGTGTTCCTTACTTCTTCTTCCACAGATCGAGTCATCCAATACTGATTGTAAAATCTTGATCACCTTCATACATTTTTTTACAAAACTATAAAATGGTTTTTCATCCAGTATATGTATGGAAATAAGAACTCCGCTCTCTCTGTGATTTGGAAACCAAATTTATAGTGGATCGCTTGCCTTATTATATTTCTCAGTTTTTCTACCTTTTAATGCTGATCTTGTCACTTTTACTGAACACCATTTTTCAATCTGTTCTTTACTTATTTTTTCAGTTTACAACAGTTACTCAACCAACATCATAATTATCAGCAACTTTCTGTAGAGTTTCGTCTTTTTTTCTCTCTTGATTGCTTTTAATTTATCCTCCATTGAAACCACAACTTGCTTCCTTTTAGTAAAATAATTTGAGAACCCAATGATGCACACACATATATCAACTCAAAAGTTCAAATAACCAAACACACAAACTGATAGGTTGAGTTTCAAACAACAAGGTCTTTTGTGTCTGCTTGACCTTGAAGCATCTATAAATAGCATTGCAGTTTTTAACCCAGCATGGATTCAGGTCAACTAATTGACTTCCCATCAATTAGTTTGTCCTGTTACTCAACTTATTTATTTTTGGTGTACAGTATTATTTTCCATTTTTTGAATTAGTACCATGTCAATTAAAACAATGTCAGATAACAAGACGCTACTGTAGTTTGTAATTAGTTTCTCCTACAAGAAATAAAACAAAAGAACTATGAACTGCTTTCTACAAAAAAGAAACTGACCTGAAATTTATTTTAAAATTCCTGATCATATAAAACGAAAATAAAATTAGTAATACTTGGAGAACTGGAATCATGAGGAAAATAATACATAAAGGAAAGGCAGATTTGGTTTTAAAATATCAACAACGTGAACAAATATATTAATTTTAATATTGAGCTGACTGGTATACAGAAAGCCTGTTGTACATACAGCATTTATTTATGTATATGTATATACAATAATTACAATAGTATAGGAATGATACTGATTTACATTATGGTATATTAAGACACACCATTACTTACCATTATGGTACTTTACTTTTTGGTGTATGAAAAATTTGAGCTCATAAATGAGAATTATAACTTTAATATAAAGTGTTTGCAATTTTGTTAAAATACAATAAATACAAACAATTAGGAATTTATTTGTTTGTTTAATAATAAATTAAATAGATAATATAGAGCTAGTATCTTACTCTACTGGTTTGTTTTTAGTTTTTTTCACAGTTATTAGGATATTACGGTAAAATCAATATCTGTTTATTAAATCTTATTTACAAGTTATAACAAACATTACAAAGATTCAGATCTAACTTTATTTTAAATTTAAAAGATTTCAGTCAACTTGTCACAACTAAAAGTGTAAATTTAATTTACAATTTACAAAATGAATTATAGAATAGCAACAGGTTTTAACACTGGAAAAAATGGAATAAATTCCAAGTTTAAGTACGTAAATAAATTTTTTAATAATTTATTGGTGTAAATCCAAATATATATATAAGTAATATTTACAGTATTAGAAATTTATTTTGATTAAGTGCATACGTAATAGCAAACAATTGGATTTGCGTTATTTAACCTGAATATATTTTTTGAGACAATGTAAATACTTTTTTTTTTTACAATTTATGGCACAAAATATGAAATTACAAAGGAATAGGTTAAAATATAAAATGAAGTTTAAATATATTACCCCTTAAAAGCATTTACAATAATAAATACAAACTTCAAATATTTCATAATTTTTGTTATTTTATGATTTTATTGAAATATTCTTGGACACATTTTTAATGATTTTTTTTTTCACTACAAATAATTTACATCAATGATTAACAAATATTATAGTTGTAGCAAATAATTACATTATATTCCACCGGGTAATTAAGGAATAAAAAAAAAGTAATAGAATTGTCTTTAATACTAAACATTGTATTGAGCTCAACTTTTCAAGTTAGTTCATTAAAAGTCATACAATTTATTCTATCCACCTTAGTATTTAAATATGACTAACAAATAATTTTCTATATTAAGTACAATTCTTTTTTTTTTTTTATAATTTATTTAAATACAGCCATTTTTATAAATAGAATCAAAATTCTAAACACTGAATAATTTAATTTGTATACATTTCATACCATTCATCAATTTGGAGAAATATTTAGGATTATGAATTTTATTTTTTTAATCAATTAGAATTTAGACATCTTATCATTTAAAAAAACTTAACATTGTCACTTTTCATATGATCAAGTAAGCAATAAATGTGCCTTGTTTTGAACGAAAAATAAAAGGAATCACTTATTTTTAACATTGTCACATATAAAATTTATATAATTGATGCTATTTCACAGAGTAATTAATGTATCTGTAAGAGTAAATGTAAAATGTAAAATAGAGAATTTGTTTAGTTTACTAAATAAAATTTGCTACAACCATCTCAAAATGTTTGGTTTTGATCATTTTTACAGCAGTTTTATCTTTATAATCAAGGCTCATTTGGATGCCATCTTTTAAAGTTCTATGGTACTGTATCTACATTTAGAATTTTAATAGGATTTTAGAATATGTTGTAAACAATTTCACATTGTTTATTCAGAATGTTTTTAATATTCAAATAAACGTTACGATCACCTATTTACATTGTGCACCACTTGAAAGTTTTTTTAAACAATAATAATTGTAAATTACTTATTCAGCAGTAAATTATATTTTTTACAGCATATATTGTTTAATTTAATAAAAATTCAATACATTTTAAAAACACAGAAATACATATATTAGTCTTTGGCTGTAAAGTAAAACCCCAAAATTTTGTGCATTGTGCAGTAAACACCACCCTTAAAATAGATGACAAAATAAATTAAATACCATTTTATATTTTGGACAATAAATCTAATACAATATATTAAATTTGTACAATATACAGATTGTACTTTGAGAAGATTGTCAAATTTTGGAATGAACACTTAATATCAAAGAGAAAACAATGTAAAATAAATTTGGTTTCAAATAATTTGTATGTCATTGGACTTTATTTTTGATATAATTACATTTTAAGACCATATTTTTTGAATTTTATTTTAACCAAAACGATGAGAGATTATTTGAAATAATTTTGTATTTCTATACAGCGTACATTAATATGAATCATTTTAATTTTAATGAGTAGGAAAAGCGTAATAAAACAAAATTGTTTAATACATAACAGTTCAAATATTTATACTGATTTTAGAGAAATTATATTTTATATAAATATCACTAGTATTAAACAAATAGATAAACACAAAAGTTTTAGAATTCTCCTTCTTTGATATTCTGTTACCAAAGTTTGACAATATGCCCTCGACACAAGCTGTATTAACAGTTTTAGCACACTCACACACAGTGCAACATAAATACAATTTCCCTTACAATCACATACACACTAACTTTGGTCTTTAGCCCACAGTGGACCATTGTCACGCTGCCGTAGTTGTTTCCATTTCATCCATAGGTAGATTTAGAATAGAAGCTTTTTTTTCCCAATACAGGACCTGATCTCGTATCCTTCTCGTATTGTCCGCAACAAATGCGTCGGGTGATCCATAGTTAGGTGGATTTGCTTCAGGATCATAGCCCAGTTTTTTCAACATGGGAGCAATTTCTGCCATGTCTTTAACTACGTCTCTGGGAAATTGCCCGACCCATTTAGTTAAAGCTTCAACGTTGACGGGTTTAATGACTTGGTCAGATGACCTTTCAACTCTGAAAAAAAAAAAAAAAAAATGTTACAATAAAATGTTAATGGTAGTTTTATAAAATATATAATATAAAATTGAACTACATTGTATACAATTAATTGTTACTAATCATGATTAAGATGTTAATTTAATTTAGAAAATGCTTAAAATTAAATTGTAAAAAACTATATATTCCTCAATAGTTGTATTGATGTAAACAGTGAAAAATGGCATAGGAGAAAATTTAGTCTTGCTTTGGTAATTAAAAATATTTTGCATGTTAATTGTAATGGTAAAACATTAAATGCATTCGAAATTAAGAGATTATTGAATAGCGACTGAAGTAGATTTAACTAATTCACCACTCCAACAAACCTTGTCAAAGCACAGATATCTTTCCTCGGGGACGATGAAACTGCCCCGATATTTTAGGTACGTATGAAATGATGAAACTGCTCCGCTCATTAAAGTGGATCAAGAAGGGTCGTCTCGCAAGACCAGAAACGCTGAAATTGCCCCGAGCGCCCAGCCAGGTAGTAATTTTCTATGACTGGCTATTTATTTTAGAATTAATATTGAAAAAATGTTAAGGATGTTACCACATGTTAATGGGTGTGACATATCGTTCAACTATAGAGACGTTATTTATTTGTACTATTTATGTAATTTTTCAATGGAGATAGGAGAAATTTAAAGACATTTTATTCAATGTAGTTTTTTAATTTAAATTTCTCTACCAGATTATTCTATTTCGGTAGTATGTGTTTAAATTTAACCTCACTCAAGCATAATAAGCCTGTAAGGTTAGGTTAGGTTAGGTCCCGTAGCGTAACATGTTTTCAATATTATTTTCTAAAGTAAATAGCCAGTCATAGAAAATGACTACCTGGCCGGGCGCTCGTGGCAATTTCAGCATTTCTAGTCTTGCGAGGCGACCCATCCAAATCCTCTTTAATGAGCGGGGCAGTTTCATCATTTCAAAAGTACCCAAAAATGTCGGGGCAGTTTCACTACGCCCCTTTCCTCCTCACTTTAATTAACCTAACAGGTTTTTGGGGAACTTTCTCTTGGTCTGTTTTGAAGTAATTTCTTGTATCTTTAGTCTGTAAGTTGATTTCAAAAATGCTGTAGTGGCAAAACTAAGGTCGACATGGAAAAATAAATTTGTTGAAGTACAAGTGTGTTATTATTTCATAAAAATGAACACAACGCAAGTAACTTTCTACAAATTTTAATAACTACTGAGGTATGTGAACTTAAAAAATAACAATTTAAGTAATTAAATAATCTTAGATGAATAACTTCTCTAATCTAATATGGTGACAAGAACGTTTGTGTACATGTAACAACTGTAGATGCTGTCTAAGGCATTGAACCATGTCTTATTGACAATAAAGTGAATGAGTTAGATAAATAAGTGGTTATTTAGATCATCTCATATTATAATCTGATTATTTTCACATTATGACTACAGCTGATTGTTTTAAAGAATAAATATGTTACCGTGAAACTTTGTTAGTTTTTGTAGTAAATACTAAAAAAGAAATGTAATTTTGTTTCCATTATATTTAGAAACATGAGTAATAAATCACTAAATGAAATAATACTCTATTTTCAAGCAGGAAATGTTTTAGTGAGTAAATCATCATCTTCAATCTTGCTGAAACTAGTTTTTACTTATTTTAAAACTTTGTGTTTTTTTTTTATTTTGTGGTTGAATTTTCCATAAGTGTTGGTCTTACTAAACGAATAAGTAATCAAAACATAAAAATAAAATATTTAAAAAAATCAGTGGCGTGTCACCGATACATACATATAATGAGAGACTACATTGTATTTTAAAATTTGTATCCTACATCGGTGCTCAGATCAAAATGATTTTGTTTACAATAGGTTCTTTAAATTGTGGAAGTCACATTTCCCCATTATAATGTTTGTCCCCTTCCTTTCTTCATAAGATAGTCATGAAAACGTCTAATGTAAAGACATTGATGATTACAACCATATTTTAAGTAATATTTCAAAACAAAACAATGTAAAATTTCCATCCAAGCCCAGTGTCATCTCCTAATCTAATATGGTGGTTGTTTATAAATCAATAAACGTACAACTTCAGTCACCATTTTTGAATCTTTTAGCATCTTGTAAATCACAAACATTAAAAAATACATTCAATTTTTTATACTTTTTTGAATTGTTTAAAACACCAATTTTTTAGTGTTGAAATTTTTTGAAATACACACTATTTAGGACTATGATTTTCAAAGTAGTCTATTTGTTATCCTTTAGTCTACACAGAATGAAAACAGAGTGTGCAAGGATAAAGCAAAAAAAAAAAAATAAATAAATAAAATAATAATAATAAGTGTATCTATAATAATCAAATTTCGATACACAACATTCCATACATTTAGACTTATAGGATGATAAAAATATATAGTCATTTCTATGCAGCCGGTTTCTATTACTGTGTTTACTGCATGCTAGTATTCAGTAAGTTGTTAGTTTATGTATTTAGTGATTTATGTTCTAAATTTAATATGTGAAATGCACTGTGTGAAAGTGGTGACAATGAATTTACAGGAGGAATCTACCCGACAGTTAACATCTCCTAGTTGTACAATATTTTGCAATTATTTTGTTCATTTTTGTAAAAACTATCATTTTCTTACTCAGTGTAAAATTGTGGATTATATAATAGAATTGCATTTTAATAATACCTGTGAAAGATAAATTTGTCAAAGAAAAATTTTTTTCAAAAAAATTTGTTTTATGTTTTTCTACGGGAAACAAAATTTAACCATTTTGTATTATTTTAAAAATTTTAACATCAATTTATTATTTAGGTTATACTGAATAAAGCTTTATGCAATACTTCCTAGTTTTTATGTTTTCAATTTATGAAATTAAAAACAGCTTTGGAAAATAGCACTGAAAAGAAATCTAACTGGCAGTTCTAGGATTAACCTTGTTAACACAATTTATAACTCCGTTGAAAACACAGTTATGCATTTGTACATAGCCCATGAGATAAACCAATGGGTATATTTTGGTAATGTATTAGATGGTTTTTGGATTGTTGGCATGTATATATAGTGAAAGAAATTTTTATTTGAAAGGAGTATGTAAATAAAATTTTAATTTGAGGGGTCACTTGCAATACAAAATTTCAGAAACGATGATGTAAGAGGAGGTTCAGATAAAAATATGTTGTATATAAGAATTTTACTTTTATTTTTTGTTTAAAGGTGAAAAACCTCGTGATCATTATCATGTTAAAAAAAGAGGAAGAAAATAGCATAAAATAGAGACCCCTAGCCCTTGAATACTCAACTATCATCAGCTATAAAGTGAGTTGGTTAAGAGAGACTTGATAGGAAAGATGACAGAGATTTAACACAAGACCACATGAAGAAAAATGTAGTCCCTCAGGATTGCTACAACTGTACAAGTGACCCCTTAAGGGGAAAATTATTTTTAAATACCCTTGTGATAAATACTAACTTATATCTATTATATAGTGTAAGATGAGGGGAGAAAATTTATTTATTGAAGAAGTGGTCAAATATGCTATGTCTTTGTTTTAAATAGAATTTAAAAACAAAATTATAGAGATAGAAATATTTTCAATTTGAGTCAACAATCCAAGATGAAAATTCAAGTTGTAAAATTTCAAATAAACTTTGAGAGCCTTTTTGTCTTTAAACTGTTGGATATTTCCGAAAATATTCAAAAATTAAATTATACTAGAATTTGACTTTCTATTGACACGAGACAAAAATATTTTTAGTTTGGCTATTTTAAATACAAATTTTTTTTAAACATAAATTATATAAAAGTAAAGGAGAGTTCTCATATAAAGAAACTTGCACAGATATCAAAGTAACCCACTCTTCCTCTGTAGAACTGTCTCAAAAAGGTCACAATTTTGTAGACGAATGAATAATGTATTAACTTCACAACTAACTACAGACACTTCATACAACTTACTTTGACAGCAAAACCCCTCCAGGTTTGTTAATATGTTCTTCGTGATGTAGAACACTTTCATTCCACGGGACATCAAGGAACTTCAATATCTGTCTCATCCAATGAGCAGGATGTAACACTAACTGTTCATAATAAACTAACATACAACGTTTTGATCCTACTAACTGACATTGGTCGTACATTGTAGAGATAGCGTTGTTCCAACGTTGCATGCATTGACGGTGGTTGGTAAGATCAAAACCTGTTATTGTTACCTAGGAAACAGATTAACACAATTAGTGATGTCGATAAATAAATAACACAATGAGATATAGATTTTTCGTTATATTTAATAATCTGATTATTATCTAATGATAATTAAATTGATGTATTTTTCCTTGTTGTTTAAAAGCGAAAAACGTCTCATTCATCATCGCCTTATAAAAAAATTAAGAAAATAACGTAAAATAAAAGTCCTCGAATACTATAATAGCATCAGGATCAACAAGAGCAAGGGTTGATCAAGAGAGGAAAGATGAAATAGAGGGATCTAACTTAGAGTACATGAGAAAAGATGTAGATTTAGTTAGGCACTCAAGAATGATAAGCCCGTACTCGATACAGGTGAATCCACGAGAGCTTAAATAAGTATAAAACAATACATCTTACATGCTACTTTAATTCTGATGAACAAATTAAATAATACCGATTTCAGACCTTCACAGTTATTGTCATAAATATTAAAATTGGATTTCTGGGCTACAAGCTGCATCATTTTTTCAGTACAAATTGTTGACATTTCAACCATATTTCGTTGGTCTTTCTCAAGGATTTTTGAGGAGTCTGATAAACTCACTACAATCACTCAACAAGTCTATTAAAATGTCAGCAATTAACTTTTTTTTTAATGATGCAGTATACAAACTAAGATGTCCAATTTTAATAAATGTAATAAAATAGTTTTTGGTATAAACATTTTATTAGAAATAAAAATTGTAATAGTTAATTTGTTTAACCCTTGAATTTATATCTTAAAAGAAGTCCCATACCATACAAAATGTGAGGCTTAATATGTGGGTTGAACAGTTGTAGTTGTATAAGGAGCAATACAGCATTCTGTTCTTGTTTATAGGACTATTAGATAACAGGACTAGAGCTTCTAATTTCTGAACTTCAAACCATACCATGTAAGTACAATATGGACAATCTATTCAATAAGCAAAAACAACAGCTTTACTTTAAAATTGATGTTTATAACTTCTCTACAAAAATATTTATTAACATTACCTAATTATTAATATTTTTTTTTAGCATTATTAGTTTAACAGCAGGAATATATAATTTTTTTAAATTAATGATTCGGCTAAAACTTCATTAATTCAAATTAAATTTAATGGAGATATAATAGAATATACTTACAATAAATACTCAAAAATAAGTGTATGAAAGAGTAGGGATTTTAAAAATTTTAGTTATTTCTAATTAAGTACAAAATATAAGTTGTATTAAAATGTAACTGCGAATAGTAACAATATTATTTGTATTTTCATATTGATTCTTTTTAAGTAAAAAATGAATCAATAAGCTAATTAGTTAATAATAGCAGCCTATGTTCAATTCAGTTCTTTTTTCTTACACATGATGGGTCAAAAACTTAGTGTTGAAATTTTTGCGATATATTCAGATCTCCAGTTTCCAAAAAAGTGGTTTTTGGAATAACGTCTGTTGTATGTGTAGTGATAATTCAAAATTTAGGATTAGCTACTATACGGAGGGGAAAAAAAAAATTATGATTTTCTCAAACTCAGCTATAACTATTTTGATGTTATAGATTCCAAGGGCCCAAAGAAAACATATTAGTTGGTAGCCATCTCTCTAAGAATGTGGGTTCATCAAAAAATCTGCCATGAGGTATTTATAATATACTTATTTCTCAAAATTAGCTCCAACAATTTCATTCTGAATGATGTTATATTAAAAGCATGATTTCTCAAAATGTAACACAACTTCAATTAATTTTCAAAATTGCAAGCAAAAACATAAATGGGGCAAAAACATTGCACAAATTTTCTCACTCACCTTATCCTTCAAAATGAAATAAAACACAAATCAAAACTAACTCTCATCAAAAATATCAATTAGATAGTTCCTAATCAAAAAGTGGAAATGAATCAAGGACACTGTCTTTGAAAAAATATTTATACTTTTAAAAAAAGGCCTAAACTTGCTTTGCTTATGCAATTAAACATGTCCTTCACTTTCATCATATTTGATTAAATCAATCTTTTAATGATGGTGAACCAGAATTTTTAGGTTAGATCTGTCGCCAATACATTTTATTTGGGTCTTTTGAGACTACACTAGAGCAAAATTTAATCAAAAATGATAATCAATTTTAGAGAAAATCATATTTTTGTGGTTTTTTCCTTCGACAGCTCCCTCCAAATTTTGAGTTGGCAAAAAAATGGAAAAAAGAACCCAAGATATGGTCAAAAAATAAGTCTATATACCAAAGTTGATTAAAATCGGTTCACATGTTTAGGCGGAACATACAACAACAGATGTCCTTTCAACAACCACTTATTTGGAGTCAGAATACCTCAACGGATATATCCTAAAAAAACTCAACATTAGTATTTTGCCCATTACAACTTTCTCTATTTTACATAATATATGAGAAAACAAAAAATTGAAAATTATTCCTCCCTCACTAATTATTCCTTTCTCATGATTTCTTCTCGATCATGAGAAATCTTACATAATGGTTAAATTACAAAATATGTATTGTTTACATCTACCAAGTATACTTACTTGACGAGATATAATGGAATGGACAGTAGCACGGCCATCACGCACCATAAAGATGAATTTAGCCTGTGGAAATAATGTTGACAAATAATCAGCTGATTTAAGTGTAAGTGGGTCCTTGTTGCAAAGTCTAGGCGCTGCTTCTCCATGTCTGGCTATCACTTCCAAGCAGAACGCTGCGACTGCTGCATCCAAAACCTAAACATATTTTTACATTTAACATGATTCTCTCTGGACAATTAGAAAGAACTGTTTGGTAATTTCATTTCATGTTTTATTGCTCTGTAAGACTATTGAATGGTGTAGGACTAATCAACATTGTAAAATCATGGTTGGTAAGACTCAATAAATTGTATAATTTTACAAATTCACCTTCAGCAACTAAATTATAGTGAGTAAGGCATGTCTGAGGTCCCTAGCTGGTGTTACACCTTTCTTAGATCCCTCTATTTCATCTTTACTATCACGTCTCCCTTGCCCAACTCTTTGTTCTTTTCCGACCATGATGCTATTACAGTATTCGAGGATAGGGGTTTTTATTTTACTTTTACAAGGCAATGATAACCGAGAGGTTTTCAACTTTAAACAAGGGGGAAAGAGCAATATTGTTACATACTTAAAACTGGTAAATGAAAAGTTGTAGGCCCCCCTCAGGGGCTCATTATAGTGAATACAGGCTTGGTAATCCCAAGAGCTTTATCTGGATATTCACTTTTTTTCATATAGTGTTGGATTAGATCCCTTTTCTTTCATCTTTTCTATCAGGTCTCTTTTGACCGACTCTTGTTCTTTTCTGACCCCTGATGCTATTAGAGTATTCGAGGGTGCTATATGTTCCATTTCTTATAAGGCATATTCCATATTCAAGTCTTATATTATGTTCTTTTCTTCCATTTTTTATAAGGCAATGAAGACTGAGAGGTTTTTTGCCTTTAAACAATAAGGGGGGAAAATTTTATAGGTACAGTATTTAGTAATATGGTGTGTGCACGGATAAGTGAGTTTGAGTATGTAAAATAGTAGGCATGAACTTTCAATTTCTCCTAAATTATTGTTTATTATTCTTTCTTTATTAAAAGTCCTAGTTTGGCATTGATTGTTAGTCAACTCCATGAAAGCAACCTTGAAACAGGTTTTCCTACAGAATACCTAATTCTACAACAGATCTGTCTGAAATTGTGTAGCACAATGTAAACATAGATCTTAAGTTAGAATACAGTTAAGTTAGGCCAGTTTGTCAAGACTGTTATAAAATGGGAATCTTGGTCAAGTTTCATTTCTGTCAAAAAGTGTAGTATTTTGGTCATGCATTATCTCAATTATATCACTAAATTCTGTTAAAAAAATAAAAATAATAATAAGAAGAATCTGCTGTAGAAATGTATTTCACAATCTGTAATATCTCACTATTCTATGTTTGGTTTAGTGTTAAGATCTATTGACTTGTATGCAGGAGATTCTAGAAATTGATTCCCATGGTAGTTTAAACAAATTATAGTGCTGACCCAGCAGTGTGAGATAATGGGGTGTTACGATTAGTAGGAAATCCTGGTAAGGAAAGATAGCAAATCTAGGTCTACAATGGGCTGCTCCTTTAATTTTTCTTATTTTAATAATACATCGTCTGCGAAACAACATTTTAAAATCTGAGGTAAAATAGGTGTACCACGAAATGATTATATTTTAGACAGTGTCACATAATAATTGGGGGAAAATAAGGAAAGGTAGAAAAGTGATTGTCATGAAATTATCCTCATTACAGGTAGTTAATAAATATAGGGCACAGCAGCTCATAAATGACTTAGGTGGATCAGTTATATAATGTGTTGTTACTTTGTCTGCATTCACTACCAGAATTTCCTAAATATCAGAAATACTCATTCTGCCTCACAAGCTAGGTCAACACTTCATACTTTTGAGACCTTACAGCAATTAATTCCAGAATCTACAGGTACTGTAATAATAAATTCTATGGCTCAATAGCTCATGAAGAAGCTAGAAAGCTATGTCGGTCAGCATATTGAAATTGCTTTGCCTTAATTCTAGCATTCACTACCAGAATTTGCTAAAAATCAGAACTATTCAATCTGACTCATGAGCTTGATCAACTGTGGCCCAGCCAAGGAGCCCACCAAAACAAAACCATAATAAGCATAAATTAAGATGTAATGGAAAGGGATTTTAAATAATAAAATATGAATTGGCACTTGTGATTTTGTTGATCAGTGCAATATGACGTAGAAGGGGGGGGAGAGACAAGGATTGGAAGGCTATTCCGAGAGCTGTGAGAAGGAAGACCGCTACGGGACGAGGTCAGGTGCCATTTTCGGCCACGTGCTAGTTAAATTAAACGGTATGCTTTTCGACCACTATTAAGGCTTTATCTTGCTGTTATGTCTTTTTTATAAATTATAATAATTCTGTAATCTTTTAATTCGGCAGTAAATAAAATATAACATTTAATTTCACTTGCGTTGCGTGCGTTCATTAGCGTCCTAACCCGACTCCTTGGCCCATCCTGACAAGATTCGGCTAAAGTGTACGCGGTCTCCAGCCAGCCGGAGCTTCCAGCTGGTCAAAAGAAGTGGAGACGGTCACACAACATTATATACTTTTTGAGACCTTTTAGGAATTTGTTCCAGAATGTCTGACATACAAAGTGAGATTGCTGGGCAACACAACAAGTCTCTACAAGGATCTACAGGTAGTCGTAAAGCCTGTAGTAATACAGCTCATAAAGAAATTAGACAGCTATCAGCCGGAGAGCACATTGAAATTTCTATACTTTAATTTACTACCAAAATTTGATAAAAATCAGAGATATTCATTTTGCCTAACAAGCTGGGTTAAACTATATCTTTTTGAACTCCAACAGGAATTGAACACTGAATATCTGACATAGAGCAAACACGGAAGCCTCTTATTGTGTAGACTCAAAAGTTTGAAGTTTTGATATAAGGTCCTAAATATAATGCTTAGATTTATATCACAATTCACAATCAAGTATTTGTACATTTTGAAGTATACTCACATCACTGTGCACTCCTGCTTCCTCCAAGCGCACACTTTCTTTCTTAGATTTCACCCAATGTTGTCGCATTTGTAATATTCTTGGAATTACTCTAGTTTCTTGACCACATCTGTTAAAAAAAGAAGAAAAAGTGAATGCGACCTTGAAATCTGATACTTGTTCAATAAACATAAAATCAGTTAGCCAGTTTGCTATTCTTACCCTATTTTCCAGTAGAACAATCTAAAATTATAATTTATTATCGAAATATAAATCAAGGTATTCAACAGAATAAAAATAAATAATAACTATTACAGTTATTGGATTTTTAGTTGCTGTTCCTGTAAAGTAATTATAGGAAATTACTAATTATTACAGATTATCATAATTGAAGTATTACCTGACATCTGGATGTGCGTCCAACATTGCTCGCATTAAAGTTGTCCCTGAACGAGGCACACCACCAATGAAAATTAAAGGCATGTTTCTATCATATTGGAATATCTGTTTCTCACTCCCCACTATGTAATTCTAGGAAAAAATAATAATGAAAATTTATACAATTATTTAATTAAGATTGGCTAATATAAACTTAATCATTATTTTTTTATTATTGGCAATATAGCAAACGTATTTTCAATACCATATACAGTTTTAATGAATTGTTTGGAATTCGATTAATCAGAGTAAAGTTGACCATAAACAATTGTGTTTGTTTAAAAATCCAAAAAGATAGTCAAAAACTGTTTGTGACATTATTCTCATCATGAAACAGCAACAAAATGTGTCACAAATTTCAGTTTCAAGATGGCTACCAATAAATGTTCACAAGTTAAAATGTAGTAGTTTTTCTTCTCCTTTTCTCGTTTTTAAAGGCAAAAAATCTCTCGGTCATCATCATCACATAAAACAGAAAGAAGATGAGACCCCTAATTCTCGAATAAAATAGCTTCATGAGTTGGTCAAGAGAGACCTGATAAGGTAGATTAAAGAGAAGGGTCTAACTCAAAACTATATGAAAAAAGGTGTAGATTCAGATACGTCTATTGGGATTACTAAGCTTGTACTCAGTACTCTTGAGGGATCAAATGTATCATTAAAACTACATAAATGAAAACCTCAGCGATATTCAATAAAACTACCTTTAAACTTTTTCACACAATTATAAACAAACGAAATCTTCCAGAAACAATAAGTATTTGTCTCAAAATAACCACAAATGCCAGTTCCGTTTCTCATCAGTAAAAAAGAAAAATAACCCTCGGACCCATCTCAGAAGAGAGAATATCTTAAAATGGACGCAATATTAAATGAATAATACAATTTAAGTTAATGTACAGATTTACAACCTAAACCAACTTGTAAAGCTGCAGTTAAAAAAAAATTTCGATTTGGTAGTGAATTAAACAAACAAAAACAAAATGAACATGATGGCAGTTTGGGTTCATAATAGTTTTGCTCATATTTTAGCCTACTTGCAAAACATAATTTTGTAATTGTTACAATTCGCCACCAATTGGCTGTATCATAAACTATTATATTTCACAGAAATAGGTTGGCTAATTTCGATATCTTGAACTTATTATGCATATTATATTACATGTGTTTTATCAATAACTTCTAAACCCACATTTTTGAAAAGATAGTGAAAGATCCATAGGTTTTGTTCAGATCTTTACATAAACTTGAGAAAATTTTCATCAAAATCGTTTGAGCCAAATATTATGATTAGATTCCTTCAAAATTTGAGTTATTCAAGCAGTGACGATATTGCCTTGAGATATGCCACAAATCAAATTTTATTATAATCGGTTCTTTGGAACAGCAGGCAGACTTCCAAATTTTTTCTTAATTTTTGGAGTCAGGGGTCTCAAAACGGACATTTCCAAAAAACCCAACTCTATTGTCCCACCATAAAATTACCTCTATATTTTGTATATGTGAGATTGTTACCTTTTTTGGAATCATCATAGGGCCTCTGTCTTGCACACTGCATAGCTGTAGTTTGTAGGTTAGGAAGAGGAAAACAGCCAGGGCGGCCAGCAGTATTGCCAACTTGCGCCCTCCTCGACCCATCCTACTTACGTCATTCTTCACCTGAAATCAATAAAAACAACTACATTAAATGTTTATCTAATGTAAAGTTCAACATTAAGATATGTCATAAAAGTATTAAGAAATTGAAAGTAAATTAAGAAAACAGAACTACGAGAGATAAAAATAATCTACAGTATTCATGGCTATTGAGCAAATGTATTTTTAATGGCCTGCAGAAATATAAACGTTAAAGGTGCCTCACATTCTTTGCGTCTGCGACCTTTAGAAGTTATATTTTTTATCAATAAAGTATTATTTATTCTTACAATACTTATTGGTAGAAATTTTTTTTTATTTAAACAGTTCATTATTTCAAGCTGTACAGAATCACCTTGGAAAAACTACAGAGAAAACGTTATTTAAAACAATTTATTTAAAATGGTCACCATTTTAAAATTCATTAATCAATTTGTTTTGGACAAGTTAAAAAAAAGAAAAGAAAAAAAGAGTGTATTTGTGGCAAATTTGAAGAAAACTAGACCAAAGATTCAGTGGTCTTTAGTCTAAAGATCTCTAAAATGGTAACCAATACATAAGACTTTCAATTTGACAATCAGGGTGATAGGTTTCAGTTGAATGTTTGCCAACAAATATTTGCATGTTGTGAACCTCACACATATTGCATTTATTTTTCCAGGATTAAATACATCTGTATGGCTTAGTCAAGATAAAATAATAATTGAAAATAAACCAAACAAAATACATAAAATAACATACACAGTAAACCTTAACAAATAAACAATAATAATCAATTAAAATACAGTTGTAAAAACAAATTCTATAAAATCTTCAAACACATTTGACCTTAAACACTAAAAAAAACAGATCAGCTTTTCATTTCATAATACACATTTGGTGAATTAGGAATTTCTTTCCTCCAATATTTGGACAAACATTCACTTTTTTTTCTGATATAGTCGGCAGCAATAGTGCACAAAGGGCTCTTAGTGTATTATAATTTTCGTTTTACAAACAACTATTAACAAATTCTGGTTTAGATGAAAATTGTCTTTAACTTGATACCTATTAATTTTCAATCTTTAAAGTGATTTTCTCTCCAAAAATCTTCCCACAATCAAATGTCAAAAAAAGTCATACTGGAGTTTGGATTACAACCTCTAATTTAATGGAATTTGAAAATTATTAAAAAAAAAAATAGATTCTACCGATGTTTAAACTCTTGTAGCGTCTTAACTTTGAATAAAATAAAATATCAGATTCGGGTTAGGATGAAAATTACCTTTATATTAAAAAACAACAAGTCTCTTTGGATTTGACAATCGGTAAACCATTACTCATGCATGATGGTTTACAAATTTCGTGACACATGAACAAGTGATGCAGTATTTAAAATTGACCGATGAACCGTAGCGAATCGTCCATAAGAATAGGTGAACCTACCTATATAGAAATAATTATACGATATAAATAATACATCTTTATTGACGCAGTACTAAATGGCATATCTTGAGTAAGTTTAAAAGAGCAGAAAATGAAAAACGGCGTAGAGCGTGCAAAGTAAGGTTAAGTGTAATGACGCGCCAGTGGCTAGGCGCAGACCGAAATGACTTCAATGACTGAATGTCCACTCTAGATACTGGACACACGGAATATGCGACAGACGGGCGGTAAAGGCCTTTTCACACCGGCGTACTGAACGTCCTGGACGTTTGGTACGTTTGGGACGTTCGGTACGCGCCCATTCCACACCGCCCAGCAACGTACCAAACGTCCAGGACGTTCGCTCGATCAGTTCAATAAAATAAAGTGCTCTTGTATTATTTTATTTTTTTACCACATTTTCCCTTTTATTATTAGTGCACACTGTATTAATGTAATCCACAATGCCTAGATGCAATGCAGTATATTACATGTAGGCCTACTTTTTAGGTATTTGACATGTACATTTTATAGATTACTGTACCTAGTATTATATATCAATTTCTATTTCTAAGAATAACATAACATAACATGATTTCTATTTTAAATAATATTTGTTTTGCCTGTGAAAGTTAATACGATTGTTATTCTTATTTTTAAATTGAGCCTTTAGTAAAACTAATATAAAATGAGGTCATTAATAATTATACTATAATGACTTCCATTAAATAACAATATAAATATATAATCGTTGCTCTAATGTTATTACATTACAGTAAATGACAACTCCTCCCACGCTGCGTTCTTCATAACCAGGTCCCTGTATATTTCTAGGGTTGTGTCCCAGATTACAGGATGCTCACGTACTTCTTCCAACAACGCTTCCATGGTACAAATGCACAAAACACCAGCAACAACAAACACACTGCAGATGACGCGGGGTTTTGCAGAAATGACAGGAGCGGAGCACGTGGTTCCGAAGTGTTCATTGCGCATGCGCTAGGCCGTGGACGTTCTGGACGTTTGTGAAAAATCACTCTCCGAGCGATCCTCCGAAAACCGTCCAGGACGTCCAGGACGTTCGGTACGTTCTGTACGCGCGGTGTGAAATGGCTCATTTGATAGCATGGGAAGCGATTTATTTTGACAAAAACGTACCAAACGTCCAGGACGTTCAGTACGCCGGTGTGAAAAGGCCTTAAGGAAGCAAACATCTCTACAAACTGCATCACAGAGCATACCGATGAGCTGCCTATGACACAGCTCAGCTCAGTTGTTGCACGGCTGTATTGACGAGGGATGCTCCTAACCTTTGCAACGTGAGTTAATTTTTTTTCTGTGTGTTTAAATTTTGCGACAGATTGCCATATGAATATTTTTATAGCTGTTTAATAGTGTAATTTAAACCGTAAACGAAAATATGACCATTTATGGTATCCTTACGAAGTGTACTTCAATAAGTTCAAAGATAACATAAGCTGTCGATTTTTAGTGTTAATGTTTATATTTTTTTAATGATAATAACAAATTAACATAAAAAAGTTGTACATTAGAAACACTGGTAAATATTTAGCTTGATTAAATCTATCAATAGCAAAAACATATACTTGCTTTACGTCTGTATTTATTTGATATTGAGACAGATTTAATAAATCGAAATGCTTAAGATTGTTTCTAATCTATATTTATTAAATTTTTTTATTAATAAAAAATAATAATACAGCCATTAAACACTTAAAAAATTAGTGAAATAACAATATAAATATGCACATTTCTATCAGACACAGAATTTAGTCAACTAACCTCAATAAACAAAATTATTATCAGCCTATTTAAACTAATATTTAACGTCACATTACTTGGAACACAACAGAGTTGTATGTCTACATAAATAATTAGAAGTGTACTTGTCTGACAATTCTACAAGAGTCACAAAATAATTACTCTAGACTGGTGTGTCCTACATAACATGAAGATAGAAATGTAATGTGGGAACGAATCGAACGTTAGCCGAGAGTACAATGTCAAACATTCGCTTCCTCTGACTCGTGCTCAAATACCATTCCTAAAGCGAAACCCAAAGACTCTATACTAAAATCGTCTTTACACCAAGTGAATCAGAATTAATCTAAATCTGAAATTCATGGACTACACACTTTTCGTATCCACTGAATCAACCCTCTTATTGTTTAATTTCTCCTGAGAAAACAATTATTATTTTGGAGAAGATAAAGACGTGAATTCAGATGCAGGAAATGGGTAATTGGAAACGATAATTATTCATTTTAGTAATACTATGGCAGCAGAGGAAAAATTAGGTCCTACGTAATACATTATAAGTCAAACAAAAATGTATTATTAATACTGTTTAACAAATTTCTTATTTTAATCATTTACTGTCTTGTAACAGAACATTGTAGGCTCAGGATGAATCTACACAGAAGAGTATGACGGGAATCACGTGTGGAGTAAGTGGTTAAAGAAAACCGCTGTAATATTGTGGGGTTCTTAGAGGCAGGAGGTTTCAGTTGTTTGTTGTGAATTATTTAAACTATTTGAAGTGACTAATCCGTAAAATTAGAACCTAGGGGCTTAGTTGCACAAGGGTTCAAAAGTCGTAGTGCCGGGATCACAAGCACCTTATTTATAATTTAAATATTAAATGAAAACAAATATTATTAATACACCAGCATTATTTTGGTCTTGGTTATTTTCAGGTGGTGAAATTTGAGGACGTCGTAATGGTACGGTATCCTCAAGGTAGGAGCGTGTCTAGGGTAGAGAGGAAAAGAGGGGCCCCCACACTTCGATTGTTGCGTTTGCTTTCAGCGGTACAACCCCAATAAAGAAGTATAGACCTCAAGTGCCTCTGTGTAAACGCCTACCCTATTTTCTTTCTTTTATCGGAGTAATTAAGAATAAAACGTTTACAAAATTAAACTTTCTAGAATTAAATTGTACTTAAACTTTAAGAATTAAATGCAGCTAAGCAGTAATTTGTGTATTTAGTTTTCATGGAATGGGTTGTACCGTCAAGTCAGGTTAGGGAAGCAAGTAGAAGGGAGGACACGCCCATTACACGAGACAAACTCCTAGTCTGAGGGTACTGTACTCACTGTTGAATTACTGGCTGTAAGACAAATTTCGAACAGAAATAAAATTATGCTAGTTTTGATGCATTGGAAACAGTTTATTGAAGAGGTTAAATATGAATTTTTAAATCCAAGTTGTCAGCTGTTCTAATAATGGTATCATACTCTACACACAGAAGAAATGTAATTTCTGTTGAGGTGATTACTGTCACTTGAGTAACGTGAGGGCACCGTTTAATCTAAATTTGGGACGAAGGTTTGGATTTACCAATCATATCTGGGGAATTCTGGCACATCAAACTCACACTGGATCCAAAGCCAGCGTTGATGAGACGTACATTACTTCTATGTGTTAATATAATCTTAATAAGTTACACACCAAATCACGAATCGGATATGGTCCAATTAGGCCTAACCAAGCATGTGACGTTAATCTCATAAATTTACATTTCGACCCCTCCCCCCAGTATATGTGGCCCCAGGGATGGTTAATAGATTTTTATACAAAATTAAAAAATTGATATATGAGTGAACGGTCAAACACAAGATGTTGACCAATGACGTCACGAGATAGTAAGTCTTGGATCGTAACACTAGTCTCATAAATATCACTTTTTCTTTCACTAGTTATATCAATTTTATCACATCCATGTTGTTGATAGACGGACTGATGATTCGAGACAGAAAAATACAGTACAGCCCAAAACAAACAATAATGAATCTTATTACCACTTTATATATGTCTCTGACAGCTGATCACTTCCGCTATTGTTGCCTTGATTGTTTACTTGAGATTAACCCGTGTAGAGGTTAAAATGAAGTGAAACTTTTTATTTATGGAGCACTACTTTTGTTCATATGGAATTTTAACCGATATAGACTTCTACACGTTGCAAGCGAATTTTATAACTAACTTGGTTATGATATTAATCGTAGAAAAATTCCGTCAAATTGGAAGCGTACTAAAAGTTCCACCGACGTCCAGTTACAGTAATAACAAATGAAAAGCAAGGACGATTCTTTCATCAGGTGTTATACTCCCTACAAAGAAGTATCCGGTGATTTAATTTAAAATGAACATTGGACTGTGTGGGGTATATTAAAATTTATTTGTGGGTTTCCTTACAACATAACAGACTGGACAACTTTTAAAAAATTTAGATAAAAAGGGAAGAGTAGTGTCTACTGTGCTTCCATACTAGCATGGTGTATATGACGATCCAGCAATTTTACCCAAATTTTGGTTTTTCTGACGATTTTTCTGTTCATCAAAATGGATAAATCAACAAACAAATCGGTTTCGCGACTCCACAGTGAACGTGTGACTATGTTGTGCCGTATTTGCAAATGGAATCCTGCGTCCTTATTTTATTGTGGATGACCAACAGAATCCAGTGCGATCAAACAAATCATCACACCTTTTCTCAGACCACTGTCTGATCGGCGGAAGACACCGGGCAGCAGTATTCGCCTAGCCTTTTTCACATGAAACGACTTTTTGGTGGGGAGGGGGGGGGAGAACAAAAAATTAATTGTTTCATTTAAATATGTAAAAGTTAGTGATGGTGACGTTGTTTTAAAAGTTAATACAAAAATAAGTACTTATGAAATTTACAGTTTGGCGTTGTGCCGCCCTCAGCTTCTGGCGCCCTAGGCGGTCGTCTGGTACTCTGTCGTGGTGGAATGAAAACTTTGAACGATAATTCTCTGTATTTGTAGTAGCAATTACTGAAATATATCGTTATAAAAAATCGACGACCAATTCGTATCGTTCAAAACTAAATTTGAGCAAAAACTGAACAAAATTAAAAACGATTTTGATAAAATCCAAATTTTCTCTTTTTTCTTATGACAGTTACCTCCAAATTTTTAGTATATATAAAAAAAAAAAAATAAGTTATGAGATATGGTCTTAGTACATCCATATAGCAAATTTGATGAAAATTGGATCACGGGATAGGCCTGTATAACATTTCACATACGAAAGCGACAGACGTAACCACAATTTTTTATTTTTTTTTTTGGAGTTAGGGGGACCACAAAACGGACAAATTCGCAAAAATTCAACGTAAATTTTTCTATACTAATGTATTTGTAAACAATTTTATATAGGGTTTATTTAAAAAAAAAAAATTCTTTTAATCGTATTTACAAAGTAGTTATAATGAATATAAATATGTCATTGTGTATTATCGCTGGTTAGCGCCTGCAATAACTGAGTAGGCCATGCTAGAATGGACGAGTTTATTTCATGGAAAGGTTTTATTTAGTCACGATCCAAGCCCCACCACAGGCTGTTGTGGGCTCGACTTCCGTAATTATAAATATTAATTGTATTTTATTTATTGTTTAATTACAAGGTTTGGTTTATTGTAAATTATTTTAGGGAATGATAATAAACAAAGAAAATGAAATAAATTGATTTTCACTAAATTGTTTAATCAGGGTAGAAAACAAAATTATGTCCGTACCTGAATAAGCAGCCTGGTGAACGTCGGAGCCAGCGCGGGCTGCCCCAAAGCGGACCTAAGAAAAACAAACGAAAAGAGTTAGTAGGACTAAATAGATTAGAAAAAACTTTTTATTGCGCTATTTAATAATTACGAACATGTCAGATTTTTAAAATATATAATGCAAGATACATAAAAGAGTCAAGCGTGTACTAAAACCACACGACAGAGGTCAGTAAGCATAGAGGGACAGTTATTTTTATAAAGTCGAAGTCTTTTAAGCAGCTTAGCGCAAACATATTAATTTTTCGTCAAATAAACATACATATTCGTTAATAACTTGTTTTATTTGATATCTCACACTTAATATTTCTAAAAATAAAAGGTTTCAATTAGACAGTTTTCCCCCGGGAACGGGAAGATTGGCACACATTTTTGGACCTTCTGCCCATGGCAGTATTGGCACAATCATTAGAGCGGAATAAGTAGGGTCAACTCGCCTGCTTGGAAAAGGCACGATTGGCACAACTGCTCGACCAGGTAGACGCCATGGAACGGGGGAAAACGGGAATTTTATAATTCCCCGTCAACTCTGCACGACAGTCATTTGCCTTAGAATTAAATTTTACTGTATATTTTATTTGTATATTTTTAAAAGTGGCTTTGTCCGTAAATAAAGGAATATGGTTATAAACATGTTTAATACTGTAACGTGCATTTCAGTACGTATTAAATTTAAAAAATAGATTGTGTACCAAAACTTAAAAATTGCTTGCTTAGGTTAGGTTAGACAAAACATTTCCCGCATTCTGGCTACCTGGCTGCTACTACCTGGCCGGACGGTTGTGCCAATCGTGCCTTTCCGAACCTTACAGGTTGACCCTTCTCCCCTCTAATGATTGTGCCAGTCGTGCTATTCCAAATCGGCTAAAAATGTGTGCCAATCATTCTACGACCTTCCCCCAATGTCATTTTTATGTAACACTTATAATTTTCCTATATGTGGGACAATACAAAGAATATGAATATTATATCATATATCGTCTTGTATGTGTAGACTGGTTGTGACTCTGATAGAAAGATGCACGTGAAATTATAAAGGTTTTTGGTTTTGCATACCGACACTAATAAAGAGAAATCAATGAAAATGCAATCGATCTTTTAATGGATATTTGACTGATTGTCTCACATCTCACAAAAACTGCTTGCAACTTCTTTGAATCTTGTAAATATTTTGTAATTTACTGATTTTGAGATATTGAGATTTAGAAATTTAAAATGGCCGCCAGTTTAAAATGGTAAACTTATACGCTACGAATTTCTCATTAGATGGTCAAATTAAGTTGTATTCGTCGTAGAAAAAAAACTATAATATTTGATTTCGCTTTACAATTTAAATTCGAATCTAAATAATTTTCTTTTGTATGTCACTCCACGCTGTGTTAAAGTTAGAGAGTGGGGGGACATATCTAAAAATTGAAATTGACCTAACGCCAATTTATTAATTTTTGTGTGAAATGAACAAAGATATTCACAACCAGAATAACTTATAATTTTATTTAATACCCCACACATAATATTTAAAAAAAAAATCAAGAACATAGTTTTTGTCTCTAAGGTCATATTTTTCCTTACATGTGGGACAATACAAAGAATATAAATGCATAGTTTGAAATATATAGGATTTATCGTCTTGTCTGACAAACAGGCGATCTTGGACTCTAACAAGTTTAGATCAACAAGAAAGATGTTCTGATTATAACAGTTTCGACTTTATTAGTGAACATACTACACGAATATATTGTAGTAACTTTCTATTAAAATATTTGTATATATACGATGATTTTAAAGTCTGCATTTTAATTTTATTATTATTATTTTTTAATTGTCAAGAACGATTAACATTGATCGAGTATTTAAGGGTGTCTTAAAGTTGCTCTGAAACTACCATTTGTCACATTTACGACTTTTAAGTGCGTTAATGGTTAATAACCTAACTTTAAATACTTCAGATATATTAATTTCTTCTATTTTGAATATTTACATTTTGCTCCACGATGAAAATTAATAAGTTGTCAATAACATAATAAAAAAAAATAGAGAGATATACAACCAACAATTAAAAATCGTATGGTTCTTGAATCATTACAATTAATTAATATTAAAGTTGTGCGTACGTCATTGGGTAGTTTTGGTGCCAACTTTGAAAGACTTAGTCCAATTTAAAATGTAACTTAACAAAAAAATCAATAGGGAATTTTAATGATATTCAAAAATTGTAGAAACTTATTTATACCCCTCACCCTTAAAAAGCGACTCTTAGGAAAACTCGGGATTCGGTGACGATGTCAGTTCGAGTGGAAGTCGCCAAATGGGAAATCTTGGTTGTAGTCTCGTTTATCTTGGTCACGCTATATCGAAGGCATTGCAACACAGCTGGTAAGTTCCATTACCGTGTTTGCACAGTGGATGGTTGTCCAACCTTCTCTACAATGTGTATTTAATTATTCTAAATGGCGACTTTTTGTGGGTTAATGGCGTTCGGCGAAGTTTCAGGAAGACCCAAAGTCCAATCGAACTTTGATATATCGATATGTGAGTGCGAATGGGTTGAAAGCTTTTCGCTCCGCAACCCATAGGGTTTTAATTGTTATTAGACCTCTTATATTAATTTCGTATAATAGTTCATCTATAGCTGGTTACCCAAAAGTGATAAGGGGATTAAGATCTTGTGGGTGTTGTCTAAATCAGTATTTTTCCAACCTAGTGTACCTAGGCTAGCCTTGTCGGTAAAATTTAACATCAGGTCCATCCTAGGCTTATGTTGCGGATTTCTTAAAAAGGTAATATTTTAAAGCAACTTCCAATAGTTTTATATTTTTACACTTATTATTTTTTTACAGCAATTTTTACAGTACTGGCTCACCATTTCTTTATATTAAGAGTTATGAGAGATAAATGAATAGGAAAAGTGTCCTTAGGTGTTTTTTTATTTTTTTCATATTTTGAGAGATATTTATATTTAAATAGAGTCTAAACTTACTTTGCTTATACCATAAAATCGTCTAAAACTTAAGGTGATTTAAGTCACGCGCCTTGGAATTGGTAGGAAACCTAACCCATGATTAACGATGAGACTACCTGCCTACTACTATTATAATCACGTTGCTTAAGTTTCATTTGTTTTTTTGTTAATTATTTTTAACTGTAATTTTCTTTTATTTGAGATTTGGCGCGCTGATTAGGGACATTCATTTTTTACATTTCACCAAAATTCGATCAAATCTATAGAACTGATTTTGTTTTTAACAGCGCCATGAGCGATTATTGTTATTTTGCCAATAATTTCTGAATGGACTTGTTTGGGGGGTGAAGGCAACAGTTTTGTTTTTAGTCTTAATGTGGCTAAATTATACAAAAATATTATACAAAATTTTTATATATTCGTCTTTTATAGCTGCTATTCTCACATTTTAAGTTATCGAACAAAGTCGATCAAATATGGAAATCATTCCAAAAAACACACTCAGGCGTTCTCATTCTTAGTGAGTACGGGCTTGGCAACCCCGAGGGTGCCTAGCTGGTTCTACACCTTTTTTTCATGTAGTCTTAGGTTAGATTCATCTATTTTATCATTGCTAACAAGTTGTTAATGACCAACACTTGTTCTCTTCCGACTCTGACGCTATTGGAGTATTCGCTAGTGGTTTTTAATTTTATGTTTTTGTGTTCCTCTTTTTAATAATTCGATGATTATCGAGAGGTTTATTGCCTTTAAAAACAACAGAGGGATGGGAGGGGGTGTAAACACTTTTTGGGCTTAGGGAGATATTAAATGAAAATAATAATAATAATAAAATAACTTTTTTTAGTAAGTTAAAAAAACTCATTCTGAATTTTTTTTTTCAGTAACCGACTAAAAATGTGCCAGTATAGTTTGTAAGTAACAGTTCAATATTTCCGATATCCGTAAGACTGTAATTGTTTTGATGAATAATTTGTTTGTTGTGGGTGTGAGAGAAAGTAAGTGCACGATGTTGTTTAACAAAGTTAAATTAAACAATCACCGAGATATGAAATATGTTTTGACGTTATACAGACGGTGAGGTTTAGATTTTGATTGGAAGGTTTTGTTCACGATTATTAATTGTTGACCTTTCAAAGTTTTGACAGTTTTGAAAGATGTAAATGTCAGCGGAGCGGTGTTGCAGCCGTGGGCGGTCAGACGGACGGACGGTGACAGGGAAACGAATGAGCCGCCAATTATTAACACCCGTCTAGGTTCCTATAATTATACATGCTTGCCCACAGGACTTGAGAAACAAAATGACAATAATGAACACCTAGTATGAGTTATTGGTTTCGGTTTGTGATGTTTCGTGATGAATTATTGCAAAGGAGTTTATTTATAAATAAAAATGTACCTTGAATTTCACTGGAAAGCATAAATGTGCTTTAAAATAATCTTCAGGGTTAAAACATATAAGATAAGGCGACTCGACGTGAGATTTAGGTGAAATACGGGATTTGTTATTCAAAATTATAGAATATAAAACTGGGAAAAACCTTTTGTTCCCTTCCGATTCCTGTCAGTACTGTGATGTACAAGATGTTTTGTCTTCGGTAGTTATTTAGTTATTATGTAAATAGTTTAAAATAGAAAACACTAAAAGATCTTGAAACACACTTAAGGGAAGCCAAAATAGACCTAGTTTTAATGAAATAATAATAATAAACAAATAGTAAACATAACCTCACAAACCAAACATTATAAAAGGGGCTAGTCCTAAGGCAAACCAGTCAAATTGTAATTAGAGACATTTCTAACAAATAATACTCTAACAATGATTCCAAGATAAATAACATAAGAATATTTTGTAACACAATATTTAGCAAAGTGTTGTGAAACGATGAAAACATATTTTAATCCGTGATAAATCTAAACAAAGAAACAAAACACTTTAAAACGTTTAAATGCCGCTTCTACGAGATGACATCAATGGCATGACGTAATATTATTCCTCGCCGCACTGTAATTTTATATTTTGTTTTGTTTCACGTTGAGTAAGAATACATTCACTTTTGGGCGTTATCTGACATGGGTAAATAGTTCCACAACGTCCGTTCTTGGAACAGATGTTACGGAATTATTCCTTAAATCACGGTTTAGAATGTTTTACGTGGGGAAGCAGGAATCTTTTCCGTTATCACTAAGTCACTGACATTTACAGCTTTCGGAATGTTTTCTCCTAAAACTACTCAAAAGATTACGTTCAAATTTTCAGCACAGTTTAATTGACGTCCAAGTTAATTGGCGCCATTATGGCACTTACCCAGCTCCAACATGGAATGTAATTCAAGCTTATTCCCTAAATGTAATGTCTAAAAGTTGGTTTCTTGGGCCTTGCGGTACATCATCCAGCAGAGTAACTTTGTTTCACAAGTATTCTGATCCTAATAATCGTATAGGTCAATACTTTCTTTACATCGGTTAGACCACTTCGCTCGTGTCATCGTTTCGGTCCATGGAAGGCCTCGATGCTGTACATTATGTGATGGAGAACCTCCACTCGCTAAGGTTGCTATGGCAACGCGCCCTGCAGCATCTCATATGAAAACGAATAATATACTTTATTGAGAGATCAGGATAAAAAATTACGCTTTTGACAATAACGTACTAATTTGTCATCGTAGAGAGGTGCGGTTAACATCATTATTACTAGCATCTTACTGGGAATGAGGCTGAACGAAGGGTCACTTCACTCACACAAGCGCAGGGGATTATGTTGTCCGGTGACCTACCCCCAAGCCATCCGTTTGAGTCGAATACCGGGCCATTACGGACACATCATTAAAGCGGGCAATTGCGGACACTAGGGATTACTGCTACCTGATAAGGGTTTTACAGGTCTCTGCAAATATTTCAATACTGGATAATTGCCGACACTATCTTCTGGAAAAGAAAGAAGTAATCTAACTAATAAAAACTTGGGCATTTTTGTCACAAAATCATAACCTGGAATAAATAAGATATAATTAATCCAACGTTTTTTTAGCTGTTTAATCAACGCTCGCTGCATTCACTTTTTAATCATAAATACAGCGTAAACAGTTTATAAATACGAGTTTAACCAAAAAAACCTGACCTAACCTAATCTAACCTAACCTGAGGTACTTGCACCTAACGTAATATAACCTAATCTAACCTAACCTAAACTAACTTGGTAGGTTGATAGTCACCTGGTACTATCAATTTAATTTGACTAACTGAGAATGCAAAATAGCAAATAATTCATGTCACGCGAAAAAATATTTTGAAAATTTGTATTGTATCTAAGTTTCAGCAATGTAAAATCAGCAAAGTAAAATGAAATTCCGTAGCGAAGCACGGGTATTCAGCTAGTTAAAATATAAATAAATAGGCCTCTACCTTTATTATAAGACTGGAATGTCAACCGCTATACCATAATGTCCGCAATTATCCAATATTGAAATATTTGCAGAGACGTGTACATTGTACAACCCTTGTCAGGTAGCAGTAATCCCTAGTGTCCGCAATGGCCTGGACACCGTTAGAGTCACCTACTGGGCTTCACTTTGTAAAAATTTAATTAATTTTATTAGATATTTGAAAATTCTACAAGTTTCACTATTTTAAAAGAAGGATGTTCTTTTAATCTGTGTAGTTTGTACCTTAAATGTAGCGCTTTACCTTCATTACATGCAGAGCAACAGAAATTGTATACCATATTTAACTTACATAAAAGTCACCACAGTAAAATAATAAATAAGTATAATGAAAAATAGCGTACATTACCGACTGAGCCGACCGCTTCCCCCACCACGTCACTGCTGCTTAGACCAAGCCTAGACCCATTGCGCACCCAAACTCTACAGCTCAGATGAAACCTGTCCGCTTATACATTACTCATCCGCAGTGTTTTTCCGTGCTTGCATGACAAGTCACGCGCGCACGTAAAAGGCCACTTTCCGGTCTCGTACTATTTCAGGAGATATCGAGAGAAAAAAAGTATGCGAAGAAAAATCATAATCCAAACCGTTAGAAAATCTCAATTTCATTTAATTGTGGTTTACTTTGAGTAGAAGCAATGCCAACATAGCTTCTATTTAAATATAAATATATAAAATGTATCTTAAACTTGATAAGTAGGAACTTTTCCATATAACAAAGTCCTGAAGTAAGTAGCCTACATAATATGAATTGTATGGGAGGGGGGAGACTCGGTATTAAATAAACACGAGTTCCCCCCTCATTTAAACATTTTTATTTAGATGTTGTCAAATATTTCTTTGGTAAGTGAATTTGTATGAAAAAGTTTGTGCAATGTTTTTGCACAGTTTATTTCTTAACGAACTTTTACAACGATTTGTAAAGCCAAGCCAACATCAAATATTTTTTTAAAAATCTGACAAAAATAGCAACAGTTGGAACGTTTACTATAGACATCGTAATAGCAAATATTTTGTTAATAAAATTTGCTGAAAATCAAGTGGGAAAAGAGAAAGGAGGGTCGTGAAGTAGAGATAGAATGAGTATCAGAAAATAAAGGAATAGCCGCAATCCATCTACAACTTGTATTTCTACTTGTGAAAGGTAATGGCCGTGTAATCGAAAATGAAATTTCAAGATTGCTTCAATGATGTTGACAAATGAGAGAGAATTTGAGAAATCGAGGCAGGGAAGTGGGGAGTGAATGAACGGAGAAAACGGAAAGAATATTCAGTTAACATAACCTTTATTTCGACGAGTCGTAACCCTCAGGGACTCACTTTAGTGAGTACGGGCTTGGAAATCAAAGTCAGATCTACACCAAGTCTTGGTCTCTATTTAACATCTCCTGTTTTTCCTACCCCGACGCTATTAGAGAGTATTCCAGAAGTAGGGATCTTTATGTTCTTTTCTTACTTTTTTTTTAAACTGATGATCACCTGGAGGATTTTGCTTTTAAACAAGAAATTGACGAGTCGTACACAATTACGTTGAGGTTTGTCTAAAAAGAAATGAAACGGGGTTTTATCTTCTTAAGAAGTGGCAACATTGTGAGACCAACAACAGATAGGTTATACCCGGTGATAGGTTGTTCGCTATTTACATAATTTTTTATAAAGGCACCGCTTAAAAAAGACCCACGCGCCGGCTTTGTCTCGCATCGGTGGTGGGAGAGAGAGACCCCGAGTTAGGCCAGACATACCCGGCCGCCGCTTCATTGCGTAGGGCTTAATATTTTCTTTTCAAACCTAAAGCGCTAAAAAACTGTGAATGTGTATCGTTTATGTTCCTGACAACTACAATTAGTAAATTTAAATATTTTACAAAGTAAAAGACGTAAAAAGACATTAAATTATAGATTTTAAATTCCTTTATATTATGACAAAAAATGTAACAATTTATCCCCATCACCCCTCCCCACCATTCCCCTACATGCCTGCGCGAGCCACTCTCGAAATGACGGTTGTGCGCAGGTTTCTTTCAGTCTGCTAGACATATAACTTCTTAACCTTAATAGATTGTAATTATAATTGCTATAATTAATTACCCCGTATACGAAGTTAGGGTGGCTTAAAAAGAAAAAAAATCCTCTTTTTTTTTTTTTTTTTTTTCTGAAATCATGTTTCATGACCTCAGAAAACCGAAAAGGTGATTGAAAAATCGTCGTTCACAAAAATTAAGATAGAAAGATAAAATTGTGTGTAAGGGACTATAAGTGTGTTCATATCGAAAGTTTGGTAAAAATTAAAAAAATTTACCTCCGTTTTTATGCCTCGAGAAACCCAGAAAGTGATTTTCGACATGTCGTCCAGGTGTCGTCGCTGTCATCTGTACGTAAGCACGGTAGCCGCCACAAAATAAAAAAGATTAAGCGCGTATATTTTAGTAGGGATCTGTAGTGTGATCATATAACCATAGGGTCTATTGTAATAGGAAAAAATGAATGAAAACTTAAAAATGGCGGTCATTTAAAACAGTTTTTTGTTCATATCTCGTGTGCAATTCAACTGATAACGCCCTAAATTAGATAAAAAACGTACAGATTTCAATTCTACACGTAATGGTACCTACTCAATCTCTCTACGACGACAAATAGCGAACATATGTAAAAAATGTAATTCCGAACCATGAACTTTCAAGAAATTGTGATATTCGTATAATTACGAGATCCGGCTTGGCCGAGTCATTGGGACGAGTTTCACAAATGTATAAATGGACAAGTTTCATCTGAGCTGTGAGCTGTGCGTGGAAGGGAGGTACAAGTTTGTAGTTCGAGGCCGCGTGGGGATAGAGGCATTGTAGGGGAAACAGTCGACGCCGACTACTGTCCACGATCTAGCGGTCTTGCAAACATCGTTGTTAGTACCAACACCCAACACAGACTGAGGCGGCCGCTTCCCTCACCACCTTACTGCTGCCTAGACCCACTGCGCACCCAAACTCCACAGCTCAGATGAAACCTGTCCATTTATACATCTTCAAGCCCTTCCCCTTAGGCTGAACCACTGACACTACTGTAGTGAAGCGAGTGTAGACTGTTTAATAAATACAGATATAAGGGCCTAACCGACGTCAAGAAAGTAGCGATACAAACAATTATTAATTTCAGACAATCTGTGTAACAACTGTTTAAACAAACTTACTCCACCGGATAAGACGCTTTGATCTATCAACACAATTTAACATTCCCTACAAGGCTCAAGAAACAAATTTTTGGACACTACATTTAGAGGACTGCTTGTATTACAGTGTATGATGGGGCTGAGTAAGTACCATGATTAAAGTATAATTTATCATTATTATGTTGTTTTATGTTCAAGAAAGAATAACATTTGGTTTAAAAAAAGGTTTGACTATGTTGTTTTCTCGAAACTGATCGCTCATCTGTTTGGATGTACATATTCATCATTTGTCTTTAGTTCGTCTTAAATTATTACGGTTGATTTTGACTTTGTATAAATAACAATCAAATATAAATGTTGTTTATACTCAGATCCCTTTTATCATATCTCGGGCATCCAGGTATTAACCCCCCCCCCCCAATTTAAACTAATAGTGATAAAAATGACAAAAAAAATTGTTAAAAAATGCAGTGTACCAAATTTAATGAAAATCGATCTGTAACCCCCTCATTAACGTATCCCTAAATACCCTTTGAAGTTTGGTTCATCTTCTTCTAAACTGACTATAGAGTCACGGCGAGGTAGAAGGCCAGGCCAACCCATCGTAGTAAAGTCATTATCATGCTTTGTAATATTTTGTAAAAACTTGCAGTATCCCACAATCGACACGACTTGTCGATGCTCAGGGCGACCCAACATCTGGTGCATACACTCAACGGTCTTTGAAGACGGTGAAAGCAGCTCAGAGTTACGTTGAAATATGCATTGTTTTTGTGAGGAAATGTCTGCAGACTGAATTTAAATAGCGTAATTAGTCGCTTAATTAATCTTTACTGAGTCAGGACCGAAAAGATTAATTGCTTTTATTAGATATTTAAACAGGTTGATTGAAACAGGTGTGACCGCACTGTACAAAAGTTACAGAAAACTTTAAAAGTAACTCTCGTGGATTTTTTGAATTAAACTAAAGGTATTATCAAATTTCCATATCACACGCTATTTTTTCTCATTATGACATTCAGCTATAACTATTCTATGAAAACCTCTGATTTTGAATAAAACTTATTACTATAAGAATTTTTTATCCTTGGGTATTTTTGATATCTTTGACCGTTTAGGAGCTATATATAGCCGAAACATATCTATTAACAGTGCTTAATAATAAAAAGTAACCCTCAAGGATTTTTTGAGTTAAACTCAAAAGATATCAAATTTCTATATCACAGGCCATTTTTGGTCAAGTGATTAATAAAGTGATGATAAAAGTCCTAATACTTTGCTCAATACAAACACGATGTGAAATTATGCAACTGGTATAACCGAGTAACGCAGTTGGTAACCCTGAGGCAGTCCACAACCTTAAAGACTGTCATATTGGTTCAACTGATGATAAAAGTCCTAATACTTTGCTCAATACAAACACGATGTGAAATTATGCAACTGGTATAACCGAGTAACGCAGTTGGTAACCCTGAGGCAGTCCACAACCTTAAAGACTGTCATATTGGTTCAACTGATGATAAAAGTCCTAATACTTTGCTCAATACAAACACGATGTGAAATTATGCAACTGGTATAACCGAGTAACGCAGTTGGTAACCCTGAGGCAGTCCACAACCTTAAAGACTGTCATATTGGTTCAACTGATGATAAAAGTCCTAATACTTTGCTCAATACAAACACGATGTGAAATTATGCAACTGGTATAACCGAGTAACGCAGTTGGTAACCCTGAGGCAGTCCACAACCTTAAAGACTGTCATATTGGTTCAACTGATGATAAAAGTCCTAATACTTTGCTCAATACAAACACGATGTGAAAT
Source organism: Aphrophora alni (assembly GCA_963513935.1). Lineage (NCBI taxonomy): Eukaryota > Metazoa > Arthropoda > Insecta > Hemiptera > Aphrophoridae > Aphrophora > Aphrophora alni. The sequence goes on from OY740772.1 coordinate 89,341,156, forward strand.
TATGCAACTGGTATAACCGAGTAACGCAGTTGGTAACCCTGAGGCAGTCCACAACCTTAAAGACTGTCATATTGGTTCAACTGATGATAAAAGTCCTAATACTTTGCTCAATACAAACACGATGTGAAATTATGCAACTGGTATAACTGAATAACGAAGTTGGTACCCCTGAGGCAGTCCACACCCTTAAAGACTGTCATATTGGTTCAACTGATGATAAAAGTCCTAATACTTTGCGCAATACAAACACGATGTGAAATTATGCAACTGGTATAACTGAGTAACGAAGTTGGTACCCCTGAGGCAGTCCACAACCTTAAAGACTGTCATATTGGTTCAACTGATGATAAAAGTCCTAATACTTTGCGCAATACAAACACGATGTGAAATTATGCAACTGGTATAACCGAGTAACGCAGTTGGTAACCCTGAGGCAGTCCACAACCTTAAAGACTGTCATATTGGTTCAACTGATGATAAAAGTCCTAATACTTTGCTCAATACAAACACGATGTGAAATTATGCAACTGGTATAACCGAGTAACGCAGTTGGTAACCCTGAGGCAGTCCACAACCTTAAAGACTGTCATATTGGTTCAACTGATGATAAAAGTCCTAATACTTTGCGCAATACAAACACGATGTGAAATTATGCAACTGGTATAACTGAGTAACGCAGTTGGTAACCCTGAGGCAGTCCACAACCTTAAAGACTGTCATATTGGTTCAACTGATGATAAAAGTCCTAATACTTTGCTCAATACAAACACGATGTGAAATTATGCAACTGGTATAACCGAGTAACGCAGTTGGTAACCCTGAGGCAGTCCACAACCTTAAAGACTGTCATATTGGTTCAACTGATGATAAAAGTCCTAATACTTTGCTCAATACAAACACGATGTGAAATTATGCAACTGGTATAACCGAGTAACGCAGTTGGTAACCCTGAGGCAGTCCACAACCTTAAAGACTGTCATATTGGTTCAACTGATGATAAAAGTCCTAATACTTTGCGCAATACAAACACGATGTGAAATTATGCAACTGGTATAACCGAGTAACGCAGTTGGTAACCCTGAGGCAGTCCACAACCTTAAAGACTGTCATATTGGTTCAACTGATGATAAAAGTCCTAATACTTTGCTCAATACAAACACGATGTGAAATTATGCAACTGGTATAACTGAGTAACGCAGTTGGTAACCCTGAGGCAGTCCACAACCTTAAAGACTGTCATATTGGTTCAACTGATGATAAAAGTCCTAATACTTTGCTCAATACAAACACGATGTGAAATTATGCAACTGGTATAACCGAGTAACGCAGTTGGTAACCCTGAGGCAGTCCACAACCTTAAAGACTGTCATATTGGTTCAACTGATGATAAAAGTCCTAATACTTTGCGCAATACAAACACGATGTGAAATTATGCAACTGGTATAACTGAGTAACGCAGTTGGTAACCCTGAGGCAGTCCACAACCTTAAAGACTGTCATATTGGTTCAACTGATGATAAAAGTCCTAATACTTTGCTCAATACAAACACGATGTGAAATTATGCAACTGGTATAACTGAGTAACGCAGTTGGTAACCCTGAGGCAGTCCACAACCTTAAAGACTGTCATATTGGTTCAACTGATGATAAAAGTCCTAATACTTTGCTCAATACAATCACGATGTGAAATTATGCAACTGGTATAACTGAGTAACGCAGTTGGTAACCCTGAGGCAGTCCACAACCTTAAAGACTGTCATATTGGTTCAACTGATGATAAAAGTCCTAATACTTTGCTTAATACAATCACGATGTGAAATTATGCAACTGGTATAACTGAGTAACGAAGTTGGTACCCCTGAGGCAGTCCACACCCTTAAAGACTGTCATATTGGTTCAACTGATGATAAAAGTCCTAATACTTTGCTCAATACAAACACAACGTGAAATTATGCAACTGGTATAACTGAGTAACGAAGTTGGTACCCCTGAGGCAGTCCACAACCTTAAAGACTGTCATATTGGTTCAACTGATGATAAAAGTCCTAATACTTTGCTCAATACAAACACATGTAAAACTATACAATTGGTTAGGAATGAGTCACCAACAAGAGCACAGCAAGTTGGAGTTATAGTAAAAGACAAACATATACGAGGCCCACCAGAACTGAATCATTGAGCATTTACGAGTTTACATGTCCTTTGAAACGAAATGTTTATTGAAAAACAATCTGGTTTGACAAATTTACATTTAATTTCAAAGGACAATGTCAAGCGTAAACACTCTACAGCTTGGCCATGTTCATTACTTGTTATACAAGTTTTGTTTGACACAGTGAAGGTGTTGGTGGCTACCTTACATGCCTTCACATCGTAAGAAATACTTCGTGCTTCGTGGAAATTGTGAAACATAAATTGACCAACACTAGACTTGGTCATATTTTGAGAAGCTTTTTAATATTTTTTTTTCTTTTCGATAATTAAACATTTTGGGTAGTTGGTATATGTCGAAAAATTCCCAAATATGAAAATAACCTCTAACGATCAACATTAAAAACTTCATTACAATGTTTTTATGACGTGTAAATAGCACAAGCAAGTTTAGACTGTATTTAAATAGTAATTCAATGATTTGAAGGGGGAGGGGAGTGAAGGTTTAATGGAAATGCTATACATGGGCATGGTGGCGACACCTCATTTTTCAAGGCTATTAAAACTAGATTAGTGCTAAAACTATTTGCAATCTATTTCTTCAATCCAGGTAAAATGTTCACCTTTGAATAGCTGCCATCTTAGATTGTGAAATATTAAAACAAATAATTTTCATCAAAGCTTTTTTTAATCTCGAAAGAACTTTGCTAGATCGCCACCTTTTTTTCATGTAGTCATGGGTTAGATCACTCCTTATCTTTCCTATCGGGTCTCTCTTGACCAACTCTTTATAATATTCGACGATATTAAAGTATTCAAGGGCTAGTGGTTTTTATATTTTATCTTTTTTCTTCCTTTTTTTAATTTTTTTTAAATTTTATTTTTTTTTTTTATAAGGCAATGATGATTGAGAGGGTTTTCGCCATTAAACAAGAAAAAAAAATTATTCTTGAAGAAACGTCTTTCTCAAATTCAACTCTTCCGATTTCGTTGAAATTTTAGTAAAAACTCAAGATCAATTACCGAAATCGTGTGCAAAAAAATAACTAATTCATATACCGTTTAGTAATAATTTGAAAAGAAAAAACAACACAAAAATGAATCTGTTTGCTGTTAATAAAACGAACACTTATTTTAAAGTACGTTGACAACCTGTTTATGGCACATTCAAGGTTGATTTTGACTTTTTGATTAACAACTATCAAATTGACATTTATGGCGAAGATTACTGTTGGTTGAATTTCATTAGATGGATGAGTTTCTTTTCATTATTGTATGACCCATCAATTGTGGATGATAAATTATTATTTGACCTCCGTTTTTCGATTCTTCTTCGCATTACATGGCCTCGAGTAAGCGAAAAAGTGAAATTTTACATGCCGTCCACTCGTCGTCGTCGTCGTCATCTGTACGTTATCACGAAAGAGTCTACAAATTAAATTAAATTTGGTATAACGGACCATAGAGTGCTCGTATAGTACTTTATTGTAAGAAAAATCCAACGGCCATTTTAAACAGTTTTTTGGTTCATATTTTGTGAGCTATTAAACTTATAAGATACTAAATTAGATCAGATTTTAAGTGTTCATGTAATGGTACCAACCCCACCTCTCTACGACGACATATAGAGAAGTTATTGTTATAAATTCAACAGGACTTAAGGACTGAAATCTCCTTCATACTTGTAAGACCCGCTAGGGGTGTCATTGATACAAGCAAAACGAGTGGATACGTTTTAATACACTTCTACGATGTCCGCTAGAGCCAAGCCAACTTCAAGAGAGTAAAAATATATACAATTCAGAAAACGTGTGTCAACTATTTTAAACAAACTTGCACTACTGGGTTAAGACCTCTTGATGTACCAGTACAATTTAATATTCCCTAGAAGACTTGCTTCCCTAGCCTGACTGGACAGTGCAACCCATGCCAAGAAAACTAGGTACACAAATTACTGCTTAGCTGCATTTAATTCCTAAAGTTACAACTTCGTGACAGACTTTTGTAAACGTTTTATTCTTATTTACACCGATAAAAAACGAAAGTAGGGTACGCGTATCCACAGAAGCATTTGAGTTCTTTTTTTATTTTTTTATTGGAGTTGTACCGCTGAAAATAAACGTAACAAACAAAGGGTGGAGGCTCCTCTTTTCCTCTCCACCCCAGACACATTCCTACATTGAGGATGCTGTATGTACAACTGGTTTTCTTACAAGCGCTTAGCGACTCCGGTACACTAGAACATCCTGTATAATGAAAGCGTTTACAAAGACAATGAAAGTCTGTTGTTATCATGTTTAACAGTCTTCACACGAAACATCTGTTAATAGGATGTGAAGGTAGCCAATGGCCCAACACCTTCACTATGTCAAACCAGACTTGTATGACAAGTAATGAACATGAGCAAGCTCTAGAGTGTTTAAGTCTGACATTGTCATTTGAAAATAAATGTAAATGTGTCAAACCAGATTGTTTTTCAATAAACATTTCGTTTCAAAGCACATATAAACTCGTAAATGCTCAATGATTCAGTTCTGGTGGGCCTCGTATATGTTCGTCTTTTAATATACAGTAACTCCCACTTGCTACGCTCTTATTGGTGACACATACCTAACCAGTTGCATAGTTTTACATGTGTTTGTATTGAGCAAAGTATTAGGACTTTTAACATCACTTGAACCAATATGATAATCTTTAAGGGTGTGGACTGCCTCAGGGGTACCAACTTCGTTACTACTGTAAGTTATACCAGTTGCATAATTTCACATCGTGTTTGTATTGAGCAAAGTATTAGGACTTTTAACATCACTTGAACCAATATGATAATCTTTAAGGGTGTGGAGTGCCTCAGGGGTACCAACTTCGTTACTCGGTTATACCAGTTGCATAATTTCACATCGTGTTTGTATTGAGCAAAGTATTAGGACTTTTATCATCATTGAACCAATATGGCAGTCTTTTTAAGGGTGTGGCCTACCACAGGGGTACCAACTTCGTTACTCAGTTATACCAGTTGCATAATTTCACATCGTGTTTGTATTACGCAAAGTATTAGGACTTTTATCATCAGTTGAACCAATATGATAATCTTTAAGGGTGTGGACTGCCTCAGGGATAAACGACAGAATAGTGTGACATTCCATATTACAGTCTCTAGGAAATTGCTTGAAATCTTACTGTAGAAATTTTTAAGAAAATCCCAATTTATAATTCGTATCTATCATAAATTAATTAAGTAGTATCTACAGCACTGTTTTGTAAAACGGTGAATTCGGTGCAATTTTTATATATTGCTGTTATTTTCAAGAATCAATACCAAGTCATCATTATCAAGCATGTGTACGTATAGTCAGGCTATATTATGTAATCAAAACTAAGATGACGGACCAACTTTTTAAAGTAAAACTTTTTTACGAACGGTAACGTGAATTCGATTCATACGGTTGAATGTGTAATGAAACGCTGCACCCCCACTCCTCTGACAGCCGAAATAACTAGATCTCAATTACACGTTTTTCTCAAAAACCAAGTTTTGAACCGGGTTGGGAGAATGCAAGCAGATAAAATGCGATGCTGTTGCCTATTGGTTCGCCTTCTTCCGAAGCACATTGTTTGTTTAAAAGTGAAAAATCATCTAGGCCATCATCGCTTAAATTACAAAAATCCTACCATTAAATAGCACAGAAGAGAATAAGAGTTAATCAAGAGAGAAACTAGACAGAAAAGATGACAGTACAGTATCTAATCTATGATTAGATGAAGAAAGAAGTAGATTTAGATACGGTAATTTGTCAAACAAGTACTCACAATAAGCGAATCTCCGAGAAGTAAATTTCTGAAAATATGTGTATCTCCACAAAAAGCAGAGAACACTTTTCAGCTTGCCAAAAATACTTCAGTTGTCTAAGAGTGAGTTTGTCAGTTAATTTTCTTTTGCATTTTTGAAGATGTTCCTTGCAATTAAATACAGGTATAAACTCCAATTTTTGATCCAATAGAAACCAGATTTATGATTAAAGTCTGGAAGAAAGTAAATCGATGTATGCGGCTTTGCCAAGTAGGTTGGTAAAGTGAAATTTGGCATTACTCTTTGCCAGGTCGTTAGAAAAACGGACAGCAACCTTGAATTTTTGCTCAATTAATGGGTGCATCCATAATCCATACTTTGCGATATCTTTTTTTCTCCGGCATTACAGAAGCTGAGGTGGATCCTTGGTTTGCACAAACATCTGTGGCTACTGGGTTTTGTTTTCAGTGAAATGGACGATTAGCCCATCTCAACAAAATCTTCTTATTTGGTCTAGGCCAACATCTCACGCCCTTAGCATTGAACGTCCTTTTGAAAACTTTCTACAGTGGTTGATCATAATCCAAACGCTGTATTTTATAACAATGACAGGTCCTGATAGAGCTCGTACTATCTGGATGTTTTTCTTTGGCTTCACATTTTTTTTCTATTCAGAAATCAATTATTGTTTCCAAATTTTTATTTTTAACTCTATCAAGCCGTTCGAAGGGTTTCTTCCTAGCTGCCCATATTTCATTACAGTCTAAACTTCCATTTTCTTTGAAAGTTCGGGAGGTAAAGAAGAGTAAGCGGATTATGATTCATAGTGTAGAGATAGCAAAATCCACTCTGAAGTAAGTCATAATAGAACTAAGAGTAACTGTGGAATGGTAGGAAATCCTGAAACATCTGCTTACGTACGAGCACGGGGAGGCGTAAGACACTCATTTCATCTGACAGGAACTAAGTTAATAAATTTTAAAAGTAGAAATTGTATAATTTTTCTTTGTTGTTTATAGTAAAGGCGAGAAACCTTTCAGTCATCATCGGCTTATAAAAAAAAGACCACTAGCCCTCGAATACTCTAGCGTCAGGATCGGAAAAGAACAAGAGTTGGTCAAGATAGGAAAGATATGAAAGTGAGAGATCTAATCCAAGACAGCACAAACATGTATAGATTCAACTAGGGACCTTCAGGTATGCCAGGTCTGCACTCACAATTGTAAGCCCCTGAGGGTTAAAAATTGTAAAACAATATTTGTTTATGTTATATTTAAAGAATGTTGTATTGGAGCTTACAATGTATTGGAGAGTTGAAGGCTAGATTATCACCATAGTCTAGGATAGTTTGCAACAAATTCCCCAAAAATTTGATTAAACAATTCAAAAGATTTGTTTTTTCTTCACGCTAATTATTTTAATTTATTTGAATATACTGTTGTCATTATAAATTATTTTCCTCGAGTTATCCGCCCGTATGTGTAAGATAAAAACTAGACGCTACGTTATTAGCTTTCCAGTATAACCTGAGAAGCGATGGCTTGGCATTAGACCACGATTCTAATATGACTAATATTGCTCTGGGCTCCGTTATTAACGTACTCCTAGGAATGCTGTTGCAGCGTTGCATGGTAAGACACAAACCTAACCTCTAAATTTATAAAACTTTTGTTCCTTCAATGTTCATCTTACAGTGAACCGTCCATATCCCAATCCACATTGTTTTGAGCCGGCCATTATTAGCTCCCAACTAATGGGCGCTATGTAACCCAATCCACGAAGCCGAGTAATAATAAAAAGAACCCAAGTCGGTTCTAACCTAACCTCAGAGGACGTTCACACGGGAAGACGTTACTTTAACGTTAAGCAATAACTTAGCGTGAACCTGTTGATTTTTCTCTCTCTCTTTAATAGCTTATTCTGAACTTAGACTTGTAGTATTAAGTGTCGTCCTTACATCCACTTCCTCTCAAAACCACTTTGAAGAGTTGACATCCATTCCCACAAAAAATATAGAAAACTAATTTTCTACGTTACGGAAATTATGCAGGTTAAGAATTAAATTTTTCTGAAAAGTGTGGATTTACTTTCTAAATCAGCTAGTCTTTAAACGGCTGCTATTCGAAAAGAGCTAAACGGAATAGCAAATTAACGAACTCAACAGATTTTTATTTTAAAAAATACAAAGAATTGACGAATTATTGACATAACTAACAGCATTGTTTAAAACTTGTTTTAAAAAGACCCAGGCAATAATTATATTTTAAGCATCTATTTAGTATATTAAATGAAATATATATAGAAAAAAGAAGAAAAAATTAAGGAAAAAAAAAACACTTAAATAGAAAATAATAAAAAAGTATATACTTACAGCTTTACATAAATTATTTAGTTTTAAAAGGAAAATTTACAAAAAGTGACATTAAAAAAAAGAACAAAAACATAACCTAATCATTTTTATGCCAATAATACTACAAGGAGTTTGAACATACTACAAAAACGAAATATTCCTGCAGTTTTTAAACTAACCTAACCTAACCTAACCTAATTATATCCCTGAAGGCTCGTACTAGATCCTCACCTTTTTTTTATGTGTATTAGATCCATCACTTCCATTTTTCCATCAGGTCTTTCATAACCAACACTTGTTTTGTCTTTAAACCCTAACTATTGGAGTAGGTATTCGAAGGCCGAAGATCATTATTTTGTTATTTTTTATATAAGGCGATAATGACCGGTTAGATCTTCGACTTTAAATAACAAGGAAAACATCTCTGAGAGATTCTCTTTAGTGACCGTGCGTTGTAGCAATGACTACATTTATGTAGTCATTGGTTGTAGTCATGGGCGCGGGGAAGCTTTCAATCACGTTTCCTGGAAAAAGTCTTTGTATGATAAAACCTTCTTTGTACAGAATTTCATGATCTTTCAGGAGGATATTATTTTTCTACGTATCTTTAAAATGTACGTAGATATTTAAAAAATACCCCATTTTTTAACTTTGAATAAATTAAAATGTAATAAACCATCATTTAATAAAACATATTTTATTTTACACACCAAAGCGAACGATTTTATGGCTGTATTGTAAGCTCATTAGTATTTTAATTAAGGATACACCTAGTTTAAATAAAAAAGACTCGGGGGAACAAAATTAGCGACTCCGAACTAAAATACAAAATCGAAAATGTTTAAATCAAAATAAATTTTCAACAAACAAATCCAAACCCAGGAATGTAAAGGGTGCAAAACATTACAAACTTTCTACCACGCCCATTTACAATCGAAATACTAACCAAACAAAAATATTTCCTGTAAAAATTCGCTTGATAGTTGACACTAAAAATAAACTAGAAGCCGTCCTTGAAAACATATGTCAAATAGGGCCTAAACTCGCTTCGCTTCTATCATAAACGCGTCCTCGACGTAAATCGTATTTGATTAAAATCTTTTAATTACCTTTTAAAACTTTTAATGATCTTTAAGTTAATTTTGGGTTATTAATAATAATAATAATTTTTTTTTTTTTTTTACTTGGGATTTTGAATTTAGTTTTGGGAAGTTAATCTCTGCTTTTCATTAAAATTTGAACGAAATCTGTAGCCAATTTTGAGAAATTGCGTATTTTAAAAACAACATTTTTTCCCCCCTATAATCGAGATGGCAATCATTATGTTTTGTTTGTCCTAAAGGGAAAAAAAAATCTCCTTGGTACATGAACAAAATTGGATTAAAATCGATAAATTAGTTTTGAGTAATTTTTTTTTAAGACTGCTACTTATAAAACATTTTTAATTCGTGAACTATCCACAAACACCAAAAATTAAAATCCGTCCTCGCAGAGACGACAAACTGTGGACCTCAAAATAGATACACCCGCAAAAAAACCTTCGTCGATTTTTGGATACACCACATAACTGTCTCTATACTTCGTAGTTGCCTAACCTAACCTAACCTAACCTACTTGCAAATACATCTAGACTCCAATATTTTGAAATGACGCTCGTAAATAAACATTGCACTTAATAACTATAATTACACGCCATACTTTTGATCCATAAAAATTAAAACACAACTCTTGTAGGATAATTCATATTTATTGGCACATAGGCTTCAAGTTTGGGCGGTAAAAGTAGCATACATCAGTTGAATAAGCAATTCTGTTAAATTACGGGGCAATTTATTTTCCGTGACAAGAAACTGGTGTGAGAAATGTCAAAATGTCAGAGAACACGCCTTTCTATGCCGAGAGTAACGACTTAATAGTTCGGTTCTACGTAGTTCCAACTATTACAATCAGCTGTTTTTATACGCTTGGTAAACATCCTTACACGCTTCGCTCGCTGTGTTCGTCGCAGTTTACTGACCTTGACCTCCTTTGATTTGTTCTACATTATTATATTGAACAGTGTATTAATTTTCTAACACATACCTAAATTTGTAACATACTGAAACTAAACCAGATTATACGAAATAAATATGTTGAAACAAAACCAGAATATACGAAAAATATATATCCAGAAAATGGATTAGAAAAATCATTATTAGGGAATATAGATTTGGGAAAGAGTTAATCGGGGAAACACCTTATCGGTGTCCTGAGTTATTAAACTGTTTGAAAATTTTGGCGATTATTAAACTTACCCTATACTTTCTATACAGGGTAAGTGAAATCAAAAAATATATATTTAAAAAGTGATTTGTAATATGAATATAGTAATATTTAATTTTCGAGTTCCTAAAAAAACTGGCTTTCAACGGGCGGGTGTCTCCTTAGAACAAGTTGTAGTTTTTATGTCTAACAAGTTCCACTTTGATTTCACAGATTTTAATGAAACATTTGTAATCTAGCAGAAATGATGTCAAGGATTTAAGACTATGCAGGAGTGAACTGAAATTTCATCGCGCTAAGGCGTAAGCGTGAACTCTCACAACGCAGACAAGTGTCTACTATAAAGAAGTTTTTTTTTCGTCGTACTGTATTCGAACTTGATGGAACTAATATAATTTTAAAAATAACGAAATTCCAAGTGTGTTAGTCATTTTCATTTTTAATATCTACAGTAATTAAAATGTAAAAAAAAACACATTTGTTAGTTAAACTATTGCCAAAACTAATAATAATCTAAACAAATATATATAAAATATATAAAAGGGGCAAAAATATTGCACACACTTTTTCACTCATCATTTCCAAAACCAAATAAAAAACTACCAAAACTATTGTTTACCAAAAATGTCAGTTCAGTGGTCCTCAGTGAAAAAAACGAAAATTAGCCGTCTTTGAAATAATATATTTTAATGTATTTTACGGCAGAAATTCTATAAAACACCGGAAAAGTATTTTCGCTGTGAGTTATGAGCGTTACTTTTCATCATGATGCAAAAAACACACAATAGGCCTAAGCAAAGTAAAAAAAACTCGTACATTTCTCATAATATAAACTATTAATTAACAATTTCAACTATTATTACAAACAAAATTATCTATACAAACATACATGAGTTACAGGATTAAACAACAAAAAACCCAAAATTTAAAAATCCATTTCTCTCCAAGTAATAAAAGAGTGTTTTCGAAATCCATTTTGACTTTAAGATCAGCTGGAGGGGTCTCCTAGTACACAGCAGATTTTGAGATGGTCCCACAAAAAAAAATCAATTGGTATTAAATCTGGTAACCTCGCTGGCCACTCTATAGTGCTTGCCTATCCATCTGTCAGGAAAATGATCATGTAACCAGTCCCGGTTCATTCTTCTGTAATGTAGGCTGATAAAAAGTTTTTTTTACCGCCAAAGCTCATTGTTTGTTATTCTTTAATTTGATAATAGGCTATCAAAAGCCATAGGTACTGATAACAAAATATGAAGCTGGTGGTTGATTGGGGGTGAAAGGGATAGTTTTCGATGTTGTAAAACCTTCTACCTTTTCTGGTACAGTTTACAAACTAGTTTCAATCGTTTAATGTAGTTTACAAAAAAAAAAAAAAAAAAAAAAAATATGCATAAGCTGATTTTTATTTTAATACCGCCAAAACTAATATTTCCCCCCGCTCTTTAATTTGATATATTACAAGCCATAAGCATATTACAAGTTTTGAAAGTTGGGGGTTGAAGGGGGTGGTTTTGGGTTTTGAACAAATATTTTTATAAACTGCGGTCAAACAGATTCACAGTAAACATTATTTCAATAAATTTTAAGTTCAAAACAAATTAGAGTGGGGAGTTTAAAAAATCACATGGTATAATACAAGCAGATCCTCTAAATGTAATGCTCAAATGTTGGTTTCTGGTGACTTGTAGGAAATGTTAAATTGTATCTGTAGTTAAAGGAGGGTAAGTTGTTCCACAGGGTGTATATCGGCTAGGCTCTGACGGGCTTCGTAGATGTGTATATATTAAAAAAGTCTCACTCGATTCGCTCGTGTCTTGGTCTTAAGGGCCTTAAAAATGTATATACATTATGTGAAAGTAACTTGGTCTGCTGAGGCAAGTAACTATACGAATATCACATTTTCTTGGGAGATGAAGGTTAGAAATTATATTATTGAGAATAACTTCGCTATTTGTCGTCGCTGAGATATAGAGTTGGTATCAGAGCTGAAATTTACAAACTTGTTATCTAATTTAGTGTGTTATAAGTTGAATAACACAAGAGAGTGCTTTATTTAGACATTTTCAACTAGATTTTTTTGAATTTCAATAGTTCTACATGAGCATACTATACCGGGTGATTCACGAACAATTGCAGAAACTACAGGAGCTCATTCTACGTGTCAAAGTAAAGAAAAAAAGTTATATAAACATAGGTCCGGAAATGCTTTCGCCAAGAATTGTGTACCCTGGGTTAAATAAGGCCTCCTGGAATTCTGGGAAGGTAAATTTAAAGAAAAATCAATTGTTTCTTATGGTTCTTGAGTTGACAAATTGATTAAAACAGGTCCTGGAACTGTAAGTTAAGTAATTTTTTCAGAAAATCAGTGTAAAATTCAAAAATTGAAGTCAAAATACACATTTTTTTTTTAACATTTACAATAATTCTACATGAGCATACTATATAGTCCCCTACAACAAATTTCATGTATATATCACAAACGACAACGACAATGGACAGACGTAATGTCGAAAATAACATTTATATGTTTCCTGAAAACGAAACGTGAAGATTAGTCAAAAAACATGTTGACAATTTTTTGCGATTTCCAAACTTACCTATAAGTATAAAAAATAAGAAATTAGTGTTTATGCCTTATTGCAGATATCCAAAAATTGTGAAAATTACATTTTACGTCTGCTATGAAATTAAATAAATAATTTTTTGGCACAAAAGTCCGTTGTCGGCGTCAATGTATTAAACCATATATTGTGGGTTCAATACTTCGAATTTTTCAGCCGTAATTTTAATTTTTGTAATTAGCATTCGTAACCTCACGATGTAGAGGTAACACCGTAACTTTTAAAGCTCCCACGAGAGTTGAACCCGGATACTTTTGCGTACAAAGCAATAGCTTTAGCCACTCACAAACAGGGAACTTTTTAGTATATTATTTCGAACCAAAAAATATTTATCAGTTTTTTTTTTTAATAAAGTCTAACGGAATCTAGAAACTAGAGATTTTTTTCGAGTTACAAAAATCCGAAGAAATTTTCCCACAATTATTACAATCTCTTAAAATGTAAATTATTCATAAAGCGTGCCTCAGGTCGTAGCCGTGGACTTGATTGGAATAATATTTAATTTATATTCTCCCCAGATTGATGCAACATTATGCATGTAATGACGTATAATCGACGTTGGGCTTATACAATACTGTATAATTATATAAAATGTTTATACAACAACAGTGCTTATTATCCGGTGTGTGGTCCCGGGTCAAAGAGTCAATGGCTTTATATTATTAATTAATACCGATGATTAATTACCCGAATATTAATTACAAATCTCGACTTTCAAAATGTCCGCGCATCCTCTTATGCAAAGTGAATTTTATAAAAACCAAATATTAAAAAAATGGTTTGATTTATTCTGTTCTCAATAAGACATTACACAAGTAACTATAGACAGAAAATACATTTTATTATCTAACAATAAAATTACATTTTTGTATTTAAAATTGATGTTGGAAATAAATTACGACTCTGTTTTTTGACTGATATTTACATTTCATAGCCCGTTGTTGTTGTGTAAGCAAGATAGCGGTTACAAAAATTAATACAATAACATGAAATTTAGTATAGGCGACTAAAATGTGCTCAAATAGAATTCTATTGAAATTAAGGAAAACATGATTTGAAAATGTGAATATGGCGGCCATTTTAAACAACTGTTACTCACATTTCGCGTGTTATTAAACTTATAATAACGAAATTAGTGTCGAAAATGTAATTTCTAATAAGGAACTTCAAACAAAATGTGATATTCATAAATATATGTGATCCAGCACGAATAGTCAATGAAGTAAGTGAAGGCCTCTTTATATATGTACAGATTCGAGTTTTCTACAGAATTAATGCAGTTTAATCTAATTTGTGTATTTAATGTTTTCATGGGCCATTCTGTAACTTATATTTAGAAGAAACATTGTGGGCTTCGTTAACATTAAATATTTTCATTTTAGATCTCTACAAACATTTATTTAAAAATTTTATTTTCTTTTTCTAAGTCCAAACAAAACCTCGTTTCTTAGAAACTGCTCGACTGATGTTGACAAAATTGATAGGCTACATATGAAGTATTTGGCTTCTAATTACACAGTGAACATAAAGTCCCTTACGCCCTAACCTAACCTAACCTAACCTAACCTAACCTTACCCTCTCCCATTTCTGTCGTATTGATTTCAGACTAAATCACATTTCTTTATAATTACTTATACTACATTTTGTGATGAGTTGAAACTTTCTGCCGCCATGTTGGATTTGAGTCAATTATATACATGGTAAAATGGTGTTTAATAATGTAGAGTTTTTAAACTTGGGTTCAATGGTATTAAATCCTACCTGTGGTATGAAATTTGACATTTTTCGAATACCGACAGATTATTGTTTTAATTGCACGAGTAGCATGTTACTGCACTAGACTTTGTTTTTCACCCTGTTAATAACAAAAATAACAGAACGGATTCTTCTCTGGTTTTAATTCAAATAAACATTATGTACCATATACAAGTGATTGATGTATTAGAATCAGTCAAATTGCAACTCTTCCGAACTATTTATATTGTCTTATAAATATAAATATTGTCAAGGTTTTATAATTTTAATACCACTAGCCATTTTCCCAATTAATTGGCAGCCATCTTTAAATATCTTATAGAAATTTTGTATGATGTTTTTAGATTTTACAATTAGTTATAAGACTTTTTATTCTTTATGTTTTTTTTTTAATTTTATTTTTATTATTTTTTTTATTTTTTATACATCCAACCGTATCTGTACCGAGATTAAAATTGGAACGTCGACTTAGTAATACGTCTACTACAAATATTAAAATTACGTACTGACACCTTAATGCGACTATTCTAAAAGAATAATTTATTGCAGGCTTTAAAATAAGATTCGTTGTATGACAAAGTAATGCCATTTTTTGAATAAAACTAAATTATAAAAATATATAACGTTAATGAGGAATGATTTCTTTTACAACTATTAAATGTAAATAGCATGTTAAAAAACGGACTCTAGTGTGTTCTAGTAATTACCAAGAATTTGTTCACGTTTTTACTGATAGTTCAGCCACTCTATGACGTATACTTGCTCAGCATTAAAGGAACTAAAACTATTTTTATTTTTATTATTTTTTTTTTTTTTTTTTTTTTTTATTTTTTTTTTTTTTGTAAAGCCGCAATTTTTAAACCGTTAAGTGAAAATTTTTAAAATTTTTGAAGAACTGCAATCAGAAAAATTAATTGTTCACTAAATATCGTCAAAAAATTCTCCAAAAACAACAACTATTTTTTTTTTTTTTTTTTTTTTTTTCTCCATTACTGTTGAGACCGATGGTTCTTGGTGGACTTGTGTTTTATTAGCTTTAAACATGGAATTCCACCAAGAACCATCGGTCTCAACAGTAATGAAACAGTCTGTAATACAGCCTCGTCAATGCCTTAGCAGGCGAAACCATTGGTCGGCTGGACTAATAAAAAGTGGATATTACAAAATAAAAAAATTGTGTTTTATTATCTTTAAACATGGAATTCCACCAAGAACCATCGGTCTCAACAATAATGGAACAGTCTGTAATACAGCCTCGTCAATGCCTTAGCAGGCGAAACCATTGGTCGGCTGGACTAATAAAAAGTGGATATTACAAAATAAAAAAAATGTGTTTTATTATCTTTAAACAACAACTATATCTACGTTCCAATTTTAATTTCGCTTCAACTGTTGTAAGAATTGAAAACATCTAAAATCTTATTTTTTCATTACTTTGAGTGTCTGTAGCTCCTAAACAATTGGATGTATATAAAAAAATACACAATAATAATAACAGACTCTTAGAATTATATATAGAATAAAAAATATGTATTTCTATAAGAAATTATAAAATTGGCTGCCATATTGGAAAATGGCCGATGGTATAACAATTTTAAAACTCTCCATATAAGACAGTGTAAAATGTTCTGGGGAGTTGCCATGCGACTTTTTTTAATATATTATATATTTTCAAAGTAAAACAGCTGGCACAATTACTGTATAGAATGTCCTAAAAATCAATAAAATGTGATTTACTTTCCGGGTTTTTCTTACGGAAACATTTAACTATTTTTGTATAATCAATCCCATCAAAACGGAAGCTCTATTAGAGGAAAACAATATAAAGACAAAAGAACCAATTATAAATTTATTAGCTCATTAAACTTGTGCTGTTACAAATCACCTCAATATTAGTGTTAATCACCAGACGATGTTATCCTCAAAATTAGCTTTTTATGTCGGGTATTTTCTTTCTTTTAAGTTAAAGATATTTTAATATCACAGGAAATAAATAATTATTAATTTACGAAAATTTTGTTTCCTTTCAACACTTCTGGAAACATTTTACCGTCGTGCTGCCGAAATTGGTGAACAAATAGTTAACCAATGAATTCAAAGGTAGCAGTCTTAAATCTTTAAAAAATTCATATTTCAGGTAATTTATAAATTTAAGAAATATATAGATTTTCACCATCTAAAAGTGCAACAAAAAGCATATAAATACACCCTATTTCAAGTAATTTTATACAATTTTATTATTTTGTGAGAAAATTAAATAGGCAATAAATTTAATCTAGTTCTCTAAATTGTTTTATATGAACATTAATAAAAACAGAAAATTCGTTTACCGTGGAAAATACGCGGAAGAGTTAAAAAAAAAAGTTATGGTTGTTCTCTAGTTTTATCAAAACACAAACCAGTTTACTCTGTGACTATTTTCAAAGAAATTATACAACAGACCTAACCTATTTCTATTAAGGTTTATAAAATAAATTTATTCCTTAGCTTATGCAAGTTCAAGCCATCAAATTTTGACTCTCTCTCTAATCACCTGGTATCCTCCACATCGCCTGCAGGTTGTCACGTGACCGCTCATCATCACTCATCACAACACAACACTTCCTCACCACTGCCAACAGCTGACTGAACTGACTTAGCTCACAGGTGCTGAAAGCCCCCACTGGAGGGGGACGACCAATTACATGGTATTGCCAACACTTACAACGGCCAATCATAAGCTTGGTATATCTGTTTACATTCAGTTTGTGTATGGTGACTAACCGGGATCAATGGATTCGGCTAAGATAAAAGCTGTAAATGCCACTAAAACAACAGTAGACAATGAGTGCTGTTTAACAGAGTGGACCAAACTATTAAGTAATTTACATACATTTTTTAAATGCCAATTCTTCAGAAATTCCTTAATTTTTTGCTTTTTAATTACGTTGTAGTAAGAATGATTGTACCAAGAGAAATTTTCCCTCGCGATTTATCTCTTGTAGTTCAGTGCCACAAAGGGTAGTTCACTTTTAACAACTGGTGATGATGATTTTGTTACTCGAAACGTCGTCTATTACAAGTAAGGTGTTTTATGTGAGAAATTACTTTTCTTTTTTTTTTTCACTTATTATGTCAGTTTCCACTAGTATTGTTCATTTCAAATAAAGAAAAGTTGACAATTTTTTTATTTCGTGTTTACGATGTTTCGCGACATTTTTTGAGGAATATATTTTATAATATTTTGGGAATGTTTGTTTGTCTTCTCACTGGAATTTTTGTCACACACTATTTCAAGATCATGTTGTCGGATTGATTGCAAAATGTTACCACTTGAAGTGGGATGAAAGTCTCGTTAAAGCTGGTTTTCATATATCATAAAAAAATACTTAATCTGGTATAGATACAACCTCTTGTACGACTCACTCACTCATTTATACAAAATTTAAGGTACTTTGAGATGAGCTAGAAACTTGAAATTTGGCAAACTTATTTAGGTTTCAGCCAATAACCGATAGGGAAATTCCAAAAAAGTTACAATCTGTAATTTTAACCCCGAAAAAATTGAAAACGGCAGACGCAATTTTAAAGTCGGTGTAGACCTTTATTGGGACTAAACGGTAAAACCTATCAAAAAATTTTGTTCATTTTCCACAAATAATTAAATTTTTTGACATACTTATAGGACAGCTAGAATCATCAAATTTGACACTCTTATATTTAATGATTCTATGTCTTATAAGTGTCAAACAAATTTAATAATGTGTGGAAATTATTAGGTTTTGATCTATAGCTTCTGATCCAATGACTCTATAATAAACTCCCTGGTTTATCAAGACCCGCTGGCAGTTTCTGTAAGGTTAGGTTAGGTTATTTCAGGCAGTTTTGGAGCGAAGCGAGTCAGATCTCTACAACTACCTTAACAAAACACTAGTTCCATTATTCTTTAAGCCATCTGGGACAATTACAATTTGTTTTCCATTTCAGTGCATACATAATTAAACCTACACTATTATGTCTATTATTTTATACGAGAACATCTGGAAATTAGAGCTACTATTTAAAACGAATTGAGTGGATCTCATGATTTAATAGAATTCGTTAAAGGTGAATTTGAGAATAATCATAGACTACATCGGTACAGGTCTTTCCTGAGATTTTGGATTGCATTGCAGTGTTTGTATACACCTGTAACTTAATAAAATTTCCTGAATTTTTTTACGGAGAAGATCGATTAAGGTGACAGGTATTTTCCATCATTTTTGAACTAGTAATCTGTTAAATAAGTCTTCTGTTTTAACCAATCGAGTAAATGTTCTTCGCGAGAGGTACCCATATTTTGTGTAAGAAAAAACTCCCTTTGTGTAAAAAATAATTTGTTGATTTTAATCACAAAATTAGTCAAATGAAAAGTAACGGGTGTTGTACAGTCTAGAAGAAGCGGAAAATTTGCTACATGTATAGACATCGTAGCACCAACTCTATTCTCTTAAAAAAAAAAAAAAACTTAAAATTCAAAGATATTTTAATCTTTGTCTTATTTTAATATTTAACCTTATTAAAATTCAGAAAATCGAATTGAAAATTTCAAAATAGCGGTCATTTTAAACAGCACCACTCATTTTTCTTCTTCTTCTTCTTCTTCTTCTTCTTCTTCTTCTTCATATTTTGTTATGTAACTAATACGATAAACATTGGGAGGTTTCAACTTGGACATAATGGTACCAACCCCACTTCTCTACAATGACAAAATAGTGATCTAGAGATATACACAAATTATGAGATTTGGAAACCTGTAAAACAACTGTTTAAAACAAACACCTTACCTATACAATTTAACATTTCTTACAAGGCTCAAGAGTTACATTTAAAAGATCTGCTTGTACGATGGGGCTGGGTAAGTACCACGATGGAGTCCAACAACTTGTTTATTTATTTTAACTTTTACCATTTCTTTGTACGTCTTGTTATATTTAATACATCAAAAAACATACTGAAATTGTAACCGGAACACCTGTGTCTATATATTTTGGAAATGTACAGTTCTGTTTTAAATGGTTTCGTCGTGGTACGTACCCAGGCCCACCATACAATCCAATACAAGCAGATCCTCTAAATCTAAATGTAATGCCTAAAATTTGGTTTCTTGGGCCTTGTAGGAAATGTTAAAATGTATCGGTAGATCAAGGGTTCTAATCCAGTAGGGTAAGTTTGTTTTAAAACAGTTGTTTTGCTGGTTTTCTAGAAGTTAAAGACTAGAAATAAAATCTTAAAACCTGAACTGAACCTTATAACCAGATTCATAAAGTTTAACTTCAACACTGTAATCAACAACCGAAATGCGAAATAGCTGAGTTTACAGGACCACACTTCCATCGGACAAAAAGGTTATATTATAATAAATCATGTACATCCTTTCAGCACTGTTACATCCAATGCTTATAGGTTTAATGGAAATCGATTCATCGGATCCTCACAACGCGTAAACAACATCAAGGAGAAATCCAGGAGCAAGCGAGTGTTCCATTATCTTTGGAATCGGTCGATCAGTAGCAGATTACGAACGAGCGCTCAATTTTCGCGTATTATGTCATTTACGTTCCTGCTGTACGTAGGCCATCCGTCATAAATCGCTTCAATGGTACATAACGAGAAATCTATTTCCCATGCAAATGAAATGACATTTCATACGACACAGCGTAGAGGAAGGGTGAGAAGACCACGTTATCCTGAAAACCAGTTTATAATGCCTAAAGGTGAAATATGATTGTACACATTATCTCTGAAACAAGTGGTTCGAATGACAATTGAATTTTGAAACAAAGCAGGTGGTTTCATGGATTGTTATTTTTTGTCAAACCCGCTTTAGGGTGCTAATTTGTATTAATTGAAGTTTGTTATAAAATTTGTAATAATATATATTTGAAGCACTAATTTGGAATTAAAATCCATGCTTATTTCAAGTCACAGAAATAAATTTAAAAAATAACCAACAAACTTTATCATTTGTTCAATAGATTTTTGGTAGAACTGATAAATTCTACGGGTTTTAAGGGGGATGAGTTCAAATTTTATGTCGGATTTGTATATAAATGTTTTAAGAAAAATAACACAGGAATTTCTTTGATCAAAATCGCATTAGGACCATTTGTATTAATTGAAGATTGGTATGGAACTGGTAATATATAAACTTATTTTGAAGAGCTAAGTTCGAATTGAAATATATACATAAAGCAAAGGTAATTTAAAAAATAATAAACAAGTTTGAAATACGAGGAATTTTTGATACAACTAGTAAACTTTACAGGTTTTAAGGCAATGAGTTCAAATTTGATATCAGTTTTGTATATATGTATTTAAAGAGACATTTTTACTAGCCAATCTAAAGAAGAAATAATAAATTTAAGAAACACATAAATTGAATGGATTATTAAACATGATGACTTAGTCTAAGGCCGTTTTCCTTACATTTTCGATGGATGGTAAATTATTATAAAATCGATTAAATATGGAAACCACCCTAAACACTATCATTTTAAAATTTATGTTCAACTGTACCAAAGTTGTTAGTCATCAGCTTCAATCTCAATTGGTTGACAATAAGTTCAGAGTAAGTGAGGTGTAGCCTGAGTTGAGATGTGTGGAAACAGAGGGGTGACGTACAGGTGACGGGGAAATATTATAAACGCTATCACTGTTACAAACATGGACATCGTTTTTGTCTTTATTATTATTTCCCGTCCTTGTTGTTTAAAGGCGAAAAAGCCAGATTACAACATAAAATAAAGATCCATAATTCTTCGAATACTCTCATAGGGTCGGGAAAGAACAAGTTTTGGTCAAGAGAGACATAACAGGAAAGATGAAAGAGAAGGATCTAACCAAGGTGTAGAGACAGCTGGACAAATACAATTTCAAGAAGAATTCTTAATAAAGAATAATTCCAATAATTATTATTTTAGTTTATTCCATTAAATACGTGGATAATCATGTTTGTCATCCTCAGAAGGTTTTACTGCTAAACAAGAAGTTACATGTAAATATAACTTAACACCTTAAGGACTAAAATATGTTATCTTTATTCTTTATCATTTTACTTTCTTACATATGCGTGAGAAGTTACGTAATGAGTCAAAAAATTGATGTAGGCCTAGAGTTTTTTTGCTGACCTGTTTTAGGTCCAAAATAGTGTTTTTTCCCCTGTTTGTCTGGCGTCTATCATGTATGTTGTGCTTTACAGCCCAAACGGTGTAATCAAATTTGGTAAGTGGGAATTTTTGGCAATATCTCAGGACATTTTTACCATTTCTTTGATGTCAAAAATATGGGAATAGCTGCCATAAGGGGGGGAACACAATCGGTTATACCGATTTCGATTAAATTTTAGTGAAATTTGTAAATTTATTGCTCAAACCCGTGTGTAACAACGCAAATAGAAATATTACGGTTCAGAAATAATCGGCAAAAACAATGTTTACAGCCGTTGTTAAAATATTGATTTTAACTGCGAACGCGTTTCTAACGCAAGTTTTGACTCTATTACAAAAGAAAAAAAGGTTTAAATCTGCGTCCTAGCTTCATTTTTAATTTTTGCCTGACAACTACAAAACTGACATTTTTGATGTCGAATAGTTATTATATTATTTTACATTTCGCCCTAATTTCAAGCATAGTAACAAACAGAATAACCCATTCTGTCACGGCACATTTACGCCAGCTTGATCAAAACATTTCGGTTCTAGAGTTATATAAAATGACTTGAGCGTTGACAGTGCCATGGTAATTTGCTAGGTTGTTAACTTCTGCTCACACAACACGCAACTTCCGCTATATTCTTTCTTCCAAGATAAAAGCCACCAGGACACCGTTTATCACCAACCGTCTTTGTCTCGATATTGTGAAAAACCTTTAAATTTATCTCAGTATATTTAGGAAATGTATGGTTTCCATTCCGTTCTAGGCCATATTCGATGTTGAAGTTAGTTATATCGGTTTAGAAATCAGACGAGTTCAAACAAATGGTTTTTTAGAATGTTTTTTTTTTCTTCAGGCGAAAAATCTTTCGGCCATCACCGCCTTAAGGATCACTAGCCTTCGAATATTCTAATAGTGTCAGGGTTGGAAAAGAACAAGAGTTGATCAAGAGAGACCTAATAGAGAAGATAGAAGAGTGATCTATAAAGAAGATATACTCGTAGATCCAGTTTGGATGTTGTGTTCTACATCCCAAAGAGTAGAACGATTTTGATTAAATTTGTTGTTTTAGTCAAATTTAGAAACAGTTCCCCCATTTTTTAAATCATATAGATTAGTTTAGAAAAAAAATCGAATACAGGTTCTCTCAAAAATTACGCTTATTTAATCAAAAGCGTTTCAATGACAAAGTCGCAATCCTCAGTGATACATGAGCTACAATAACAAAACTATAACTCCTAGAACAAGATAAATCAAGAATTTATTGTATAAATGGTGAAGTAAGTCTGAAAAAAATATATAGGCCAAACATAACGAAATGTCAGGATAAGAGCAAAAGAACACTATACCCACTTCAAATATAATAGACCTGATAAATCAACCATTTCTAAACATTGTTTACGGGGAAAACATTACTTCAAAATAGAAAACTCTGTGTTGTTGAAAAATGTTACTAAATTAAACACAATAGATGCATGGGAAACTTTATATTAACAAGTACCGTAATATAACTGTTAATAATGAATTAAGCTCGATACAAAATTCTATATTAAATTAATATATAAAATGTAGTGTTAGATATAAGATTAGTTAAGAATGTTGTATTAGTTATATGTTAACTTTAAGTTATTTAGATTGACGCTAGGCACTTGTTAACACCTTAATGTTAGAAAGTAGGTTTAGGCCACGCCCCCTTTACTTTTGTATAATTACAGGGGTTGGCGCAGTGCAAGTTTAGTTTTGTTATTGTAGATCATGTATCACTGAGTATGGCGACTTTGTCGTTGAAACGCATTTGATTAAATAAACGCAATTTTCGTGAGGGGGAAAAAGAAGGAAAAAAGTTGTTCCAATTTTTTTATTTTTTTTAATCTCATATTATCTCACAAGTCAAGCTCAATATTTATTTATAGATTAGTTTAAAATATTAGGGTTGATGCTATAAGTACAAAACTCCAAATTACGATTTTATTCATAATCAGCTCTAACGATTTTGTTCAAATTACTCAAAACCTCGAAAGCCCAAACGAACAACCCAACGGATTATCAAAAGTATTTTATTGTTATCATTATAATTCATCCTCACATCTATTTATAGAAACCGTTATTGGTCTACAATAATGATTAATGTAAGTGATTAATTGTAATGATTAAATCTAAACTACGAGGAATAAAAATGAATATCGGAAAGGAAAGTCCTACGTCGATAGACTCTACAAAAACCATCCATTGGTGTCTTACACTGGAAGGTTTGTTTAATTTTAATTTTCAAGTATAAATCTATAAGACCAATGATAATGTATCTAGCAATTCTAGGAGCTCACTTTATTGAGTACGGCCTTGGTAATCCCGAAGGACCTTGCTGGATCTAAAACATTCTTCATCTAGTCTTGGGTTAAATCCCTCTCTTTCATCTCTCTTATCAGGCCTCACTTGTCCAGACATTATTAAAGTATTAGAGAGCTCGGGGTTTTCATGTTCTTTTCTTCCTTTTTTACGAGGTGATGATGACAGAGAGGTTTTTGTCTTTTATCAACGAAAAAATGTACCATAGCAACCTTTAGTTATGAAGAGAATCATCAAACAGGATCTTTCTTACGCAATGAGAACCACCAACTTTCATATTTAATTTATGTGTATTCACTTTTTTATCATTTTGAATGCAAATTCATTTTACTTGTAGGCCCTATATTCGTTCTTTAAAATAAAAAGTGAAGATCTGATGATGACAGTACTTCTTATGAAAAAAAAACATAAGATAAATTAAGGTAATCATTTATCTAACGCAATCTTGGCGGTCACTATTCAATAATATGAAACATTTACAATAGTTCCAAACAGATGTTTTTAGTTGATCTGTTGTGACAATTGTATTGACTTAGTTTGGGGTTGTGTTTATTACATCACTGCTCTAACTCTAAACTAATGCGCAGAAATTCTGCGTATAATCAACTAGGACGTTAGTATTAATGGTGAGGGTAACTTTAACAAAATGAACGTCTAGAAGTCTCCAGAAAAGTAGGTAGCACCCTCAGGGGTACTTCCCCCCCCCCCCCATTAGATCAACACTGTCTAAAATCCCATTTACCGAGGCTGCGAAAGCCTATCAAACGAGGATGTTCTCCTGCCACAACTCTTCGCCGCCACAGATGGTCCTCTCGGCGTTTAAGATGGTTTGTTGGACTTCTCCCCAGTCCACTATGGTTCGTCCACAAGGTCCATGTCCCGGAAAATCCCCAACATAGCAGAGAAGGCACCAGCCAGCTTGAGGAATATCTCTCCTGTCGTCCGTCAGCAACTCCTCACCGCTGCGGTTATTTGCCTCCTGCAAGAATACGTCTCTCCTAATGTTCTCCGTACAGAGGTACGGCGAGTACGGGCGTGGCAATCCCTAGAGACCTAGCTGGATCTACACTTTCTCACGACTTTGGTTAACACGTTCAGTGCTACGAGCGCCGATCGGCGTCCATTCGTTGTTAGGTTATCTATGCGACAGTCGCCGATAGGCGCTTTGTGTAACAATAGTTTTAGCGGGAAATTACCAGCTGATAGTTGACTTTTGAGGTTATATTATTGTGTAATGTCGGTGTTAAGATCTTTGTTGATATTTTAGTGTCATTCGTTCGTGGTTACAAGAAAGTTCGTAATACAAAAAATGTCGGATGAAAATCCAGATGCATCCTCGTAAAAACGAAAATATAATGAAGATTTTGTAGCTATCAACCAGAAACCTCTTTAGCCCCAGAAATATGGAACATCTACCTTCTAAATGTCAAATAGGCGAAAACGGACGGGTAATGAGAAAGAAATGTATGCAAGTTGGAAAATAACCGTCGGAAGGACACGATCTTCCATTGCCTAGCTTGCCCTGGCTTATGCCTGACTCCGTGTTTCAAAAACTATCATAAGGAAAAAGCTTAGACCTAAATTAAATAGTATCGATATGATTATAAATAATTACCACATTCATTGTTATGCAGTCAAGTACAAATAAATAATTGTTCTTTAAAGTTTTTGATATTTGTGAATGTAATAGCTTCGTAAAGTTGTCGAAAAGTGTAATATAAACATTTGATTTTTAGACTAAATTATTTTATTTTCATCCAAAATCCTGATAAAATTACTAATTTATATTATAACCCAAGGTATTCAAAAATAGAAGAACTAAAAATTGCATGGACGCCTATGGGCATCCATAAGTTTTATTTATATATTTTGACTATATGTAACATAGAGTTAAGATTTTAGCATAAATGAAGCAAATTCTCAATGTGTTTTGAAAAATAGCAATGCAGCTCCTGGGGAAAGTTTTGTAACACTGCTGGTGTCTCTCTTGACCAACTCTTCTGCTTTTCTAACCCTGACGCTATTAGAATATTCGAGGTCTACGTCTTTAACAACAAGGAGGCGCAGTTACGAGTGGCCAAACACTGGGATTGGGTGATTACTTGTTTGATTACGTGTCGTATTTAAACACACACACAATTATACAAACACAACAAATCAAAGCTTAGAACAATGTACACAGTAATTATATAGAATGATGTACTGTCTTTGTTCAGGTAAAGCAATTCAAGTCAAGTCATCCCATCTTCTCGTATCAAATTATTATAATTATTACTTTCTTGGTCGCGGCCTAGGACTGGTTTTCAAACGGGTTATAAATCTCTTGTTTAATGGAATTGTAAATCAAGATGATGGTGGAAAAGAGAGAGGGGGGGGGGTTATTAAATTGATACAAAACAAGAAGTGAACGTGTTTGGTGTAAAGGTATTATTAGATGATATTTAAGACAACGGTGAAATGAGTGGTAGGTCTATGAAATTATACAATTGGGTAAGTGGTATAGTCCGGTAAATATTATATTATTGTTCATTTTTATTAACGGCTTTCCATCTCTGTCGTTACCTATACAGAGTGTCCAGTAAGTACCAAACTTTTGCTAAACAGAAAAAAGTTCTAAAATACTTCGTAGATTTGTTTCTACTAATAAAAAATGTAAATTCTTCAGCCTTGTTTAAACAATTTTATTCCCTTTGAGATATTTATATACAGAGTGTTTACAAACTAAGATTCCAAAACTTCAGGACATGGTTCCTTGGGTCAAAATAAGTAAAAAATTCCTATAAACATATGTCCTAAAATGCCAAGTTTTCCGTTTGTACTCCATTTTATAATACAAAAATATTATATTTTTTGAAATAAATTAAATATCGGATCCTAATCAGGACTTTACTTTGCATGTTTTCAAAACGGTGGCCGTTTAAAATTTCCATGTGGAATATATTAAAAAAGAACCATAATATTTACATTGTTAAACGGTCGAAATTCTGAAAATATCCAAAAAAAAGTCCTAATTTTGACATTGATAAAAGGTCACATAGAAAAATATGTATACCAAATTTAGACTCGCTATTTAATTTATTTCCGAACATTAAAGTTTCTTGTAAAAACACAAAAAGGCAGACAGTCGGAAACTAACCTTTATAGTACATATGTTTTTAAAGATTTTTTTATTTATTTTGACCCAAGGAAACTTATCTTGAGTTTGGAAGCACCCTATATATTTAAACCCAAAAAATTATTTAATTTAAGAAGTGGTGAAATTTATTTGGTTGAATTTCAAATTTTTAGTAGTTTCTATCTACGTTCAAATTTTAATATCAGTACAACTGTTTCTAGTACAGAAAATAGACCTAAAACCTTGGTTTTGAAACATTTGAGCCTCTGCAACTCCTAAACAGGTATCAAAACATACACACTAACAAGAAACCCTTAAAATTATTTGTCAAATCTAAAACTATCATAAAAATTAAGTATTTGTATAAGAAATGTTAAAGTTAGCCGCCATATTAAGTAAAATGGCTGATGGTATAAAAATATACAAAACTCTAAATAAGACAATATAAAAAATTCAGGCGAGCTGTCATTTGACTTTTTAATATATAAAATTCTTACCAATTAAAACAGCTGGCACAATTTAAATCAATCACCCTGTATATAGTTTTTGTTTTAAATCACTGTATGGGTGTTATTTTTTTCAGATCTCTCTTGATCAACTCTTGTTCTCTTCTGACCCTGACTCTATTAGAGTAATCGAAGGACATGTTAAGGTAGGTTAGACCTTTATTTTTAAATCGATGATGACCGACAGGTTTTTCACCTTTAATATATATAATGTTTTTAGATGTGCTTAGATTAATTTTAATTCCAAGTATACGACCCTCAGGGGCTCATTTTATTGACTATGGATTTGACAATCCTAATCTACGCCTTTTTAATCTAACTTGAGTTAAATCAAAAGCTTTTATGTTTTTCTATTAGCTCTCTCTTGACCAACTCTTGTTCTTTTTGACCCAAGCGATATTACAGTATTCGATAGCCAGGGGTAACATCTCTCCTCTACTTCTTTAATTCTCTCTTTGTTTCTCATACAATGTTAGATCTCTTCAATGTGACAATACACCATTAAACTATCACGGTGGTTGTTCTATAAAGGAGTGGTACCTAGGAGTACAGGTAGATCCTAATGATGATCGGCTATTCCTGGTGCCATTAACACCGTCATCAGATCCCGGCTACTGTTCTAACAACTTCGGTGGTCGATGTAATAAGCCAAAGGCTGAGAATACACGCTGTGTTATTGGTCGGGTAAACGTTATAAAACACTTCATGGTCTGTTTGGGGGGCAATTTTATTGTTGAAATCGGTTATGCAAAATATGAGACTGTTTTTGGAGGTGAACGATAATTTAGATTAAAAATTTAAGTTTCAAAATGGTAACTTGTTTTAGTTTTTACTCATACAGTATACGTAGGGTATTTTTGGTAATCGTAAAAATTTCGAACTCTGTTTTTGACTGATATTCATGTTTCATGACGTCAGAGAACTGAAATAGTATATTTCATCACTAGGACCAAAAGGAAGCTTTTCAATACGAGCTCAAGTTTAACGGCCGAGGCCAGAAAATGAGCGAGGATCGAAAAGCTTCTTTTGTTCCAAGTGATGAACTACATTTTTCTTTATACTGCAAATAATATAAGGAAATAATTTCTCAAAAACTAAAATGTTATAACATGTTTACCTTCAAAAGTTTGGACAAGTTACACAACTTTGCAGCTATTACAGCTGTTTAGTTTGTTAGTGGTACTGTACTTATTTATAAAATCGATGGTAACAGGTGTTTTAACGGTTATTTACAATCGATAGTATCGGATGTTTTTATAGATGCTTTACAGTCGTTAATTAATTCGTATAAACGGTGTAGCAGCTGAAGACCTCGAGCTCAGCTGATGTTTGTATGTCATAGGACTAAAAAGAACAAGTTTAGCAACTCAAGGCATGTATTGAAAACAACTGTTTTTAAAGCAGTATAACGAAAAATTAATTTTCGACACGTCCATACGTCGTAGTGATCATTGTCGTTTGTACGTAAGGACGCACAACGGCCACAAAATTGCAATTCAAACTGTTAATATCAATGCCTCTGTTAAAATTGTGGATCTTCAAAATGTCCTTAAAAACAAATTTAAATAATAAATATTACCCCCTCCCTCGAATAAGAGTGTTTTAACTTAATTTACTCCACTATTTGGAAAGGACTGACAACGGAACCTTTATCAGACAATAGACACTGTAACCAAACCAGTTTCAATCGACGTTGTCGGTGAAGTATATTATAGCCCACATGTAGAAAATACGATGAGGTTATAACAAAATATAACACATAGGGCTAGTAAAATTAGAGTTTAAAAGTCAGAGAAATTTGGCAGCCAGTTACTTAAACAAATGTACTTTAAAAAGATGATTGAGTCAGCGACAAAGGAAATGTGCGGGGATGAGGGGAGTGGGTTAAGGTAAAGTAAAGCGGCTTTTCGCCATTTCCTCGATAAATATTTGTCGTATAAAAAATATTTCCATACAAAGGTTGTAGCTTATAAAATTGTATACACTTTTGTTCGTTACAGATTTTATCTGGGATTAAAATTAAGCGAACTATGAATTTTCAAAGTGAGCACTGGACTAAATTTACTTGTAACGATAGGTTCTTTCTAGATGGAATAAAACTCGAACACAAGATCTCACAAAAAAACGTTTAATTAATCAAACGCGTTTCAACAACAAAGTCGCTATCCTCAGTGATACATGAGCTACAGTAATAAGTTTAGTTATTCAGTATAACAAACACACAGAACACAAATTCCCATAAAAAAAAAAACATTATTATATTTTTTTATTTATTTTTTTTTTATGAGAATTGTGTTCTGTGTGTTTGTTATACTGTGTAATTTTTCTCACAAGTCAAGCTCAAAATTTAATACAGTTTAGTTATTGTTTTGAAACGTTTGATTAAGTGAACGTAATTGTTGTGAGATCTTGTGTTCAAGGTATATTCTATCTAATATTATCTCACAAGTACCAAGCTCAATATTTATTTATAAAGTTCTTTCTACCTTTCGAAAACTATATAATTTATCAATAGAAAAAATTTCGTTATAACTAGTAACGTATATATGTTTGTGTGAGTAAATTATCTAATCTATAATTTTATGTGCATGGCTCGGAACAGAAATTCCGTCTTTAGATTATAAAGTGAATTCAGCAACTTTTTAAAGAAACAGATCTAAGGGTCTATAAATTTTTCAAATACAAGTTGTTTTCACTACAGAAACGAAACAATACAGTTTTATTTGAATAGGATTTGTTAAGTTGTAATAAAACAAAGTATGGTATGTTCATTTGTGTGTAATGAAGACAATTTACTATAATAATACTATCATTTTGTTATTTTTCCTTTTTGTATTGATTGACCACAACAAATCTGGAAGGTACTTATTTATATATCTATGTAACATAACTGCAAGTGTCATGTTTGTAGAGAGTTCCATATCTCCAGCATAATAATTGAAAAATAGCGACCTCTTCGTGGGACAACTCGTACTCTGATTTCATTAAAAACAATTAAAATTTTATTAATAAATTAAAGGAAAAGTCAAAATATTGTTTTTTTAAAAAGGGTATACGCGATTGATTATAATTTAGATGGAACATTGTGGGTAGAATTCTTTTTTTACAACCGAAAGATTTTTAAAGACCCGGCAGAGTTCCCCTAGGAACCCATCCCCCGTATTAAACAGTGATGACTGTTAATTCAGTTCGAATGAATATTTGTGAGAAACCTGCACCGCATATCCCAACTGTGAAAACAAAACTGTTTGAGCATTATGAAGATAGATAAAAAAAGAAATACAAATATTTGCTTTAAAAACGCGGTCATGTTATACTAGGTAAATTGGATATGCTACACTAAACAATTTAAGTAATTCTTTGATGAGCAAAAGCATGCTAATGAACATTAAGAAAAATTGCTAATTATTAGTAAATCTGTTGATATTTGAAGGGAAAACATTGCGCGTATGTTACTGAAAATTCTTACTATTCAAACAACACTGACTTTTTGAAGGTGTGCTCCGAAAATATTATAAAGTTTACTTTAAAAAATAAGATAACTAATACATATGTAATGATTCGAATTTGCCCCTAACCACAATCACTAGAAACTTTAAAATAAAACACAATTATCTGATTAATTGTTCTTTATTGATTATTTCTACTAAATGCCTGATGTACATTAAAGTTTCTAGTGATTGAGGTTAGGGACAAATTCGAATCATTATTGTGAATTTCACCACAGTGCTCAACAAGATTGTATCTTAATACGTATGTATTAAGAAAAGATTACTTTCAAAAGTTACCCAATTCATTTTCTATTTGAGAAGGAATTTTTGTTCAAGGTCACTCGGATAAAATTAGAGATTAGATATAGATATATCGAAATATTTTCGATTAATCAATAATATATTTCTTCGAGACGTAGAACATATTATTACAGCTCATTTTGAGAATTCTTAAGTCGCTCAGTTTTAATATCAGAAAAAATGTGCAAGAACAAAAATGTACAAAATGTCGGAAGCAACAACTTTCCTTTGGATTTGTTTCATTACTGACAAAACTGTTCACACCATCAGGAACTCGGTTATACTGAATACAGGCGTGACGATCCAGAGGAATTTACATATGTATTCATATCGTCTTGGATTAGATCCCTCTCTTTCATCTTTCCTATCACATCTCTCTTGAACAACTCTGGCTTTCTTCCGACCCTGATGCTACTAAAAGAAACTGAGGGCTATGGATGAGGAGGAGAGACTTATTTTAGACGATGATGACCGAGAGGTTTTTGTCTTTAAATAAGAAAAACAAATTTTAAAAATAAATAAGTCTAATAACAACTCCGATTGCCGCATGGAGTCACGCATGCGTAAAGGTTCTAGTCGTTCTACCTGCTGTGCTGGTATTGCATTAAAACTTGAATCTTGTTCAATTAGTCCAAGACATCAACTCGGAAAGAAGCCGCTCACTATTTTTTTACCAAGAACGAGTTATTTACATAGCAGTCGGCGAGCGACATTGTCGCTTTAGAATAATTGCTCGTCCTGTTACGCTCAGAACAAGATGGATGACTCATTGTCCACTAGTTTGTTGTTAGATTTTACTTTCTCAAGTATCCTTAGAACGGAGAAAGTGTTGTGAGGTAGAGATTTTGGTTTTGACTGTCTTTCAAAATATACCTTTTTTTTTTTATCATCATAACCGTCCGTCGACAGTGGGTTTCCTAAAGACCTAACGGTTGAACTGACTTCAATCAAATTATATTTGTAGGTATATTTCGACCATATCTTCAAGAGATCGACACATATTTTTCTTGTTTGAATGCTAAAGATGTTTAGATTGAAATACCTGATGGGGAAGAGAGGAATCTAACCCAAGACTAAATGAAAATAGGTGTAGATTCGGTTAGTTTACTCGGGATTCCCAAGCCCCTACTCATTAAAGTGAACCTCTTATAGTTTTTACAAAACAAACTCAGAATTTAAAACAAGATGACGTTTCAATGATTACATCACCATCTTCAGTTGTTTCGTGTATCTTGAGCGCTACGGTTTGTTTAGGTATAAACTCAAGGGTTCACTTATTGTATCTCTGGCTGGACCTACACTTTTTTTCCACTCTTGGGTTATACCACTCTCTATCAAGCCACTTCTGACTGCCATCAAGGGCAAATCTCAACTTCGTGTTCTTTTCATTTTAGACGATGATCACCGGTAGGTTTTTCACTTTCAAATAACAAAGAAAAAATAATAAATATTATTTACCAACTGAAGATTAACTTAGACATAGAAACATCTTTCTGTTACAAATAAAGTATATTGTGTTTTTTCTTTCATTTTAGTAAATAAATGATGGTTAACGAAGATATCAAGGCGTAGAAGAAACTGATCCGAACAGTTTAAAAATATATATAAAAAAAAACCAATTAATTCACCAAATTTAAAAATCGAGCAACAGCAAATAAAGTGCAGGATGCTATAAATAATCTATTGTGTTATGTTGCCAGTCACTTTGATGTATTGTTTGTTTATATGTTTGGCTATTCTAAACTCTAACATCGCTTTGTCTCATCTATCAACACACTTACATTCCTTTGTGTTTGTTTACCTTACACATCGACAATATTGACTTTAATGTGTTCAAGGAAGCTTTCAACTTTGCGTGGTTATTACTTATTTTTAACTTTTCGGATCAATTAGTAAATTACCCATATAGACTATTTTGTGTGATAACTTCTTGAATTTTTTAAATAATGAAATTATGTATTGTATTTTGGTTTTAGTTAGGTTTCAAGATAGAGCACGTGATAAATACATATTTCTATATTCTCACATATATGTAGAGTACAGAAAGTTATGCGATTGGTCAAAAAATCGACGTCGAGTTTTTTGCGGATATATCTGTTCTGAGGTCTCCTGAGTCCACAAAAATGTGGTTTTTGGAATGAAGTCTGTCTGAAGGAGGAGTTCTCCATATTCCAAATGTGTGGACCGAATTTAATCAAAACGGTATGTGGATATATTTTGAACATTTTTTGGAATTTCTTTGTTTTTATTTTTTCAATAACTCAATATTTGGGAGTAGCTGTCATAAGAAAACATAACTAATATTTTCTCAAAACCGATTCAAACAATTTTTATGAAATTTTGCGTGAAAAATTCTGCAAACGTGTCGGTTTGAATTATCACTATAAAACACAAAACAAATCTGTCATGTAGCTGTTATGAAATACGTAATTTCAAAATATTCATTCAAATTTTAATGAAGTGTAAAGATTAATGATCCAAACCCATGTGCAAAATCAGAAGTGAAAAAATATTAAGGTTCAGGAATATCTGAAGGAAAAACCAAAATGAAAGCTTGAATGACGTCATTGAAAGCTCTATTTTATAGCAGAAGCGAAACAAGTTTGGGACTTATTTAAGTATACAAAGATAGAGAAATTTCATTTTCTACTGATAACCACCGAACTGATATATCTGATGAGGATTGAGGAATTCAGAATTTTTATTTTTAACCCTAAAATTTCCTATTTTGTGCATTTTTCAATCGTTTAAAAATGTATCAAAAATAGTTATTTTATCCAAATCTCAACCTGTAATATACCATTTTTTTTATAGTAAGGTATATCTATGCAATAAAAAAAAGTTAAATATCAAAAATTTTAATTAATATGTCAAGAATGAAAAAAAATTGCAAGAACCGAAACCAAGACTGCAAAAATACCGTACGGCAATTTTTTAATATTTTTTCAAAGATATACAAAAGTTTTGTAAAGTATTATTGATTGAATACAAGTGTGGAGAGAGAGAAAGAGAGAGAGAGAGAGAGAGAGAGAGAGAGAGAGAGAGAGAGAGAGAGAGAGAGAGAGAGAGAGAGAGAGAGAGAGAGAGAGAGAGAATTAGTATTTGAAAAAGTACACAATAGCTAGAAAAAGTTTATTTTGATAAATTCATCAAAAATAGTTATTGTACTCAAAACTAAACTTGTTATATACCATTATTTAGACTTTAGAGAAAGGTGCTTAAAATTAAACTATGGATAATGGTCTAGCAAAATATCTGTACGCGACAAACAACTATGAGTGACGATAAATTGAAATGAATACAACTGAAGAAGGAGGAAAAAATCAAAATATTTAGTCTTCTGGTTCGACAAATGTTGACGTGTTTTTCTAGCTGTTAAAGTCACTAACTTAAGCAATTTATTATTCATTATGTTTTATAGACTTTGGTTATTATCAGTTTGGAACATTATCTTTACAATTATACCTAATTTATTGTAATAGGACGATTTTTAGTGGGCGAAATGTTGAATCTAAAAATCTACGTTCTTCCACAATAGTAAATTAATCAAAATTTGATCAAAACCTGTACACTCATTTCGGCTAATGAAAAATGCAAAGGAAACGTTAGACCAAAAACCAATTTACCTGATCTCAGAGAAACAAATCAAGACAAACAAAAATAAATTAAAATACAATAATATTTCAATACCTGCTAGTAGAAACGTATAAGCGGAAAATTAATAAATGAAAAAACATTTTAAAACTAATAAGGAAAATTTGATAGTTTCTCTCATTACGTACGTATATTGTGTTAAGTAAAATGAAACTATCTATTATCCCATTTTAGTTGCGTGGGTGTAGACTATTGTTGCTTAGCAACGCGATGCGTCATGGTTTACAGTAAATGAAGGCAATGCCTGCGTGTGTCAGTCATGATGAGATAAGAAGATTAAATCTCTAACAATGTAAGGCTCGCATGTAAAGCTTACATTTTGTATGTTTATTTATGATAGTTAATTGTACCATACATTTTGTGTCTCGGGAGAAAAATGCAATAACCTAGGTTTTTATTTTAATACCACGTTTAATAATCATAGACAAATAATCCGTTCGTGGTGGGGTATTTACGAGTGTGCGGAAGTAACTACAGATTTATTTTGTTTTCTGGAATATTTCGTTTTGATCGTATTTTGGGGGAAATTTTTTCAGAGAATATTGTCGACAAAACATTTCTACTTCTACTTAAACTACTGCGTAATAAATTTTTAGTTTATCGCGTAGTATAGAGAAAGTTATGTGATGGGTCAAAATATCTATGTCCAGTTTTTTCCCGATATACCCATTTTGACGTCCCCTATCTGTCGTATGTGCAGTGCTCTATAAAAATAATAAAGTTTTGTTGACAATCTACAAAGTCTCTACTTACGGAGATAAATTGAGTTGCTATATAAATTCATACAAAACTTGCAATAAACAAGTTTAATAAAACTTAACAACAACAGTTTATTTTTTTCCCCCGCTGGTCTTGGTCGCTTGGTAAAGTAAGTTGCACTCCGGTTAACTTCTGCATGTTACTGATTCCCCAGTAGGCATATTGTAAAATATTATTGTACACTACACAGCAACTGTTCTGGAGACTGTCAGCTAATTTCGTCCACATTTTAGGGATGGCAACAGAGTAAAACTGGGCTTCCTGGAAATAAATTTTGCTGTCTTCCAGCAGCATTACACAGTTGTCCAGAGGATGGTCGCCGCTACCGTTGTAGATCGTAGCCTCCAATCTTTTAATGCCATGGTCCTTACCCAGTGGGGACAGAAACGTCTGGACAGAGACCTTCTACATCTTGGAAGGGGCCACGTTCATTATTCAAGCTACTAACGTAAACTGAGCTACCTCCAGTTTTTTTTCTGTAGCTAAAAAATAACCGAATTATTGACAAAAAAGTAAAAACATAATTTCTTGATAATGGTTTAAAACACCCACAACTTTATGATGCTATACGCCTCCCATTGATCACTTAGGCTTATTTATTGTAGGTATAATAGGCGATTAGAAAGTACTGTAGTTATAGGAACCCAAAATAAGGGTACCAATTTACAAATAAATTCTATTTAAGTTGTGGGTATTGTAGACAATTACCGAGAAATTATGTAAATTTATAGTTATTTGTCGATTACTCTGTAATCTTTCGAGCTAATAAATAAATGAATAAATAAAAATACACATATTCATAGTCATAAAATACACATATTTTGTCTCTTGTACATTTTTTGTAAAATTAACTTTTTGAGACTTTAAACATTTTAAACTGTCAACGTTTTCAAAATATAAAACAAAATAAAGTCCTTGTTTTATATGTACTTGTAAAACTTACATAAATAATGCGTGCATGAAATTAAAAACCCAATATCTTTTCTACATCTATAGTTAGATTTTTTTTGTAAAAAACAAAATGGCGAATATTGTGTTATAGTTTGATTGGTGTTGCTCGTGTATCACTGAAGAGGACGACCTTGTAGTTGAAACGCGTCTGATACTTAGGCGTATTTTTTTGTGAGAATTGTGTTCTGTGTGTTTGTTATACTGTACTGTATAATTTTTCCCATAAGTCAAGCTCAACGTTTAATATGGATATTGGGAAAGTAAAATTTTTCGGACCTATAGTAATAGACTTTTCTCTCTTTATTTTGACATGTAAAATGAGCTCGCGAGTTCTGTATATCTTTGCATATTACCCTGTATTTTCGTATTCGTCTTGAAAAACATCTAAAGGACATTTTGAAAAAAAAAATCTAACTAAGCAAGGAATAACGATAAACACACCCCCCCCCTCCGATATATCCCAGCGGAAGGGATTTTTTAAAACCCTTTTTATTGATAATTAACTAATTTATTGCGAAACCTTTTAATTAAAATTCCATGTTAACGCTTTTCCATCTTATTGTTAACAGGACACAATAAATAAAGTGCACCATATGTTATTTTGCTTGGTATTGACTAAATACATACACGGTTACGATAAGCCCTGATTGGATTTGTTCATACCCAAAGCACACCTGTATAGTAATTTAGCATTAAATTCCCCAGACACTGATAACATATTACATTCGGAGTAAACAATTCCAAATAGGCTACACGTAGTAATACCGTTCTATCGTTTAAAATAAACTGTTAAAGAACTTTCTAGCATACCAAATATCAAGGTCGAATTTTAGAGATAATCATAAATTGAAATAGGATTTTTAATGACAATGGTAAAATGAATTCTGGTCTATTTGAGAATTAATCCAAACCCGTAATTTATTGCGATTTGACACCGATTTCACATTTCAACAAAATTTAATCTAAATTGGTTGAATGGATTTTGAGAAATTGTATATTTTTAACAACTCCACTGACGGTTTTTTGTTGTTATCGATAATTCCTGAAAATAGTATAATTTTTAGGGAGATTACGTTTAAAAAAATGAAAAAAAGCCTCAAAATAAAAACCAAAATATATGACTGAATACTAAATGTGATAAATATCGTCCCCACTAAAAGACTCCTCCATCCACTTTGGACTTTTCAGTTTACTTTGATCAATATCGTTAAAGTCGTTTTTGAGAAAATAATTATTATGTATTTTTGTCAAATTTGAAGTTACGGGGATAAAAAGTGCCTACGTGTCGAGATTTGTCAAATACAAATTGATAAAAATATACACATTAATGTAAGTTCTAAAACACAGTACGGAGACCCCACTATCTTTCGGTCATTAGGTGCTACTTTTATCAATATCGTTAGAGCCAAATGTGAAAAAGTCTTAATTTTGTGTTTTATCTTAACACATATATTCTCTTCGAGTTTCAATTTATTCAAAAAACCCAAAATATGACCAAAAAAGTAAAAACATAATTTCTCGATACTGGTTAAAAACACCCACAACTTTATTTACGGTGTAACGAACAGCATCGAGTAAGGGAAGGCGAACTTGCGGAGACAGCAGTCAGTTCATTACTACCCTTATGCGGACGTTACCCAACAGTTCGGCATTATTAAAAAAACATTTCTAAAAACATTAAAAAAAACCCTTAATGTTGGATTTTTGAATTTATCTAAAGAATTGTTTTTATCCAACAATGAGCTCTCTTATCAAGAAATCAAAACAGTAATAATGTTAATGAAACAGAAGCAATGCATAGAAAATCCACACGTAAAGAATACTGTAGTTACTTTATTAAAACATAAATAATACTACTCAATGTTTAATTAATACAGATTGGACAGTAATTAAAACTATATTATATTGTACTTATATTTAAAGCAATTATTGTTAAGATAATTAGATCTAATAACTTACTAAATATAATACTAATATTCAAATGTACAGAAGATTTGGTTTTTGATATAAACATGATTTTAGCATAAACTATTAATTTATAAATATCAATCTTAGATCTTTATACGCTCATACTGACAGTTATGATAATATAGACAGAGACAGTGGTTGTAAAACAATGTTTTTACGAAGTATAGTACGTTGTAGACGGGCGAAATGAATAGTAGCACGCTTCCCCAACACGACTGTCTATTACTCTACAAACAGGGATTATTATAATACTTTTTTCTCACATTTCCATCTTGTATTACCATAAATTTTGTTTTACCTCGTCAAATAATTTGTTCTAAATCGTGTGCACAAGAGAAAGTAAATAAATGACGTAAAAATATTGGAAAACTTTCTCACTCACAACAACCCAAAACTAATAGTTTAAATGTCAATCAAAAGGAGAGTAATTAAATACTTCACTGTATTTAGAAAAAGACATTGTTTAAATTTAAAACTACGGTATAATATATTGTAGTAATACTTACCGGAACAATGTTTAAAAATACGAATCGTCCTGCTTTATCCTGCAACAGACAAGAATAAACATAGTAAAAATTGACAAGTAAAAACAAAATTAAAGACAGGATCCTAGCCAATGACCGGTTACGTTTGGACCGATCTGTATAAATTTAGCCTGGAAGGGTGTTTTTAGGTATTATTCAACAGAAAAATTCATAAAACGTAATATATTTGTGGAAGGTCGCAACCAATATGTTTTGTTTTGAACCTTAAGAATAAACTGGAAAAAAATACAGAAAAACCGTAAATTTTTTTTTTTAAATCTGTTTTCTCTCTCGGAGGAATATCCCAAATTTGAGGCAACCGATGTTTTACTTGGTATGGGCCACAGTGAAGAACATTTTCGAAAGTCAATTTGTAAATAAAAGTTATCGTTTTCTTATTTGTACCACTAAATTTACCTCAATTACAAATTTTTAAAAAAGAAAATATTATTAAAAAAATTCATGAAACTCACTTCATAACAAAACTGGATTAACTCTTTTCAATTAACTACATCCAGAACGGATTTCATTTTTAAACGTATAAATAAAAATTATCACAATAACAAATTCATCGTAGCATACAAAGAATACAGTTAATCCAGTTGTACAAGTACAGTGAATAATCACCTTGCGCCTTCATACTTCCACATAGACAAAACCGCAGTACAGGTAGGAGTTGCACGGGCCTATGTTACGCCCTTTTATTCTCAGAATAGAATCTAAGGTGATTAGTTTACACTGAAAGCTTTGCTGTATTTTAGATTTACTTTGATAACATAATAATTAATCATGTTTGATGATCTATATAAAGTTAGTTTATTTGTGATTTACGTGTAAGATGTATAATTTAATTCCGTTTTTACAGTTTTAATAAAAGAAACGCATGTGCCAGATTATTATTTTTTAAAGTTTTTGTATAATATTTTTTCACAGTTTAATTTTTGTTTTTCGTATGCCAAACAAAGAAAAATGACATTAAAAATTAAATGAAATGGTTGTACGTCTAATCCGACCCTGCTATTAATGTCTGCAGATCATAAAATGAAAGAAGTAACTAGATCAAAAAATTGTTTCAATAATTTTAACACATAAGAACACCTAGTTTACTAGCTAATATTCCAGTTATTTAAAGCTATGTAACGATACCAAAATTCCAAAGTTGTAAGATTATACCACATAACATGAAAATCATCCAATTAAACATATTCACTATCTCCAACCGAAACATAACCCATTCGATCAAAATCCATAGATATAAATATAGTTCATATTTTGTATCCAGATATAATATAATTTGTGCAACATAAACAGTGATACGATTCACATAATATGGAGTTAAAAACAAGAGAAAGAACTACCAGTCGGGAGGAAAAGGAAGTCTCTATGGTGAAGAAGAAAAAAAGAAGGTTTTGGATCATTCTGTACAAAAGATCCAAAAAGACAGCATCAATTTAGATCCAGGAAGAGGGTTCTGTGTTTTAAATAAAAGTCTAGTGAAAAGTAAAAAACAGCTGTATAATATGATTAGAACAATTGGTGAGTGGAATATATCTTTATTTATCCCTCCAAGGAAATGATTCAACATTGTAAATTCACCTTTTCAGGCCAAATTCATTCAGATTATATCCAGCCAACGAATATTACAAATCTCTCAGAATTCATTAAAGGCCATAACAACAATCTCATCACTGCGAACGAAGGAACTTTTATTAAGATAAGCAATATAAATAACTTTTTTTTAAACACAATTCATCATAAATTTTGAATCATATTCACCCATCATTTATACACTTCCATTTTACAACTTTCATTAGTTTTTAAGATATCAAATATCCATATTGTTTAGATTAAGTTTTTACAGTTTTATTTATTTTGTACACCCAAAAGTGTTGTAAAAATAACCAAGAAGTTACGAATTATTCAACTTTTGAACCACGAGATTAACAATACATGATAATTTTATAGTTATTATTTCAGATATTATTTTTTTTATTTTGAATTTTATATTTTAAACTATTTAGTTTTGTAGTAATAACTGCCTTATGTGTTGTGACAATTACATTTAGACAAGTGAATATTTAAAGAACGGAAACCTTAAAAAATTAGTTTCTTGACACAAAAGTTACATTAATGATTTTGAAATAAAATGGAATATTTACTGTAATTCGTTGGTTTAATCTGTTTTTAAGGTCTATAGATTAACTCAATTTTAAAAATAGAAACACACAGATATTGTATATATTTTTTTATTAAAGTTTAGTGTTTGATTTTCAATTTGTTTACTATTGTTATTTTTATTATGAAATAATTTCCTTTTATCACAAGTATTTAATTTTAAAATTAGTTCACAGTTAATTTTATTGTTTTGTTAGGTTATGTGTATGTATTTGTTTGAAAGGGGTTAGGTAGAAAGGAGGACTAAACACCCCTACCCCTCCCCTAAAAATAAAGGCAACAAAATTCAAAAAGTCTGACATATTTTATAACAAGATTTAAATTTTTCGACATGTTTAATAAAATATTTGGAGGATCTACTTGATGTAGTGTGGGGTTGTGACTCAAGGAGGTGGGCGTAGATGGACGTGGTGTGGGGTTCAGGGAGCGTAGAATTGGTCCTGAAGAGCCCTTAGTCGGGCCGGGAGGCGACTGGTAGAGGAAGGTACTGTGGGCGGATGGATCCTGGACGGTTGAAAGGGCTTTTTTGCGAGGAATGGTGATGAAGGGTTTCGGCCTACTGAGGACCTATAGTTGGCCCTGAAAAGAGCCAGTCGGTCTCAGGTGAGGTTGAGGAGATAGGTAGGATACGATCTTGGCCGCTATGATGTGGTGGATCATAAAGCCCGGATTTCTCCGTTTAATTTCCCTGACCGGAGGCCACGGAGTGACTCTTGGAGCGGCGACGATCTTGGCGGTGAGGAGCAGGAGTCCAGTGTTTGAATAAACAAAACGTGTATGTGTTGAACAGGCTGGTAGGCGGCAGGTGGCTCAGAGTTGACAGCAATATTGAGGTGTGAGGTCTGTAAAAGATCTCTCTGAGGAGTAGTGTAGCAGTGAAATGCTAGGTCTCTCGAAAGAGAAGTGTTGTGTGCCTGGTAGGTCTCCAGGAGGAGAAGTGTGAGATATGGTCTCTGCTGGTCTTCCGGAGGAGAAGTGTAGTGTGCCTGGTAGGTCTCCAGGAGGAGAAGTGTGAGATATGGTCTCTGCTGGTCTTCCGGAGGAGAAGTGTTGTGTGCCTGGTAGGTCTCCAGGAGGAGAAGTGTGAGATATGGTCTCTGCTGGTCTTCCGGAGGAGAAGTGTAGTGTGCCTGGTAGGTCTCCAGGAGGAGAAGTGTGAGATATGGTCTCTGCTGGTCTTCCGGAGGAGAAGTGTTGTGTGCCTGGTAGGTCTCCAGGAGGAGAAGTGTGAGATATGGTCTCTGCTGGTCT
Source organism: Aphrophora alni (assembly GCA_963513935.1). Lineage (NCBI taxonomy): Eukaryota > Metazoa > Arthropoda > Insecta > Hemiptera > Aphrophoridae > Aphrophora > Aphrophora alni. The sequence continues at coordinate 89,384,299 of OY740772.1, forward strand.
TCCGGAGGAGAAGTGTAGTGTGCCTGGTAGGTCTCCAGGAGGAGAAGTGTGAGATATGGTCTCTGCTGGTCTTCCGGAGGAGAAGTGTTGTGTGCCTGGTAGGTCTCCAGGAGGAGAAGTGTGAGATATGGTCTCTGCTGGTCTTCCGGAGGAGAAGTGTAGTGTGCCTGGTAGGTCTCCAGGAGGAGAAGTGTGAGATATGGTCTCTGCTGGTCTTACGGAGGAGAAGTGTTGTGTGCCTGGTAGGTCTCCAGGAGGAGAAGTGTGAGATATGGTCTCTGCTGGTCTTCCGGAGGAGAAGTGTTGTGTGCCTGGTAGGTCTCCAGGAGGAGAAGTGTGAGATATGGTCTCTGCTGGTCTTCCGGAGGAGAAGTGTAGTGTGCCTGGTAGGTCTCCAGGAGGAGAAGTGTGAGATATGGTCTCTGCTGGTCTTCCGGAGGAGAAGTGTAGTGTGATGGTCACGGTTGGTCTCCCGGAGGAGAAGTGAATTTTTGGATTTTTTCTGCGGGTACTTATATAACTTTAGCTTTGCCAGCTTGTAGCTTAGATGACCTAGAACTGGCTGAGCCCTAGACAATCAGCTTTCCATTGTATAAGTTCTACGTGAAGCGAACCAATCGACGAACGAAGTGGTTGGGATTGGTTCGGAATATTGTCGCGAAGCTCCATTGTTTGAAGCCGCGGAATTTTAGGCGCTCGACGTGAGCTGTCGACCAACCAGAGACAAGTTGCGAGTGCGGGGCTTGTAAGGTGAGATTGGCCGAAGTAAAGCCGTTTACGGCCGGGGAATTGATGTGTGTGTTGGCAGGTTTTGCCGTGTAAGTATCGGGAAACTAATCGGGTGAACTAGTTCCCTGTTGTGATGACGTTTACATACTTACGTTTAAGAATGTTAATAGAAAAACAATAGTTTTAGAGCAAAATTACACGACATTGTTTATTTTAATCGGGAATTTTCAGAGAATTTTTTTCACAATTTTGTATTATTTTTTTTTGCAGTAAATCATGATTTAGAGTAAAAGTAACGAAAAAACATTCTGAAAAAAATGTTTCATTAAGTTCAAAATAAACCAGGTTTGTCTTTTAAATTGTTCTGAAATGTTTGAAGGTCAGGGAATCTCAATTCTCTTAATTACGGAAATTAGGACCAACCGGATTAATAATAAAAATAAATAAATAAAATAAAAAATTAAAAAAACATTTGTGGGAACTTCAACCACAAAATGAAAATAAACACAATTTTACACAATCAATATTTCAATACTTTGTAGAATGCAATATAAGACTGTTTCAGTTAGGTCTACTATATATCACCATCTCAGTTGTTACGTGAAGAAATCAGGAGGGTTTGTATTACATCTGACTACGTTTTCTGGTTTACTTTTATAAACAGACAATATAAAACGTGTTTGCTCAAAACAGGATTTTGCTACCACCAAATTACTTCGATTTTAGGTGAAAGATTACTTCGATGGTTAGAAATGGCAGACACTTCATGGAGTCGGAGTTGGCAAAAGATAAAATTTTAAAATTATAAATTATTTTCTTATTCTTCAGGCGTTGAAGTTTTGAATTGTTACGAGTTTCAGATTCTGTACTATCAATCTAGTTTTGGATCTACCAACATTTCGTTTGCCTTTAGGTGGACACAATTTTGTTCATAACAGATTCGTTTTAGATGTTCTAACCCATTTTGTCTCTAGAATCCGTCCTTTCATTTATGTTATATATTTGTAATTGATTTCTTAATGTCTCATTTCTCAACTTGTCTCGTGAAAAATCTGACCTAAGAAACCACATTTCCGCTACGCATAAATCTACTTTTATCTTTAGATATCATCGTCATTATCTAAGGCTGCTGGAACTGACATGGTCTTATAAAACATTACTATCGTGTATTTATTAATTTTTGTTTTTTTAATTGTACCAAACAACGTCCACTTCTTTCATATCCGATATCGTGGAGGCTAAAATAGTATTCTTTTTATTACACTGACATTTAACACAAGTTTACATCTTAGGGATTAAGATTCCTGAAATTCCATCATTTTATTAAAGAAATATTCAAATTATATAATTAAAAATTAGTTATTTTGTGGAGTTCAAATAATATGCCCACTGTAATATGTATTAAATAATAAGTACTATTTCTATAAAATATAAGAAATAAAAGCTATAATACTGTAACAGCTCTAGCTTGCATCTTAAAGGTAGAGTTGAATTTGTTGAATTATGGACGTTTCGTCTTAAAGGACAGAGTAAAACAACAGTTAAGTAAAATAAAATTCGATTTACAATAGTTTCGTTGCACATCAAAAACCTACAAGTGTAATGAATTTGACATACATGGATAAACAACATATATCAATGGGCAATATTATCAAGATTCAGCATTAAAAAGCGACGAAATTTCGCGAGGAAATTGTATTTTAGAAAACTAAAACATCCGCAACTTCACCCTGCAATCCATTCTAGTGGAAACAATGGAGGGGGTGGGGAGAATGTAAGAGTTTGTCGATTTTGACTTGCTCTACAATTTTTGGCCGATTAATTTTCCTTAAATTGATAGGAATGCGAATTTTTGATGAAAAAACAATGTAAAATAAGATAAATTTACACCTTTTAAAACAGTGTTTCGCGTTTTTTATCACGACTAAATTTACCACGAACGCAAAAACAGGGGAAAAGAGTTTTATTCATAGTTGACAACATTTATAAGATTTATTAAACCGTACCGAGACATTTTGGACACTCTGTAACATGTTTTGCTCTACTACGTAAGATCTATCAATTAATAAAGATGAAAGTAATTACACACGTCCCCATTCCCAAGTCAGGAAACCGCTAATTATACGTTACGTCAGTGTGGGCGGGTCTACTTTCATGCTTGCGGTTTGCTCAAAATATTAATACTCTAACTAGGCCTTGTTAATTGTTTCTTTTTTATATTTTACTGTAGAACCATTTTACAAAAGAGACGTAATTCGACTAATTATTACTTTTTTAATAACATTTCCTAATTTTTTATTATTTATACTAGCGTAAAATCGCTCATTAATTTTTTTTTTAAATTAAAAACTAAGATAGTACATAGGGTTATTCATTTTTAAAGTTTAATCAACAAACGATTCGTTTTAGCGAATTTTACTTTATTTACATTTAGATACATGTATAAAGCTCAACTATTCATTAAATAAAAATAAAAACAAAGGAGATATAATTAACCCCAACAAAGTTCTAAAAACAAAACTCTTGCTGTATAAATTAGACATTTATATATAAGATTTTCTAAACTTAAAGTAAAACCTCTCAAAACAATAAACAAAACGAACACACATGTTTAGTTATAATATTTTAAGGGCTGACATGCAGTTCCATCGGCGGTTGAAGGAATTTATTAGGGTCGATAATTCTGCCCCCCAAAAATGTCTGCAGTTCCCCCGGCGGTCACTCACAACCTAACCTAACCTAACCTGAAGTAATTCTTCATCTTCATTACTAACTATACGAATACTGTTTAGAGCTTCATGAACTTCCGATATATTCTTCGGTAGGGGAGGTAACTGTTGCCGTTTTTTCTTGTACAAGTTATTTTTAATTGCATTACATAATTTATTTGTTGGGTTAGCAAATAACGTTAATACAGAAATGACCGCCGGGGGAACTGCAGTACACCCAAAAAGGGGCTACGGGGGAACTGCAGAACTCCCTATTTTAAGGTGCCCCTAAAGAAATCCTAAATGGTATTATAGTCGGTGATTATAAAATGTAGACTTGTTTTTAGAAATTGAAACAATACAAAGGTTCTTTTCAAAATGTAGTTGATTCTTTCTGTCATCAATTTTTTATCAAAATTGGTAGTCTTATTTAGGTTGGATAAAAAAAAAGAACACTCCGATCGATGAGGCCTAAATTTATAAACCAGTAATTCTGTAATAGTTTTACATTCATCAAACTTTTTTTTAAATGTATGTACATTTAAAAGCAAATATTCTTCCATTATATTTTGGACATAAAAAAAGTAAAAATCAGTTAAATGTAAAATAGGCTACAACACAATTTTCATATCATTTCTAAGACTACCAGTAGAGTACTAATTTATTCAGCCATGATATTCGAAATGATCGCCTCGGGTGAGACAGGTTTTTGACCGTTCAGTCAGTCTGCCATGAAACCAGATACTGATCATACTTACATAATATTTGCTTTCATCCTCCATTTTATCGGATAGAAAATTCTACTACAGCAATTGGTTGGAAGGAGTATTAGGAACATTTTCAGAATTCTATCCATGATCATTTAACAAATATATAAATTTGTTTTGAAGCTTTTTGGCTATGGCAGCTTCAAAACAAACTGTAACGACATACGAAACGCCCGGTTGATCCAATGGCTAGGACTTTCTCTTGGTGAGTGAGAGATGTCGAGTTCTTGCCGAAAAAAATTATGGTGTTGTCCCATCGGCTGGAGTGATTGGGAGCAACGATGGGTATCGAATTCTAATTAAAGTCAACGGGAACTACTGAAGGTCATTAATGAGCGGATTATTCATCACTAGAAAAAAAATCCACACCTCTTAATCCTCGAATACTCTAATAGCGTCAGGGTCATTGGTCAAGAGAGACCTGATAGGAAAGATCATAGAGAGGGATCTAACCCAAGGCTACATAAAAAAGGTGAAAATCCATCTAAATTCCCATGGTTTGATAGACCCGTAATCGCTATAATGAGCCCTTAAGGGTATCACTAGAATAAATCACAGCTGTAAAATGACAACACTGATATTTATAAACAGTTTATATATTCTTTTATTCTGTACCTTTAAAACCTGAAAGTGATGGTAAAGGTGGGGTCAGTAGATGACCAACAAACAACTCAATGTTCTTAACTCAATCACTAAAATTCATTAAACCAAGTTTATTATATTTCTGTTCCGCTTTTAGCGATTTCTGTTCTTTAATTTACCATATAGCGTGATCAATTAACATAATTTACCCTTTTGTTACATAATTTTTCTCTATTATTAATAATAAAAAATCCAAATGAAAAATGTCGATCCGTTAGCAGCAGGTGATAAGACATGAATTCCTTACGTTACTATTCGTATATTGTAAGAAACATTATTTACGTCTTCAAAAACTATAAGTTATATTTAATTCGAATGCTGATTTTGAAACTTCATAAAATGACAAAATTTCGTAGGTTTTTTCCTTGTTGTTTAAAGGCGAAAATCTCTCGATAGTCATAGCTTTATAAGAAAACATAGAGACTCCTAGCCCTCGAATACTCAAATAGCATAAAGGTCGGGAAAAAACAAGAGTTAGTCGAGCGAGATGTAATAGAAAAGATGAAAGTGTGATTTAACCAAAGACTACATGCTAAAGATGAAGATTCGCCTAGAAACTGACACGTGCGTGCTCACTATACGCCCCTTAGGTTAGGTTAGATAACCTCATAGATAAGCTATCCACTAAAATCAACATAAATTTACTGCCATTTTGAAATTTATAGACCGATTTTCTATAAAATGTCATCAGATCGTCCTTTACATGTTTGTTTTAAGTGTTGCAAAATTATTCGTTCGTTAGCTACCATTCCTAGAGAAAGAAAAGGTTAGGTTAGGTTAGGTTAGGTTAGATAACCTCATAGATAAGCTATCCGCTAAAATCAACATAAAATGACTGTCATTTTGAAATTTACAGACCGATTTTCTATAGCCTAAAATGTCATCAGATCGACCTTTACATGTTTGTTCTAAGTGTTGCAAAATTATTTGTTCGTTAGCTAACATTCCTAGATAAAGAAAAGAAGACGTTTTCGCTCTCGCTTTGATAGTTATAACGACAATTGTGGTATATTGTAATGTAAGATTCTACGCTGAACAGTTTGGTTATCGGTAGTGAACCCTAAAACAGTTTAAAGAACTGCTAACGCGGACAACAGTGTTTCTGCAACAACTTGCGGTAACTAAGGATACGGTCGTGGTGATCTTTGACCTCGTCCTACATCGTGTTACATTAAATTGTTTGACTTTCATTCGTGAAAGATGGTCATGAAAACTAACATACTGTATGTTGTGATAGGATACAAATAAAAAAACAAAACTGAAGAGTTTTCGAATTTGTGACTATTTAATTAATCGTATGTAATGGAATAGTAAAACTTATATTACACTAAATAATAGTTAAACTAATTAAAGTAGTGGAATTACACTAAATTGTATTATTACACATTGCTAATCTGGCGGTTCTGTTTGGGTGTAACTTAGACAAGAGATGGGCTTTCTGTTATTTAATTAGTTTTGACTGGATAAGTTGATAAATATAATTGATCAGAAGGGAACAATATTTAGAAACTCTCGTCAGACCTGTGCTTATGCCGATAATATTCCAAACTTATACCATAACCAAGCTTAAACAAATTTATGGACAGTGAAAAGATCTTATTGTATAAAGGTAATAAGAATATCAATTGCAGAGATCAGAAGAGAACCGTGAAGATTGGTTGGAGAAATTAGATTAAAAAAGGTTTCTTGTTTTATGTATCAGTGGGTTTAAGTTTGCTTCTTGTCGTTACGGTACATGAAGAACCTCTGATCACAGTCATCCACGTACGTCAATGCTCCGCAACCCTCCCTCATCTTTTCCCACCCGATATCCTCCAATCATCTTCCAAGTCCTCCAGTATGGGTTTTAAAATATGGTAGGTAATAAAAAATTTCGAGGATTTTTTTAAACTAAATTTCAGGGCAAGGTAGAATCCATAATTACCCAATAAAAAAAGGTGTTATAAAATACGTAATTTCTCAAAATATATTCTACCAATTTTGTTAAAATTTTAATGAAATATGAATATTAATTACTGAAACCATTTAGCAAAAACGCAAAAAAGAACAATTTCCGTTAAATAGTATTTGATAAAAACAAAAATGAGCCGACATTAAAGACTCGATTTGAAAAAGTTTAGGTCCTATTTAAATAAATAAATGGTTAATTTTCACTGATTGAGTGAAAACTACCAAAATGGTATTTTTGGTGACGATTAGTTTTGGTTGGTTTTGGGTGAGTGAAAATGTTTTTGCACAGCTTATTTTATTTTGGAAAATAGACGTCACGAAGAAATTATTAAAACATCGGGTGAACATATTACGTAAGGTTTAACTCTTTAGATAATCTTTACACTACATTACTTCATCCCAATAAAGTGAGGTCAAACCAGATTGCTGCACGTACATCGATGATAGTGCTATGATTAGCCCATCATTTACGACATGCATTTCCGGTAGCTAAAACAGACACTATATTTTAGTCCTGCTATGAAACTTCCCTATTTGGTGTCAAGCTATCCACATTACAGTTTATGTTTGCAAAGAAGGTCAATGGAAATAGAAAATTTCAAATTTAATTGAAAATTAGAAAACGAATTTCACTTCAGTAGCCAAACAATATTCATACTTATTTGACTAAATAAAAATAAATAGTTGTTATGCGCCATCATGGTACTTACCCAGTCCCAATACATAATGTACTACAAGCAGATCCTTTAAATGTAATCCCCAAGAGTTGGTTTCTTGAACCATGAAGAAAATTTTAAATTGCATTGAACGAGATGAGTGAATTTTATAGCAGCAACTGCTGATGCTATATTCATTTGAAGTAATAAGTTCGATAACCCAACCTTTATAGTAGTCAGTGCCAAGTTTGAACAAGTTATAACTTGTCAGTCCGCTTTCAGAGTCTGAAGAGTGAGGTTATGTTTACCGTGTCTGTCAGTTTCCATGGAATCGAAGGATCGTCTTGAAGCAGATCCAGACTTCATGGCCAATATTATAACGGGAGGTGAGAGTTCGGTGTATGGATATGATCCTGAGACGAAAGATTTTTTAAATTGCCGCAGGATTGCTGAATACTTGTTCATAGACATGGGCTGGAAAATTAAAACTTTGCAAAGAAATATTAAACTTAAAAAGCTATTTTTAAGGGTGCTCAGTCCACCATTCATCTCTAATGGGGGACGGTCCACAAGCAGTAAGAAGAAAATCTTAAACGTAAGCGTAGGTTAAAATGTACATAATTTTAAACAGCTTCTCAAGCAGAGATTACTGCTCCAAACTACACTCAAAAATGTCGAGCCATTAGGAAATGGTAGTTACTTTAATTTTAAAATTATCTAAGTTCCTGTAACGTCGAGTCAATTGTCGTATTACATTATTTGTCCCTAAAGAAGCCGTTGATTTGGTACTACCGTAATAATGATAAACGTGTCCTGTATTTGTGGTGTTTTTAATAAACAAACATTATGTAACTAACAATTAAATTACCTTAATGATTTCCGCCAGGTGACTTCTTTTTTTAAAAAACACGCGTTTCGAAGCGTGTGCTCCATCTTTAGAGTTCTTTTATTTTTCACTCAGTTGAGATCGTTAACACATTAAAACAAAACATAAAATCACACGGACATTACATATATATTTTATTAATTTATACATAGCTTATTATAATACACTAAACCATATAATACGAAAACCATTAAGGTGATTTAATTGTTAGTTAAACAATAGTGACTTGGATACTATCAACATGATTCTTAAAACATTATGTAATTAAAGTGAATAGCTAGTTAAATTGTTTATTAAGAAATTGTATCAAGCACAATTTAAAAAAATTAATTCCCTTTGTATTTAGCTTAGACGTTATTACAACGTGGAAATTACCAACAGTTATCATTTTGTTATCGCTATTTACAATGGGAATTCCTACCAATCCAATTGGAATGTTAACGGAAAAGTTCTCAGAGATTGTTAACTTTCTCTATCAGTTGAACTTTGGCCATTATTTAAACAATAACAACACATTCAGCTTTACCCATGTCAGGATTCAATATTCTACTCTTGTTGTCTTTCAAATGTATTGAGTGGAGCTAGCTGTATTGCCATTTACTATAATTACTGTGTTTGTCACTATGTTACTTAACGAGACAGAAAGAATAACATTATGATGCGTGGTTATGGAGATCGTATTCGATCGTTAGAAGAGGTACTACGAAATCTATTTAATGAAACTTTTCCAGATACAAATCCATGATTTATTTTTTCTCGTTGGTGGTGGTGTTCCAAACTCATTTCCCAACGTCTATGAACATCTTTAACATTGTCAGTATATCAATAACACTTCAACTCACTTACGTTGGTTAAAAAAACGTTGGAAAAAATGATAACACTGGAGTCACATCAATGGAAAACAGATGTTTTCAAAAATATCAGCTGATTTGGTTTTGCCATTTTTATCTATGTTCGTTTCCTAACAACAACCATTCAATTACTGCATTTTTTTGAGAAACTCTGTTGATACGTGTGTAAAAGATTATACCCTGTAATCTTAGATTGATGGCATAATTATGATTATGCAGTTTAAAAATAGCAGTAGTTTGTAATTGTTTCTCCGTTCATAATTGACAGTTTTATAACTGACCTAACAAAAGAATGCATAGTTACACGGATGAGAGATATACCTAATGGTTTTAATCATGGCCTATTTGCCTGCATAATGAATTATAAAGTATAATCATTGCATGCCAAGTAGAACCAACTTGGTAGTAATGGCAAGGTTTGTCTTTCTTTTATTACATACAGAACAATATATATATATATATATATATATATATATATATATATATATATATATATATATATAGAAAATATAATATATACAGTATATATAATATATTATAATTATATATTATAATAATATGTTATATATTATATTATATAATAACGAAATCAATAAGCTTTCCAGTAATGATCTAATATTTTAAAAAGAATATAGAAATAGATTAATTTGTTGGACACATGTTAAACATTTAGTGATCGCCGACAAAGGTAAAGCGTTAGGGAAATATGTTATAAATCAGTCAGAACACCATTCACAACTTAAAAAAAAAAAAAAAAGAGAGAGAGAGAGAGAGAGAGAGAGAGAGAGAGAGAGAGAGAGAGAGAGAGAGAGAGAGAGAGAGAGAGAGAGAGAGACTTAAATTAGAACCAGAATCACTGTAGGCAATTAAGTTATAATATTAGAAACTTAAGGACAATCACACACAAAACTCATAAAAAATAACGGAACAACAGTTTTCTAAACGATCACAATTTTGAAACATTAAAATTTGATTGGCTGACAGAAAGTAGATGCTTACGTTCATTGGTTAAATTAAATTAAAGAGGGGGAATAAGTATTTTTAGCATCGACAAAGTAAAAATTATATAGGGAAGTCTTGGAGAAAATCTCACGCATAGGTTTGGCGAAGTAACGCCAAAAGTATTCTTAATGTAGAAATTGGTATTTCCTATAATAAGTTATAATTCCAGTTATAGTAATAGTAAAGTAATAATTGTTAAAGTATTAAACACATTAGTAATCTTCGTTGCCGTACTAAAGAGGTACATCTACAAAGTGTTGAGTGCATCTTCATGGTAATTTGAAGTTAATCATTTTATTAATAAATCACGTAGCACAGTGTAGTGTTTGGTGAACATCGTTAACAAGTAATAAAGTAAAAGTTCTTCACTCAACTAGCAGCACTGGATTACTTACATAGGAATATAACAAAAGTGGATTTGGTATTGTACTAATTATAGACTTTAATTGGAAACTAAATCTCTGTATTGTTAAAAATTTCACTCACTGTATTAATTGTTCATTAAATAGCTCCCCCTGAGCAAATAGTATAAAATAGGTTCAAATAAAATTAAATGTTTCAGAGCTAATGTTAAAGAGTATAATATTTGGACTTCATCATTTAATAACTTTCCTTATATGTTGACAATCCAAGGTATGACTGATTAATTCATAATTTTGATTTGTATAATATTTCCGAAATTATAATATATATATTGCTCATCAATTTATAATTATACCGGGTGACTAAAACGAATACCTTCCCTTCAATTTTTTCCTTCTTCTTTTTCTTATTGTTTAAAAGCAAAAAAAAATCTGACTCATCACCTTATACAAAAATAAGAAAAAGATAACATAAATAAAGACCTCTAGCTCCCAAATATCCTAATAGCATAAGAGTCGGAAAAGAAGAAAAGTTGGTCAAAAAAGACCAGATAGTAAACATAAGTAATCTAACTCAGGACTACAAGAGGAAACGTACATGTAGATAGTGAGGATTGCCAAGCACGTAGGCCTACTCAATTTATGAGACCCCGAGAGCTAGCCCCTCAATTATAATCATTAATTTGGGACCAAAAGAAGTGTACAATTGGTCTTCTGTTTACATTCTTTGCCACCATCTTGTATTTATACCAATTTTTTTTTTACTTTCCTACTCATATGTAGTATAGGAAAATTGTGACGAGTCAAAAACGATGTCGAATTTTTTGCTGATATATACATTTTGTTTCGAGATCTCCAGAGTAAAAAAAAAAGTAGTTTTTTTTTAAATGATGTCTGTCTGTCGTATCAAAAAAGTGATTTACCGTCCAAACGTGTGGCCACATATGTCGAATTTTATTTCACGTTTTTTAGAACTGAAAATTTTGGCGTAAAAAAAGCACCAAATTACGATTTTCTCAAAATAGGCTCAACGATTTTTGATAAAATTTCACTCACATACAACCTCTAAAGACCTTAACCCATGTGAAAAATCTCAATTGACACAACATTGCAGTTCAGGAACAAAACAAAAAGAGAACAGTTTTAGGCCCTTATTTAATTACATAATGATTCCAAAGACAACGGCCATGGTAGATTTTCTCTTTGTAATTGACAACTACCGAAATAGCATTTTTGGTGACGATTTTAATTTTTATTGATTTTTATTTGAAAAAAAAGGAACGTGTGCGCAATGCTTTTACACTGTTTATTTAATTGGTGACATGGTCATGTGACGCATGATTAAACATTGTTTTTCTACATCGAGTTAAACAATAGAATTTTTTTTTTTTTTTTTTTTTTAATTCTGTCTTCTACATACAGTTATTTACAAAAATTATGTGAAATTTCATTACTGGCATAACAGTGGAAGTCTTATGTACTTGTGTTACATATAGTTTAAAACGGGTGTTTGGCGGATTTTTAAACTCAAATTTAATTCGATTATTGGAAATTGTTTTAAGTAGGAGAGACAGGTAATAAATAAAACCTCTATTGTGTCACTGAAGTCACGATTTACCAGCATCACATGACCGTGTTACCATTAAAAAAAAATTGTGCTTACGTGCAGACGACAACGGAGGTCTTATTTTCGGTTTTTTTAGCTTTTTTTTTGTTAAGATCAGTTAAAAAACGTAGGTCAAATTTGTTTGTGATTACCAAACACCCCCTAACTTGATAGGTATATTATTCAAGCTTGCACATAAAATAGTCTATGTAGGCTTACGTCTATATTCTCTATTTAATTCTAGAAGTTAAAAATAAGTAAGACCACGCAAAGTTGAAAGCTTCCTTGAACAGATTAAAGTCAATATTGACGATGTGTAACGTAAACAAACACAAAGGAATGTCAGTGTTTTGATAGATGAGACAAAGTGATGTTAGAGTTTAGAATAGCCAAACATATAAACAAACAATACATCAAAGTGACTGGCAACATAACACAATAGATTATTTATAGCATCCTGCACTTTAGTTGCTGTCGCTCGATTTTTAAATTTGGTGAATTAATTTGTTTTCATCAAAATATTTAAAAACTATTCCCATTAGTTTCTACTGTCTATAGATTTAGAAGCGTCAAGGTCGGAAAATAACAAGAGTTGGTTACTAGAGACTTGAAAGAAAAGATGAAAGAGAGGGATTTAACCCAAGACTACGAGAAAAAAGTCATATATCCGGTTAGGGTCCCTTGGGATTGGCTCACCCGTATCCTGAGGGATGCAACCAACGCCTTGGTTAGTTCTCAGCAATCTTAAAGTTGAAACGACTGGGACGCCATTTTCGATTAACAAGCCTATCCTACAAATTTAACCCTCACATAGTTTAGGTTGCTCACATTCGCCAATTAGATTTGAAACTTACCATTTAAAACTCACTACACATATACAAGTCCGGACACTACGCCAGCTGTTATGAGACGAAACTAATCAAACTAATGGAAGTTTAGGCCGTTTTCCAATTACCTTCCGGAAGCATTTTTTCGAAATAGTGTCGGTTTTTTCTACTAGGGCGCAGCATCATGCAGCAACTGATGTGTATCGAGTAGTTCGTTAGTTGTCCGCTAGTTGGCTACCACTACTTGAGGTTTGATTTTATTTATGCAAACAAGAACCTCTCAAACTTTTACCACTCTTCTGTTACAAGTTTAGTAAGTACTAAGCTTGATGTCTGTTCTTTTCTGGCCATAATATAACAGAAGAATATGTTAAGTCAGAAGACAGTGGCCAAAACTTTGTTACTATTTATAGTGATTTTTTTATTCCTTCTTGTTAAAGGCGAAAAACCTCTCGATCATCATCCCTTTATAAAAAAGGGGGGAAAAATAAAATAAAATAAAGACACCTAGCCCTCGAATACTCATTAGCGTCGGGGTCGGAAGAGAACCAAAGTTTATTAAGAGAGACCTGCTAGGAAATGTAAGTGAAGAAGGTGCAGATCCATCTAGTTACCTTGGGATTGCCACACTCCACTATACAGTGAGTTCCTCTGAATATAAAACTGTTAAAAGAAGTATTTGGTTTATATAAGTAAAGTCTCATAGATCGAAAGTATTCTTCTTTTTCATGCAACCTAAATAAGGCTCTACCGATTTTGATCAAAAATTAATATCAGAAAGAACCAAATATATTTTATCATCCTTATTCAGGTGTATTAACAAAAATATATACATTTGTCAAGGTTTTGTAATTTCAATAACTATATACACGTGACTTTAATATACGAGTGCTCCCACAAAGCAGCAAACAATTGTTAAATACCCTCCCCCCCTCAGGGGTTCAATATAGCTTCGCAAACCAGAGGGTATCAGCTGGAGCCACGTCTTTTATTGTAGTGTTGAGTTTATTCCCACTCTTTCATCTTTCCTATCGGATTTCTCTTGACCAACACTTGTTCTTTTCCGACCCTGACGCTATTTGAGTAATCGACAGCTAGGAGATTTTATTGTATGTTCTTTTCTATCTTCTTTTTATAAAGTGATGGATGACGGAGTGTTTTTTTGTTCTTTAAACAACTAAATAACAGTCTGAAACTTCATCAAAATAAATTCTACAAAGCACATTAAAGCTTAAATCATTGATCTCTCTTATCGGAACTGTAAAACAAAATTCACTATCTACAGACATTAATGATTAATAATTCAGATTTAAAGCTCAGATAACCATAAATTCATCTTGCATAACTATAAGGCGACATTTCAGATACTAGATCGTGTTTGTTGCTTCATTAATTTTCCAAATTAATTACAATAAATCATTACATGGAGATGATGATGACGGGACTTTCGTTTAAGGGGAGAAAGTCGTAGGCCTACTAAGAGAGGGAAAAAACAAACAAAATATATTTTTGTTTCATGTTCTCAAAAAATCTATAGGCTATTTGGTACTTTATTTTTTGCTATAAATGTGAGAAAATTATTTGATGGATAAAAACAGTAGATATAAAATTTTTGCTGATAAATCGGACTTAAGATCATGAGTCAACAAAAGTGGTTTTTCATGTCTGGCGAATACAATGCTCTACAGCCCAAACGGGTAGACCAATTTTAATAAAATTTGGTGTGTGGGCATATTTCGGGACATTTTATCGACAACTCAAAATTTTGGGCTAGTTGCCATAAGAAAAATGCAAATTAGCTAGGACCTACATAATTAGTTAGAGTACAATCTTAGCGTTGTATTATTATTTATACTTTTCAACGCGTTTCGAAGTTCTTCCATCTACAAGAACTACTTTAATACTCTCGTAGAGTACTTGAGCATTAACAATCAATAACAAGACAATGCTAGAGTACAAGAATATTGTACTCAAACTAAGATTTTCGATGCGTTTCGGATTTTCTCCATCTTTGAGACTTTAGTACTAAATACAGCGTGTGTTAAATAAGTCCAGGGAAGGCTTAATATTTTTTTTAACCATTACAGATAGAGCTAAAAGGTTTTGTACATTGTTATGGACATCAAACCCTATTTTAGTACGTATTCAGTAGACCTTTCACCAGGGGGACGGCCCACGACAAGGAGTAAGTAGGAAGTCTTAAGTGAGAACATAGGTCGAGTTGTACATCGAATTGAAGGTCTTTCTTTATGAGTAGAACACAATGCCGCAAATCCGATCGCAAAATGTTCACCCTTGCTAAAGTAGCGCGAGTTGAAAGTTTATATTAGCTACAACGTTAGGTATGTTGAAAACAGCTGAATAAATGTTTATTAGTTAGAGGTTATGAAATAAAAACTTTGCAAATCAATATCTAATTTTTAAAAAAACCCATTTTATAGACTGCTCACTGGCTCCTTTACCTCCAATGGAGGACGGCCCTCAAAGAGTCAAAAGGAAATCTTAAATGTAAGCATGGGTTGATAAGTACATCGAATTGAAGATCTTTATTAGTAGAATACAATGCTACAAATCCGAACTCAAACGGACATCAGAGTCGGAAATGGCAGCCGTTTAAAAATTGCTTAAATTTGCAATTATTAGTTAAATGTAATGAAGTCCATGGCAGTTTGATTATTCATTCTCATGCAAAACTAGAGCATAATCTGATGCTTATTGCATCACAACTTATTGCTAATCACAACTTATAGCTTATTGCTAATCACAACTGATGATTATTGCATCTAAAGCAAGTATGTTTCCTGTTTGCGGGAATACCAACTATCAACTACAAACAACTTTCTCTTTTAGGTCTTCCAGGGTAATCCATTTTCCTTATTTGATGTCATATGAACTTTAAACCCACGCTATTTTAGCTAGGGCGAACCTTTTGAGGTCGGGTTTGCTGCATTTGTGTTCTACTCATGAAGGCCTTTAATTCGATGTAAAACTCGACCCATTTAAGATTACCTACTTACTCCTTGTGTGCCGTCCTTCTGGAAAGGTAGCTGTCCACTGAATACATACTAAAATAGGTTTTGATGTTCATTAACAATGTGCAAAGCTTTGTTTTGGACTTATTTAACACGTGGTAAAAAATAAATAAAATAAAGCAATGCTACGATTAGCAAAAGATTAAACTCAATTTAAAAAACACTAAATTAGAGTTTCTCGAAAATCGACGCGTAACAATTTTGATCAAATTATACTCGTGTGTAGTCTCTAAGGATCCAAACAAAACGTACTGAGAGCCATCTTTCTAAAAATGTCGGCTCGTGTAATATCGGAAAAAAAAAAAATAATAAAAATGGGACGTGAGCAGATATAAAATAAGTAATTTATCAAAACCGATTCTACTGATTGCGTTCAAATTTGAGTGAAATATAAAGCTTAATGTCTCGTGTGGAAAGTCGATTTTTGAGCGACATCTGAGTTAGCTACCGTTAACGAAATCCCCCACTTGAGACTCGTTAATAAAATGCACATAACTAGAACACTATTAACACCAAGACGTTGATTCCCGTGTAAACATATGCAGCTGTTCATTTGCTCAAAATAAACTGCTCTGTATGTTTATAGAAATCGATTTCGTAGTATCAGCATATATCTAAGACGCGCTTGCTAATCTCCCTTGTAAACTCCGATATCCGAGAATATGAAATGTATCTAATCTTACCTGTGGCAATAGTTTAGCACCATGTTTGTTGTACTGGGTCTCTACGGTATTTACTGAGCCCTATCATCCTATAATGTATACAAGCAGATCCTCTAAAGCCCTGGAACTGTCCATTAGAATTCCCCTAAAAGACAGGCCATTTTTGCTAATTTTTGAACTTTTTTCAAATTTTTTTAAAAAATACACCAAAATTATTACTGTAATATTATTCAAAGCCCAACTTTTAATATAGTATTTTTTACATAAAGACGCATAGAATTCATCTATGTTGGATGTAAAAAATTATAATTTAGTGTGACATTAATCAAAAAAAGTCCTGTAACCGAAATCAAAATGCAAAAAAAGCAAATATACTATTATAAAAGTTTTATAATGTAGTTGTTAATAAAAGTGTCTTAAAAATATATCAATTTTTAAAACTTTTAATGGGGAAAAATTCAATTTTATGAAAAAATATAAAATAGCTAAAAAGTTACGCATATTTTGAAAAATTTACAAAAAAAAATTTAATCCAAAACCCAACTTGTAATATAGGCTACCATTATTTAGAGAAAAATATGTAAAACTGAACTGTGAATGTAAAAATGTTATTGAATCATATATTTTAGAGTCAAGTATTCAAGAATGAAAAAATTGCCTTACGTCCAAAAAAAAAAAAAAAAAAAAAAAAAAAAAAAAAAAAAAAAAAAAAAAAAAAAAAAAAAAAAAAAAAAAAAAACGACAAATTTGTATAAAATTACGATATCCAAACACTTATAACAGTTATAGGATAGTTGTGAAGAGAAATCTGTATAATTAAAACATAATCACTACAAATTACAAAAAAATAAACACGAAAAAATAACCCCAAACGTACTACAAACTTAAATGTAGGTGTGGCCTCCTGTTTTGTAATTTCAATGAATATATTAAAGGTTAATTACCTTATTATCCGTCGAACAATCCCATGTTTATCCAGATGGATAACCGGTTTCGGCGGTTAAACCGTCATCGTCAGATTCAAGACATGACGTCGTGCACCGATACCAACATCAGCTTTTTAATTGTTCAACTTTTAGTTAGCAACTAATTGTCTCAACCAGATCGTGTAAATGTACACACATAAGCGTATTCAGTATGTCAATGTGTCATTAATTAAATGTTAATATGTGTTATATGTTAATAAGTAATAAGACGACGCCTTTGAATCGCTGAACAATATTGACGTCAAGGATCTGATGACGGTTTAACCGTCGAAACCTGTTATCCATCTGGATAAACATTGGCTTGACTGACGGAAAATTAAGTACAACACACGCTTAGCGGTGGAATAAAAAATGGTTATGTAGGACAGTGTCAAAGAAAAATGTTATACCATTTAGAATGACGACTTTGCATGTACAGTTCTAACAAAATTATTGGAACACTGTTAAATATTCAATACACCAAACAAAAGGAAGCCCTGATTTTCATCTTCCCAATCATATAAAAAATATTATGAAAATCGAAACTAATAGATATCTTGTCTGTTGTCAAAAATGTCACTATGAGATTCGTCCTCGTAATGGTCTGGCAGAATGTTTTTAGTTCACAAAATTAGGGTAACGATAATTTGAAAAGCTTAGATCGATAGATGAAGAAAAATACTACACAACACGATAATTTAGAAAGCTTAGATCGAAAGAGGAAGGAAAAAAAACTTACAAAATAGTCTCCATGTGGAGTTGACAAAGAGAAGAGAAAAACAGACAAACATGACGTATTTTGTCCTCTGCTTCGACAACAACTGACGTGTTATCTAATAGCAGCGAGACACTCGAAAAACCGTTGTAGATTTATAATTTATCAAAGCACTTTTGCGACAATGCGTTTAGATTTAAACTTTAGAAACGCACTATTGCGACAACGCGTTTAGATTGAGACTTTAGAAACGCAATTTTGCGACAATGAATTGATGATTTATAATTTAGAAACGCACTTTTGTGACAATGCGTTGTAGATTGACAATTTAGAAACGCACTTTTGTTACAATGCATTGTAGATTGACAATTAAGAAACGCACTTTTGTTACAATGCATTGTAGATTGACAATTAAGAAACGCACTTTTGCGACAATGAATTGTTGATTTATAATTTAGAAACGCACTTTTGTGACAATGCGTTGTAGATTGACCATTTAGAAACACACTTTTGTTACAATGCATTGTAGATTGACAATTAAGAAACGCACTTTTGTTACAATGCATTGTAGATTGACAATTAAGAAACGCACTTTTGTGACAATGCGTTGTAGATTGACAATTTAGAAACGCACTTTTGTGACAATGCGTTGTAGATTGACAATTTAGAAACGCACTTTTGTTACAATGCATTGTAGATTGACAATTTAGAAACGCATTTTTGTTACAATGCATTGTAGATTGACAATTAAGAAACGCACTTTTGTGACAATGCGTTGTAGATTGACAATTTAGAAACGCACTTTAGTGACAATGCGTTGTAGATTGACAATTTAAAAACGCACTTTTGTGACAATGCGTTGTAGATTGACAATTTAGAAACGCACTTTTGTGACAATGCGTTGTAGATTGACAATTTAGTAACGCACTTTAGTGACAATGCGTTGAAGATTGACAATTTAGAAACGCACTTTTGCGATAACGCAGAGACGTTCGCTAGTTTTTTGGGCCTTATAGAATAAATTAAATTGGTAGATTAAGGAGTTTTGGCCAATACCAAATTTCATGATCCTATTTATTTTTTTAACCGCTATCGTACTTACGTACAAACGATGACGTCGAATGGACGGCAGACGAAAATCACGTTTTCGGCATTCTGAGGCCATGAAATTTTACCTCACGATTACCAAACTTATCTTATACTTCGTATACTGGGTACGTAAAAAACAATAAGCTTTGAAGAAAAGGATTTTAGGAAAAGGTTATATGAAATCCAGGTATAAATAAATTTGCATTATTATTCGTTTGATCTGGGTTTTCAAGGTAGACTTAATTCATTAAAAAATTAAAAAAATTACGAGTTTATTCTACTCTTTAAAAAAATGAAAAACCTTTATCTGAATATATTTTAGTCCAACCATACTTTTCAATAACCAATAAAATATTTGTAAATCTTTTGACCTACAAAAAAACTGTTACTTAAAACAACATCAAGTTTTTGAGCAAAATTGTAAAAAAGAAAAACAAAATGCTTTATACCTGATAAAACTTAGAAAATGTGTTTTACTTCACTATTTACTTTTTACTGCGCAATGAGAAATAATTTGAAATTCTGAAGAAAAACAAAAAACTCTCTGAGCTTCACCAAGTTACAATAAATCTTCTTCAATCTTGTAATTTGGCTTTAAATTTTGAAACACATTCTTAAACTTCAGGAAATTTCAATTTATTTTGTTATATAAATAATCTTAAAAAATAAATTTTAATCGGATTAAAAATGTTCTTCTTTTTAGTGTAGTATAAATAAATAGATAAATAATAATAATATAATAATAAATACAGTAGTAATATTTTTTTAAAATTTGTGTTGACCTTTAAATATCCTTGAAAACATTGGTAAAAGTATTAATAATGCCCCCTCCATAAGAAAAATTAATAATGGAATTTCCATCCCCAAAAATATTTATTTCGATTCCTAATAATTTTTGTCTAAGTATTTGTCTTCAAAATTTGAATTTTGTTTTAAGTATTCCCTTCCCTCAATTTAAATGATGCCCTATACATGTATGTTAAAATAAATAGAATACAGTCATATCATGATATACCCATTAATACGCGCAATCAAAGTTCATTTCCGAGTGTTAATTAATGTGTTCATTTCCGTTTCGAACTAATTATTTCCGAATCATTATTCATTTACCATGTTTTAGTTTGGTTTGCTCAATTACCCTACACAGGTCACCAAAATGTTATCGAAATCAGTAGAGTCAATTACGAGACATTGCATTCAACTATTTTTAACAGCGAGGTCCGAATCTCAATTTAAAAAAATATTACTAATTCAAATGTTCTTGCGACAAAAATATGCATGGTATCGGATGCTTTGCGGTATCTCTTTAGGAGTTTTCCATGGTACTTTGTTAATTCAATGTTGGTTAAATTCAGGATTTAAATTGAAAACCATTTCCGTTTTAAACTAGAAATATCGGAAACATCGTACTTCATCAATAATGAAATTATTATATTATACCAATATTTTATTTTTAATTTAATACCAACATTGTACTCCCAATTATTAACCCAAATTATTCCAATATATATTATTTATCTTTCAAAATGCAGGCTTTATATTGTAAACCAATATCGTACTGCCGTTTAAAAAAAAGTGAACAAATATCGGAAATATATGGCGCTATTAATTAAATGATATAATATACTACTATTGGTTGACACCTTGAACTTCCAATACAATTCTTACAAAGCCCTAGTAACCCAACTTTTGGCACATTTAGAGGATTGGTTTGTATTGCATAGAATGATGAGGCTGGATAAGTAATACATCATTCTTTGTTAATTTCTTATCTACTTATAAGCGTTTACATGGTATAGCTTATTTTGTGCAATTAGTGACCTTCGAATATTAACAACAAGGTAAAGGAGATCAAATAAGCTAACACAAATAACAGAACAAGAATCAACAAATCTGCCAAATATCTATACCTTTATTTTCTAGGATACACAAATAATAAACATTAATTCCATTTACGTTTAAAGAGTTTAGATATATTAAACAAAACTAGAATACTTACAATAACACCCGAACAAGTATTTCCACTGTATCACATATGTCAGCAATATAAATGTGTGCGTTATGACGCAACTACATTACCAGCTAATTTATAATTTACATTAAGTCTATTTTTAACAATTTATTGTGTACACAATTGTGTGCTAAACAAATGACTGAGGTAAATACATTATTGTAAGGAATTCAGAGTGTATTCAATTTCATAAATAACCTTCGGACAAAACTTTTTATAATGTTTTTCATCGAACTATAAAGAAACTGAAAATGATTCTGTAAACAGTACATGTAGTCCTTTGGACGATTTATTTTAAAGCTATTTTTTAAAATCCTACTTACGAGCTTAAAACAGGCGTTCAATAGTGGTAGGCTTCGATGGCTGGTGACCCAATTCTACTGTTTTTACTTTACACTCATTCACATTAAAACACATACAGGGTGATAGTTATAAGTGTCCCAGCTGTTTTTACTTGGAAATTATTTGATATACCGTATTAATAAAACTTAAATGGCAACTCACCTGAACGTGTCATATTTGAGGGTTTACAAATTTTGATATCATTCGCCATTTTTTTCAATATGGCCAACTTAAAAAAATGTTGGATCCATCCTTGTAGGATATGTTAAATGTATTGATAGATCAAGGAGTCTCATCCGAACCTTAATTGAGTAAATCACTGCTCTCTTGACGCATCGGTTTGACTCGTAGATGTGTATATTAAAACACACCTCCATTCACTTCGCTCGTATATCTTGGTCCTTGTGAGCCTCGAAGCTGTACAGTCACTACTATCGTGTCGGTGACGCAACCTGGTGGATATCGCACCCATAAGATTATTATAATATATCCTTGGGAAGTCTGCGTTTGAAATTATTATCTTTTTGTTATCGTAGAGATGAGGGGTTCACCATCACATGCAGCATAGAAATAAGCAAATTGTTATCTAATTTAGTGTGTTATAAGTTGATATGTAAGTTGAACAAGTAAGATATGGGGAAAAAACTGTTTAAAATTGCCGCCTGACATTTTATATTTTCCTTAATTTCATTATGATTCTATACGAGCACTTATACTAAATTGCATGTTCCTATCTGTCCCCGTTATCGTGCTTACGCACAGACGAAAGTATGCTTATCATATTTTCGGTTTTCTCAGGACATCAAACGCGAAAGGTCAAAACTGTTTTTGTGATTACCAAACTTACTCAATACTTCGTATACTAGGTAAGTAATAACAATCGTATATCTAAATGGTCTAAATCAAAAACACGCTACAGAAATATTTACACCATCAAAACACTTTCCTCACCACGTAATTGAAAGTATGAGAAAATGTTTACAAAAACAAACACTAGAAACAATAGCTTAATCTCAGCAGTAGACGTGCCAAATCACTTATATAACTGGTACTGTTTTTTTAACTTTTAAATTCACGAATACTATGAATATAAATAGTATTACAAAACCGTATAATTATAAAAAGCCGAAGTGTCCGGAAGGCCAGACGGATAATGACGTAACAAAGTGAGATGTAATAATATCGGTTTGACAAAACAATGAACCACAAACCACAGCTGCAAAGAAAGTGATGTTATAAAAGCAAGAACTGGAATTACATTTAATGGACATTCTCTTAGTTTCCTGTTCCGTGTCGAATGCATATTATATTATTATGTGTTTACTTTAAAAGATAAATAATGCATTTCCTAGGAAATATATTATTGTAGTCGGGATCATAACGTTGCAGCTACTGTCATTTGTCAGTTTAAATTAGTTGTTTGCATTAGGTTAAAATAATGCAGTTTATTAACTACTGCATTTCGCCTGTAAAATTAAGTTGAAGTGGTTCAAAATTGTTTTCTGATTCGCTATTGGATCTATTCTGCAGGAAAAAAACAAAAAGTTTCGAAGGCGCATTTTACTCAGTTTTATTACTAACGCGATTTTTCCGACATTGCAACTTTAAATGCTTATAACTTAAAAAAGAAGGCATTCATCGAAAAACGGCTTTCACCATAGTTTTTCTTGTAAAAATATATATGAAAATTATGCTTCACATATCCACTTTCCTATTTTTTTTAAATAAATAAAGTTTGGTTTAATATGACGGAACCAAAATGGTGAACAAAAATTTCAAATCTACAAAAAAAATATAATTTTTTTAACTACGCAGATCCGCATTTGTTTCTGTCTTCAAGTACCTCTCAGTTATGCAGTATCCATACTTAAAATCACTCTTTATGTGGCCTTGTACAGATTGAAAAGAAAATATATGCGCCTGCTGTCAAGGAAGTTCATTCCTTACTGGACAGAGCCAATAATATTTGTTTTGATAAAAATAATTTATCCAATTTATAAAATTATTAGAGTTAGTTGTGTGTAAGTATCCCCCCCCACCACCAGTTACATAGTATATTCGAGTTTTTCACAAAAATAATCGTCTTCAGAGTTCAATTTTTGACTGTTGTCTTGCAGTGCTCCACAGCACAAAAACAAATCTATTTGACTTCAATTTGGTATTGTAACTATAACTCGGCAATTTTTTATGTTTTCGATAAACAAAAAATGTATGTACCTACCATAAAACAAAAACTCAAAATTACGATTTTATTAAAATCAGCTGTAATAATTTTGAAACGTAGCCCGGATCTTTTCCGTTAATTCACTATCACTGGTTCTTTATTTACTGTGACGGAACAAACTGAGAAATATCTAACAACATTTGTTCAAATATTCAGATCAGTACAGTTGACGTCACATGTTAGGTAGCTGTTGAGCATAGGACGGAAAGTAACCATGTTTGTTAGGAGATTTTACTGTTCACCCAGTACTCTTGATGGTATTTGTGTGAGCCAAACTAACAGGACCAACAAAATTAACAGAATGGTTGACAGTCATATGCTGAAATTTGTTTTCCAGCTCACGGTTAAACATAACGGTCTGGAATTACCGGTTGAACGCGTGGAGCGAGAGAGTTATCACTAAGCGATAAGATACGACCAGTGACGATAATATAAGAATAAACATATGTACAATAATTGTTAGCAATGAACAATATTTATGACAGTAGTGAGTGGTAGTGAATTAACATAGGTCTGGTTAGGTGATTCAGACCTTATTAGCAGTGGTATAACGGAACAAATCCCGCAGCCCTTAAGTATTGGTCGCTGTCCCTTCAAAAAGACCATTCGCGGGTTATCGGTAGAAACAAAAAAATCGGCAACACAACCGTAAGAAAAGACATAATTTATCAAAATTAACTCAGATTTCATTCAAATTTTTGTGAAAAAATATGACTTAAAACTGTGTAATAAAATAGCAAGTAAACAAAATATTACGGCACAGAAATCATTGTCAAAACATAAAACGCCGTCCATTAAAAGTTTGATTTTAATTGAATACGCGTTGAGTTGCCAGTACAATCTTGGTTACAAGAACCGGATTGCCAAAATTGAGATGACAGAGATCAGCTGGCTAGAGACACTATGTATGACGTATGAGACAGGCTTTTTCCTAGACGTCTTTGATGTGCCGACAGCCGAGTTCCCCTGATTTATTTACTTTATTCAATTCATCCGTTTTTCAAAATTATCATGTAGGGCTAATTTCGGGAAAGCCAAATAATTTGTCACACGGCTGAATATATATATATATATATATATATATATATATATATATATATATATATATATATATATATATATATTATAACGTTTAAGACGTTCTCTTTTTTATTATTATTAATTATTTGCTACACGTTGGTCGCTTAAATAAAGGAAAACTCTCCTATATTTCTTTTTACTATTTATTAATTATTATTTGGTTATTAGTTCGTTAGTTATTTGACAATTGATTAAAATAATAACACTCAAAACATGTGGGATTATAACTCAATTTTAATTAAACATATTGAATAATTAACTATTTTAAATATTAATTTTTTAATCATTTAAAACATAATTTTTACCTTGATGCTCAAAATATTACTGATTAATATCTTATTCTACAATTTTATACTAGAGCTTAAACTAGGTACATCTTCACTATAAATTCTTATCCTAAACAACTTAGTCTAAAACAAGGAATTTAAGAATGCATCAATTTAATTTGTATTTAATTTTGACTCTAATTTTAATTAGCTTTATAAAATATTTGCTCCGGCTAACTGAAGGTTATTTACTTGAATTTAATTTAAATCTCTATTGGGGTTCGTTGGTTCTTAGGTGGCTATAATTTATTTTATTATTACAAAAACAAAATTTGGTGGTAATTTATCAAATGTATTGTCCTTTAAGTTCTACTTATCAATTGACGTGTTCCTTTCCAGTTTTTTGGGTTGTTCTCGTTCCGTGGTTCTCTCGAAGATTGCGTGATGGTTGGATGGTTTGCCTCTCCCGTAGATGATCCCAATCGCGGGTTACACCTTTCTTCACTCACTCTTGCGACGATGATGCTTTTAATTCTTACGGCGATACTTCTTCTCACTGATTTAACTTTAATACGACGATGACTCCTTAAACTTCACACTTATCTCACTTAACGACCACGCAGACTTCTTATACTTTAATACGATGATTCTTTTAGTTTTTAAAACGACGGATAACTTTTTATTGACTTTTATAAACTTAACAGTTCTATTAAAAAAGAAAAACGACGAATAGGATAGGCAAAGTCCTTCACAAACACTTAACTCTTTCGATCAGGAGAAACACTTCCCCGAAACAACCTTCTAATACGACGTCGGAACCAAAATACCTAAAAAGAACCACGTGTCCTGCCTTTTACCCTTATTTATAAGTTCTCCTCTTTTTAAAACAGCGTCATGATGCTCTTCTTCCATTGGTTAGTTTTAATTTTTGGACGTTATTTCTGAACTGATTCACTTGCTCTGATTGGCTTGTTACAATTTGTTTCGGTATTAAAGGCTTAATTTTGATGGATCTTGTGTGACGGTTTGGGTGCGTTGTTTCCCTGTTGAAACATTTTTTTTTATGTCCGTCAATCCTTTCATGTCTTGACGATTTATGGCCTGCCGGGTACTGACCTTTGGAGCTTTCTATTTCGGTAT
This sequence comes from Aphrophora alni, assembly GCA_963513935.1. Taxonomy (NCBI): domain Eukaryota; kingdom Metazoa; phylum Arthropoda; class Insecta; order Hemiptera; family Aphrophoridae; genus Aphrophora; species Aphrophora alni. Next base: position 89,410,811 of record OY740772.1, read on the forward strand.
GTTATAATATATATATATATATATATATATTTAACAGTAATCACGGGAACGCCAAATAATTTGTCACACGGCTGAAATATATAAATGGGTGAGTTAATATTACGAGAATAGCATTGTTCATCAATTTGAGTTTGTGTGAAGTTACTTTCAGAATTAAGTGTCAATCTTGCTATTTAGTTTATTATAATTAACTCATTAAGAGATGGCTACCGGAAGTGGTATTTAGTTAACAGAATAAAGTGATAAAGCATCTAGGAAATGGGTTACCACGTTTTCCTACAGAATGTCCGTCATAACTCTAATCCCGGTGTTAATTAGTTAATCCCAAGCAAACATAACGCGTTGTAAAACGGGGTCCATGGTTCTGTTTCAATTTTTGACAAACAACTAAGAACTGATATTTTTGTAACAAATAATTTTGCTTGTGCTTTATTTTGTTTTGGGGATAGGTGAGTGAGAAAGTTTAAGAACTGTCTATTTCTATTAAATTTTATGTTATATCTATCATAGATGTATTTGAAATATCCGGCTTATTGCAGAGGGCAAATTGGGAAATTATTCAAGGTTTTGCAAACAATCGTATATTATTGCAATGAACCCAAATTGATTTCGGCTTTATAGAAAATGTAAATTTGTTTGGTCAATCAGTCTAGTCTTATCCCAGTTAATTTAAGATAAGCCTGAATTATTTTTTAAATGTACAGATAAAACAATTTCTTTTCAAAGTTTACTTAAAGGCGTATTTTTTGACGGTTAGGCCAATTTAAAAAAAGAAAAGAAAAGATAATCCAGCTTTTATCTAACAATTCTCGAAAAGCTATTTTTTGAAGTGGCGACCAATACCATTAAGGAATTGCCATCATTAAGGAATTCATTTCAACATAATTTCATTAATTTCTAAGAATGATTAAATTCACGCAGGACATTAGCAACAAATTTTTAAAGGAAACAATAAAACAAAAGCTAGACAATAAAACAATAAATAAGGAAAGAAAAATATTTAGAAAATTTACTAAGATAATAAAACAAAGGCAGATAAAGAAAACGCAATAGTTCTAATAAAAATAGATATTCAACAAAATTAATGAATTATATAAATAAAACAGAATTCAAAAGACAGAAGACAGACAAAACTAAAAAAATATCAAACAGAAATTAAGAATGTATTTTTTTCAATTACGCAAAACCTATTAGATGGAAATAAATACAAATATATTAACATTAACAGCAGCCTACCAGGTTACAATCCATGACAAAAACCACCCAATCAGATCTATAATAAATTACAGATCCGTATCATCATAAATTGGCAAAATATATAGGAAATATTACTAAAAATATAGGATTGCAAAAAATAAATTTGTAGTCAAGAACTAATCCGAAATAGCAGAAAAGAACTGGAAATTTCATTCGATATAGAGAACTTGTATCCATGATAAAGGGTATTAAAATTGAAGATGAACGAACTCCGAAACGCGACAACAAATATAAATAATAAGACAATGCTAGGATTAGTAGAAGATTATACTCAAACTAATAATATCTATAGTTACAAGATATGACAATAAAACACACAAAATCGATCCATGGGTGTAAGTAGTAGACAGACGGCTCAAATTACTTTTTAAAATCAGTTACCATATTCGCAAAGCACAGCAATACTTTCTAAATAGACCTACGAACATGTGACGATAAAACAGAAAGACAAATCCAAGTCACGAATTCAGTGTCTATACCATTTGTAACACAATATATAAACTATTGCATGTTATTAGACTTTTACCAGCTCTGTCATCATGTAATGTGATCACTAGGCAAAGTATCCTTTCGATGCAATCAAATTGCTAAAGTGAAATGTCCCTATCAAATAACAAGACTACAATGTACACAAATCTGAAATTGCTTGGAAACCAATTTGTTTGAATAATTCTGTATACAAAATTTCCAGCTCTGTCATCATGTAATGAGATGACTATGCATTGTGTACGATCCAAACTGCTCAAGTGAAATATCTCAATTGCATAACAAGACTAATGCAAAGTGCAGAAATCTGGATTTGCGTAGAAACCCATTGGAATAAGTAATTTAAAATGTTTTATTAATCTCATGTTCTCCCACAAAAAAGTAAACACAATTGCCCAATTAAAATTTATTCTGATAAAGAACATACGTCAAATAAAAACGAAGAGCAATTGGAGGCTTTACATAACTGATTTTGATTAAATTAAAAGGATCAAACTTATGCTAAAACCATACGACTTACGGTCGTCCGTAGGCGTAGAAACAGTTACTCGTATAAAGTATAAGTCTTCCAAGTGCCCTAGCATCAACATATTAATTACTTCGTCAAATAAACATAAATAATCGCAATAAAGGCCTTCACAGACAGGCGCGATACAGGGCTCGGTACGATAGGTTATTGCATAGCGGTAAATGAAAACGTTCACACAGAGCAGCGATATACCGAGGAATACGATATTATCGCAATCGGTAGATCGCGTCGGTAATTCGGTCTACCGAATCTAGTCGGTAGACCGCTCGGAAATAGAGGCGGGAGTCAGTAGTTTACACCTTTTTTACCGAAAAGTTTATTGTAGTGTAGTTTGATTATTTAGTTTACTTTATGTAAATATGAATCAGCATTTTAGAAGAAGAAGCATTGCTTTTGTCGCTCGCTATGGACGAGGACGAACATGATAAGCCTCAGTAAGTATATACAAAATTCCCTGTCAAAATATTAGACAATTTCGTGAAAAAAAATTGTTGTCATGTATGACAACAGTAAAAAATATGAACTTCATATAAAATAACGTTATATAGTTTTAAATGAAGTAATATTGTTATTTACCTCATGTAGTCAATAATTTCCCTATTCTTATACTTACTATCTTTATCCAGTATTTCCCCTAGCTCCTTCCACTTTTCATCTTTCGCTCTTGAATCCTTATATAATGGATGACTATAGTCGAAAAGCAAACTATGTTCCTTAACGAAATTAATGATCCGTTCTGAATTCGACATGTTGACAAGCAGTACACAGAATGCAGTATACAGATTGAGGAATGTTTTACCGAAACCCGAGCGTCCGAGTGCAGCGCGTGTGTGAACGTAGAGTTCGGTAAACAGGCGATATTTTCCCGAGTTCAGTATCGCTCGGTTTGTCCCGAGTCCTGTATCGCGTCTGTCTGCGAAGGCCTTAACTTCTACATATAGTAAAGTAATTTGATACCCCAGACAAATTTTCAGCTCGATAGTTTTTGCCCCTTAACTATACCTCAAGGTCATTTTTTGTTAACGCTAAACTTTTCCTATACGTGGAACAATACAAAGGATATAAATGCAACATTTTAAATGTATATTTTAAATGTATGGGATTTATCGTTTTGTGTGTAAAGACGGGTTGCGACTTGTAAACAGACAGACAATTATAAAGGTCCATGGATTTACCTACGGACCCTAATAACGAGAAATCAATGAAAATCCAACTCAATTTTAAATGGCTATTGAATTATTTCTCTCACATCTCACAAAAACTGCTTTAAAAACTTATACGCTACGCAATTCTCATTGTGGGTTAAATTAAACTCATCATACAAAAACTATAATTTTAACGTAGATTAAAAATGTACTATATGTAGCTTTTATTTTATATAAAAATCAAGTTGACCATCAAATTCTAACCCATCAATTCCGAGCTATGGAGATCTCACCCCCCCCCCCCCCACCGAATGACGGCTTACAATAGCTTCATTTCCTATGGAAATTTCCTAAGAAGCAACTTGGTTAGAGTTTGATTGCTCCTAACTGTAAACACTCGTAAAGTTAACCATGTTGTGAAATGGTAACAGATCCTAGACTTAACCTAAAATAACAACTTCCTCAACACATTCATTCTGAACTGCATGACGTCACAGTGCGTCGTAGTAAGTGATATATTTGGCATCAAGTCATTTACTGTAAGAATTTATAGCATCTAGAATTACAGTTAACTTGGATATTAAAGGACGCTTTATTAGCTCTAGCAGACATCGTATGCAATGTGCATGTTCATTCTAACTAATTACATGTTCATTATGCGAAGTGAAGGTTAAGTTTGGTAATCGCAAAATATTACGATCATACATTTTTGACTGAGCTTCACGTTTCATGACATTAGAAAACGAGAAAAAGTATTTTAGAGTTGCCGTTTGTGCGTCGTACTTGTCGTCTGTACGTTAAGTACAAGAAGAGCTACAAGAATTACGATAGTAAGATAAAATTTAGTATAGGGAATTATAGTGTGCTATACAGAACCATATTGAAATAAGAAAATCTAATTAAAAATTTTAACATGGCGGCCTTTTTTTAAATAGTTAGTTTATTGTTCATATCTAGTGTGTTATTCAACTTATCTGTAAATGAGACACAAATTTGCAGGTTTCAATTCAGCATTTAATGGTACCAATCCGACACGTCTTCGAATACAAATAGCCAAATTATCTCGAAAGTTAACTTTACACAAAATTTACAACTAAGGAATTTAAGTGTTTCTTTGGAAATGGATAAATCATGAATGATGTCAATGATCACAAATTTGCGTGTTTATAACATTTGCGAAGAAACATTCCTGGGATTAGATCTATACAAGTTTCATATCTAGTAATAATAATACACTAATGCCGCAAACAAATCAATAAAAATACAATATTAGAATACAAAAACAAACACATTACTTTTGGGGGAAGTAATCAACATACATTAGGTTCGGAAACATAACTGTCAAACAACAGCTGACTTTGTAAACATATAAATCCTATACCAACTAAATAACATACATTCTGGCACATAGAATATAAACTTGGTAATTTCCATCTCTATCGATTGACAGTAGAATTTACCCTAAAATGAACTACATTTAAACCGTATAAACAATACTAATAACCGAGAGGTTTTGATACTCTAAATTAGACGATGAACATTTGTGTGTCCGTTTTAGGTCGTCTAAATTAGACGATAGTAGGAGGTGCGTCCTCTTGTGGATTCTTTCAAATAATACTACAGCATATCCATTTGTAGATCCTTTTAAGATCGTCTAAAATAATGCGACAGCCATTTATGCGTTCTTTTATGATTGTATTAAATAATACGATAACCATTAGAGTGTACTTTTATGATCGTGTTAAATTACCTTACAGCCATTTGTACGCCCTTTTCTGTTCGTTTAAAATAATACGATGGTCATTTTTACGTCTTTTTATAATGGTTTAAAATAATACGATAGCCATTTGTGCGTCATTTTATGATCGTCTAATTTATTACGATAGCCATTTGTACGTCCTTTTATGATCGTCTAAAATATTACGAACACCATTTGTGCGTCCTTTTATGGTCGTCTAAATTATTACGATAGCCATATACGCGTCCTTTTAAGATCATCTAAATTAATACGATAGCCATTTGTGCGTCCTTTTATGATTGTCTAAATTAATACGATAGCCATTTGTGCGTCATTTTATGATCGTATAAATTAATACGATAGCCATATGTGCGTCCTTTTATGATCATCTAAATGATTACGATAGCCATATGTGCGTCCTTTTATGATCATCTAAATGATTACGATAGCCATATGTGCGTCCTTTTATGATCGTCTAGATTATTGCGATAGCCATATGTGCGTCCTTTTATGATAGTCTAAAATAATACGATAGCCATTTGTGCGTCCTTTTATGATCGTCTAAACTAATACGATAGCCATTTGTGCGTCCTTTTATGATTTCTAAATAATTACGATAGCCATATGTGCGTCCTTTTATGTTCGTCTAGAATAATTCAATAGGCATTTGTGCTTCCTTTTATGATCGTCTAAAATAATTACGATAGCCATTTGTGCGTCCTTTTATGATTGTCTAAATTATTACGATAGCCAAATGTGCGTCCTTTTATGTTCGTCTAGAATAATTCAATAGGCATTTGTGCTTCCTTTTATGATCGTCTAAAATAATTACGATAGCCATATGTGCGTACTTTTATGATCGTCTAAATTATTACGATAGTCATATGTGCGTCCTTTTATGATCACCTAAAATAATACACAAGCCATTTGTGCGTCCTTTTATGTTCGTCTAGAATAATTCAATAGGCATTTGTGCTTCCTTTTATGATCGTCTAAAATAATTACGATAGCCATATGTGCGTACTTTTATGATCGTCTAAATTATTACGATAGTCATATGTGCGTCCTTTTATGATCACCTAAAATAATACACTAGCCATTTGTGCGTCCTTTTATGTTCGTCTAGAATAATTCAATAGGCATTTGTGCTTCCTTTTATGATCGTCTAGAATAAGTCAATAAGCATTTTTGCGTCCTGTAATGATCGTTTAAAATATTAAGGTACCCATTTGTTTGTCCTTTTATGATCCCTTAAAATAGTCGATGGCTAGTTGTGGGTCCTTTGTTGGTCATCTAAAATGGACGATTGGCAGTTCAAGGGTTTTAAAGCTCATTGAATTATTGATAAAATACGACAAATTTGCTTTATTTTCTGAAATAAGTAGAGAAGTATACAATATTGGGCTTATTTCGGACTATTGGGATGCGGAGTTCAGACTAAGTCAAATTGTGATAAGCTACGTGTATTTGTTAAACAATAAATGCCAAAGCAAACTGTAACTTCAGTTTTAATTAAGCCGACCTTCAACACACGTGAGAGTTATATTTGGTATCACATTGATTAAAACAAAACTTTTGTTCCCAATAGATTACACCCGAAACATTTTTTTAAATAATTATATTTTACTGATTTGTTATTAATGGATGTTAGTATCTTTTATAATCAGCTTATCATTAATTTGATAAGATCTATTGACATACAATTTTAGTTTTGAACTATTGTCACATTTTTAGCCTTCGGAATCATACTTGTTTAATATTAAATAAATGGTGTACGAATATTGCACTAACTTTCTAATATTTACTTAAAATCAACTCCTAAGTAAATAAAACGTATTTTAAAAACCGGTAGTGGTTATATTTGCAAATTATTCCTTAAAAGCAATATTTTTTATTTGTGATTTTTTACATGGTTTTGAAACATTATATTCAAATTTGGAGGAATCGGTAGAGTCGAAATGAAAAATTACGTATTTTATAACATCCTCATGACCAATTTTTTGTTTTCCCCGATAACTACCGACCTTGCATTTTCTACGACCAATAGGTCATGTTTGGGATGTTAAGGGCTACATTTGAGAAAAATTTGATCAAAATAGTAATGTTTTTGCTATCGAAAAAAAATAACAAAAAATCTTGATATACGGCCACTTACCAAATTTGATTATATTCGGTACACGAGTTTAGACAGTAGAGTGTTCTAAATACAACAGACTGATGGCACTTTAAATTAGATTCAGGGGATCTTAACTGATAAATCCGAAAAAAATTCAACATCAATAATCTGACCCTTTCTCTATACTACATATATGTGAAAAAGTGAAAATCATCAATGATAAAAATGACAACGAATTAGGGTTTCTGGGGGCTAAATTAATTAAATACCGGGATTATACTAACGTGTTAACTATAGTAAACGTGGTCGCCTGTATCCAATGAAGTCTAATTACCTTAATCCCCGTCCGACCAAACACTCCAGATAACTAGCTCTTAACGAATTAATTAGAATAAATAATTTGGAGGACTTATATTCTAATTATAAAAGTAAATGTAAACAACGGAAAACAACATGGGTGGTTCAACATAGGCGAATGGAAATACCTCATTAAATATATATGTTTATCACTTCCCGAGAATCTCAAAAATGCCATTCACAGAAATTTAGGCCGACAAATTAATTTAGCGATCTTCACTATAATAAATTACTCCTAGTACGAGAGGACCCCACTCTACAATGCTCGAGATTAATCTACCTCCTCTAGCACTTGAGCTTTCTCTGTGAGCTCTGCCACAGCTGATCACTGCCATCTCAATACCATCGTGTTGGTAATTCGATTGGTGAGTGCGGTTAGCCGTGCTGGAAACTCAAATCGTGACTGAATATTCATCTGTACGCAACTGAAATGTTAACTACGATGAGTCAGGAGAACTGTTCCTAGGAACGCGTTAGAAAATATCGACTTTAGGGATTTTTTTATCTTAAAATAAGGGACTTAATTGTGTGAAAATAAACAAGCAGCATAGCCGTAAGAAAATCGTATATCTCTAAATATCGTATATGACTCAACAATATTATTTAATGAAGGTGTACTACACGAACTAATGTTTTAAACCCTGTGTAAAAGAAAATAAGTTAAGTTGAATTGGATATATCAAAAAAACCATGACGGTGATAAGTTTATTTTGATATTTATTAGCGAATCGAGACTTTCTTTTACACGTCATTTGGCATATTGGTGTGAATCATACACATTCATGTTCAACAAAAATATAGTGGAAATAGCTTGGGAAGTTTAAGAGATATTAAACTTTTTAAGCGAGCGCTTATGGTTCATTTCCAATATTTGGCTGAAAACTCCTCCACCATATTTACATATTCTTATGTCTGATTTTCATTAGGTTTTAATTTCATTTTCTTCATCTTTCTGTAGCCTAATATTTCAGTTTACTGATTCTCCTTCATTTACAAAGGTATTTTTTTCTTGTGTTTGTTTTTTATTTGGTTCTAAATTAATTTTGATTTTTTTTTTTATATATATCTATTGAATTTATTTTTGCATTAACATTATTTTATTTCCCATCTAATTACACATTTTAATGTTTTGTTTATTTCATTTTTAACTGTGTTTTATTAGAAGTTAATTTTTTTCTGTTTGTTTTGCATATGTGTATATGTGATTTTTTTATTTTTAATGTAGGTTTCTATTTTTTTAAGCTATGGAGAAGTATTTTTGTATTTTTTTAGTTCTATTACACATTTATTAGAATAATATTGTTGTATATCTGATAAAATCATTAGAAAAATTGTAATACTATGCCCTTGAACTGTTTATCATGCCCTAACATTGTGATGGCATTGAATTTGTAGGCGTGTTTACATTTCTTCCCTGCTAGTATCAGATTGAAGCATTGGCCTTGTCTGTTTCAGTTCAGTACCAAGAAATTTAATGTACATGTAACAACTGTATATAAAGAATTATCAATTTTCGAGATACAATTTCGAATCTTATGTCGATCCAACCTAACCTTAAAATATTCACACAGTTGACTAAAATCGATCCATTCGTCCGTCTTCTAACGTTGGGAAAACACAAGAACTATAATGAGTACTCCGGTAGACATGACAGAGCACACAACAGTGCCAGACGAGCTCATATTGATGTGTTTTTGTGTGAGTGGGTTTTTAATATATGACGAATTCTTCAAAGTGAACGAAGATGTTATCTGATGATGGGGTTACGACCTCGAAACTAGTAAGAAGTAACCAAAATGAAGTCACAAGACGGACCTCAAGGTAATTTAATATATTATTTATAAAGAGACGTTGAAACGGATATATCCGCACACATCTGAAAGTCTAATTGTTTGACAATTACGTGAGTTACTCTAAATTAGCTACAGCGTATGAAGAAAGTAAAAATAAAATACATTTCTCACGCTCGGTTTTTACAAAACCAGTTTCTGTTGGTTTAACATTTGCGGTTAAATAATTAATGGCATTAAACCATTAAACACTTCCTGTAGTTACGGCGAGGAATGTACACTTCTCACTTGATCGCAGATGAACTCAACTGTAGCATGATGAGCCACGCGCCAGCTGTAACATGCATCATTGCTTTAATTCTCAATGCTTTCGTCCTTTGTACTCAATTGTAATTAGGTAATCTGTAATATACAGAGGTGGAAAATTATAATTTTAAACTGTTCGGTCCGGGATACAAAATTTCTTTTATTTTTGGGGAGGAGAGGGCTTAAGATAAGACTATATTTAAAATTCTGCGGTAAGGGAAATGTCTTAGACATACAGTATTAATTAATTATAACAATTAAAGTTCCAAAACAGGAATTTAATTATATATTTTTTTTAATATCTTTTTATCTATCGGACAGATTTTAATATATCGGACATATATTTAAATAAGACCTAAACTTGCTTCTGTAGCCCAGCCAAGGAGCCCACCAAATAAAAACTATAATAAGAATAAATTAGGATGTAATGGGAAGGGATTCTAAATAATAAAATATGAATTGGCACTTGCAAATTTTGGGGGGGAGAGGGAGAGGGAGAGAGAGAGCGAGAGAGAGAGAGAGAGAGAGAGAGAGAGAGAGAGAGAGAGAGAGAGAGAGAGAGAGAGAGAGAGAGAGAGAGACTAGGAGTGGAGGGCTTGAACCAGCGAGCCGGAAGAGAGTCTGTTCAGAGAGCAGCGAGAAGAAGGTTGAATGGCAGACCGCTACGGGACGAGGTCAGTCCATTTTGGGCCACGTGCTATCTAAATTAATCGGTATGTTTTTCGGCCACTATTAAGGCCTTTCATCTAGCCGTTGTCTTTTGTATAAATTATAGTTATCACTGTATTTTTCTATTTCGGTTCTAGAATAAAAGAGAACATTTAATTTAACTTGCGTTGTTGCGTGCGTTCATTGAGCGTCCTAACCCGACTCCTTGGCCCATCCTGACAAGATTCGGCTAAAGTGTACGCGATCTCCAGCCAGCCGGAGCTTCCAGCTGGTCAAAAGAAGTGGAGACGGTCACACTTCGCTTGTGTCATAAACAAATTGTATTTGATGAAAATCAAGGTTATAATAATGGCGTATTTTTATAACCTAAATATATTTTACTTCGTATTTTGCAAACGGGTTGGGTCATTTCACTAAAAATTTGAACGAAATCCGTTGAACCGATTTTGATATACAACTTATTTTATCATTTGTTTTCTACCGATATCTCACATTTTTTAAATATAGATATATACTGTAAATATGGCGGCCAATTCGTTTTATTTGAGTCGTTAAAAGCACAACTTGAGAAAAATTAGATCTCACTAACTTTTATACCAACGTACACATTACTTATTTATTAAGTTTACGTGTGTACTAAAGTGTAATAAAACAATTGCAAGTTCTTTGGTACTTAAAACATAATTCATTGCCATTTTAATTGTTTAATGTAAACGTTACGACCGGGATACATAATACATTAATACACAAGTAATAAAATAATTATGATCATGATTGTGTTTGTATTGTTTTAATAAAAAACTGTTTATTGTTGAAATAACTTTTCTCTCGAATATATAATATCATACCTGGTTTTTATTCTTGCTCTTCACGAGTTTGTCAATAACCTGTATCAATAAGAGGATTGTAATTTATGAGGTTTCATCCTCAAGTACAAGTGACATCTATCCATCTGAGGCATTTCTGTATGGTTAGCAAAAATATTGAAGAAGTTAATGGACACCATTGTGATACTTGCCCAGCTCGATTATATAATGTAAAACAAGCAGATCATTTAGTGCTCAAAAGTTTGTTTCTTGGGACTTGTAGGAAATGTTAAATTGTGTTGGTATATCAAAGGGTCTCATCTAATAGGGTAAGTTGGTTAAAACACAATCTGTGTATATCAGGTTAGCTAGGCTCTAATGAGACTTGTGGGTATATATTATAAAGTCACCACTCGCTTCCTACGAAGAAGTATATATGAGAAGGAGCATCCACTCGCTACGCTCGTCAGATCTCCTAACTTTACGAATATCACATTTTCGTAGGAGGTCAACGTTCGAAATTACATTTTTGATAATAATGTCCCCTTTTGTCATCTTAGAGAGATAGGGTTATAGTACCATTATATGTACTAACGAGTTTAAAACAAACTATTTCTGGAAATTAGAACTAGGACAGCCAGTGTGTGTAGATCCTTTCGGCAGAACACCAACTCTCACTAAGCAATAAGAAGGAAGAAGAGACATTATCCACTACCCCCACGTCAGGGCTCCTATGCCTTGTGGTACCATTGGCTATGGCTTATAGATCAGCATCGCCCCGATACCCAGAATGTTGGCAGGCCAGTGATCATCCATGGTCCTACGGTTTTAGCTTCCTTTCATGTTCCGCCGAGGACCTAACGGAACACTCCAAGTCACCTGGTCTCCCGTACAGTACAAAATTGAAATCTGCATATTTTCTATGTAGTTTAGTTAAGTTGAATAACACACGTTTAAAGTGGCCGACATTTTCAATTTAATTTTTCTGAACTTCAATAGAGTCCTATATGAGCACACTAGAATAATCTAATTGCATGTTCTCATCTTAATTTTTGTGCTGCTATCGTGTTTACTTACATACGACAACGTCGGACAAAAGACATCGAAAATCACTTTTTATGTGTTCCGAAGCCCTGAAACATAACGATCTGTAAAAAATAACATAGGTCGAAATTGTATACGATTACCAAATATACTATATACTTCGTATATTGTGTGTAAATGAATTGCTAGAATTCAATTAAAATTCCTGCTATTACAGATATTCTTACAGATTTTCCCCTTTTAACTTTCACAAGCTGTCCTAATTTTTATCGTACAAATTCGCCCACCTTTTTCTTACAAGGAATGTACTCACTCATTGTAAGTACGAATGTCCCGGACCCGAGAGATCGTAGCTGGATCTACAGCGGTTTTCTTCTCACTTTTTAATATTCCCTCTCTCTTGTTCTCTTCCGTCCCTGATGCTATTAAGAGTATTCAAAGGTTAATCTCTTTACTTAGTATTCTTATAAGATGACGATGATTTAGAGGAAACGTAAGACTATTCTGCTAAAAACTATGACACCATTTTGAAATTTACAGATCAATTTTGTTACTGGTTTGTAAAGATAAACGTACATACCAAAACGTCAATATGTTCATTCTCTCCTCTATCGGTGTCTCCATAAGAGATTGCAGTGTTGGAATTTCCGTATTAAAATGTCTTACATTCAACTGCAGTTCTCTTTTGCAATAATGGAGAGTGAGGAACTTTCACCAAATATTTGCCAAAGCAGTAGACTTCCATTTAGTCTGCAGGATATAACTACTTGGCATATCTTTACTAAGTACATAAATACACAAGATAAAATGTAATATCTCTTTCATTATGAACGTTTTCTTTTAAAGCGAGGTTTTCACCAGTAAATAACGACCCGATTTTCTTACCGGTAATGATGTAAGAAATTCAAATCATACCATTTGAAAATTTCTGTTTTATAAGTATGTACATTTTTTGATGGGAGGGCTGACACCAAACAAAACATAATAGTGCGATTAAAAATGATATTATAAAATATTATTTTTTTGCAGAATCAGCTATACCGATTTTGTTCAAATTTTAGTGAAATGGGAAGATGAATGAGCCCAAAACCGCTTGCAAAATCGTACGTTAAAAAAATATATTATAGTTCAGGGATAATTGGCAAAAAAAAGAACCCGAGGATGGGTATATGGCACAAGCAAAACAAGTTCAGACTTTATTTAAATATAAAAATACTTTTTTTCAAAGATGTCGTCCATGCTTTCTTTCTTTTTTTTTTTTTTATTCTCACAATTAATTTTGGTGACCATTATTTTCATTTACAATAAGTAATAATAATAAATAATTTTCACTGGGGTAAGTGAGAATGTGTGTGCATTTTTTTGCACAGTTTATTTTATTTATATTTCATAAACGGAAGACCATGGTACCGGGTCATTTATACGTTTATGGTCCAACTTTATAAGACATTTATAAACGAATATTTGTGAGAAAATGTTTTAAAAATATAAATTCATATCTCTGGTCTTAAGACGGTTTCAAGTCTCAAACGAGTTGTTTCTGTTTTATGCTTTATTTAAAGCCAAATAAGCCCATTTTGTTCTCCTTCTTCTTCACTAAAAGGATTAGATACTTTTGCCTGTTCCATCTGCAATTATTAATTTAAGATTTTCTCTCAAATTTATTTTATTTTTTTAAACTCCTTATATACAGAGTGTGCAGTAAGTAGGGTGCCATACTATGAGAAGTGATTATGGATTTGAAAATAAAGAAAAAAAGGTTCCGATATGTTTCATTATTATATAATTAATTCTATTCCATTCTATATAAATATATACATAAAAATTTTAAAAATACAATTTCATATTTCTGTACTTTCTTAATTTAATGAAAAAGGTTTTAAGCCACAAACGAGTTGTCTCTGTTTTCCTTTATTTAAACCCAAATAAGCCCATTCTGTTTCTTCTTCTTCTTTACTAAAAGGATTAGATACTCTTCCCTATTCTTTTTTTTTTTTTTTTTTTTTTTTTTTTTTTTTTTTTTTTTTTTTTTTTTTTTTTTTTACTCCATATATACAGAGTGTGTAGTAAGTAAAGTGCCAAACTATGAGAAGTGATTATGGTTTTGAAAATAAAGAAAAAGGTTCCTATATGTTCTATTTTTCGCCTTTGTGTAACAATGAAAAAATATAAAATGTTCAAAAATCGTTAGTTTTCATTTTATTTGTGTCTTTTTTTTCAAAAACAAAATATAACTTAAAAACTGATTGAAATATCAAAACCAAATTTAGCAGAATGTTTTTATACCTATTAGTATTCAATGTGTTACAAAATGTTATAATTTTTCACTAAACTTTTTCAAAATGGCGTTTATGTAAAATTGAATTAGGAGAATGTTAACACCTTTTTAAGATGAATAAAATGCATATCAGTAGGAAAACAACTATAACAAAGAATTTTTGATCATTTACACAAAACATCTTGGTCTTCCTGCACCTTAACCGTTAACTTTTTTAACATAGTTATTAAGTATACTACCGAGTGTTGACTAAGAAAAGCTGTTCGTGTTCTAGTGAATTATCAAGAATAGGAACTTTTTCTTTATTTAGACGTCAAGAATAATTGCCCAAAGTTTTACACCATACTTATTGGTTGAGGTCACCTTTACATTTCCCTTCAAAATCGAATAACTTTTTACTTAATCGTTTCAAAATGGCATACGTTAAAATTGTCTACCTAAATATCGTGAAAAAACGTTGATTTTACACACAAAAATTACAAGATACATAATATTTAGAACTTTTAATGAAAGAAAAGAAGGGGGAAAATACGTTTCTCAAAGGATAGCCAAACTTATCGGTAAAAAGTAAAAATATTTATTCTTAGTAATTAAAATAGAAAACACAGTTTTTCTTTGTCATAAAAACAGTGAATTTATTAACTTCCAAAATTAACTCTTTTGTTTTTGTAAAACCAACGCTTTTCGAGATATCTGGAACCAACAAATGTAAATAAATGTTATTATGTGAAAAATTATAAATTTTGTGTTATAGTATAAACTGACAGAACAAAAAAAAATATATTATCGATATCTTTCAATCTGATCCGAAGTTACAACTTGTTTTTGAAAAAAGTAATCGGAGATAGACAGAAAGTTAACGTTTTTCGATATATGTTATTTTAATTTTAATGTATATAATCACTCCCCAAAATTTTTAACCCTGTACATTTAATTCTTTTCATGTTTACGATTGTTAATATACAGGGTATTAACGCAAGTAATAAAACACAATAATCAATTAATTCTGATACGGCAAAAAAATAAAATAAAATAACAATAAAATTTTCAAAATAAATAAATAAAAATTAAATTATTAAAAACTTCAACTCAACTTCCCTTTTGGATATTGTATTCAATTATACAAAAATTTGGTTTTTATGAATAACTCTGTTATTCTTTAACTTAGAGAAAGAAAAATGGAGTCAGCTGAAGTTTTTCTATTACATATAGGTACATATTTTTTCATACATTTTGGATTACTTAAAGTTTACTCTAACTTATAAAAATCTTACTTAAAATGAATGAAAGTGTGGATTTGATTTTTCCGATTGGAAGGCCGGTCATGTCGGCATTGGCCACACCAGTTTAATATAATTTATCCCGATAGAGATCCAGTAACTTTCAGTGTTGTAGCAAAGTTTGTCGACAAATTAAGTTAAATAGCAGTGCGGCAAACCTCGTTCTTGCCGTCCTATAGTAAGTGATGAAGTCAAAGAAATTATGGTTTGAAAAAACAATTTGAAAACCCACAAAAGTCAACACACCGAAATTAAATGAATATCTCATCCAAGATTTTCCAAAATCTTAAAGGAAAAAGTTCCATCCTTATAAGAAGCAATTGCTACACAATGATCTTGATCGGCGCATGGAAATGTGTGCAGGGTTTTCTGAACAATCAGATAACAATCATAAGCTTACACAAAATAGAGCCTTTATTTAGCGACGAAGCTCCGTTTTATACAAGCGGTATATTGGTCAAAACCATCCATGCTAGTTTTCTCCTAGAGAAGGAGCTGCATCAGGGATCAGCTAAATTAACAGTATGATGTAGAATGTGGCGTAAACAAATTTGTAGCCCATTTTATCCTAAAGGTAGTGAGACTGATGATTCATAAATTGGCTATGATAGGTGATCAGTTAACTATGGTTCAACAAGAAAGCACCAGCCCCATTATGCATTGTCAGGACTGATTGGATTTAAATTTTCCAAATTGTATTGGACGTAGTGACCGTAGCTACTCGGTCCCTTCATTTGATACCACTCGATTTCTGGGGTATGTTAAAATCAAAGGTGTAGGAGATGAAAATAAGAAACATGGATCATATCAAGCGAAGGATTACCTAGACCTGGGCACAGATTAGACAGGATGCAGCATTGTTTGATCGCATTCACAATACATTTCCTTTCTCCACTGAGCAATGCATAGTGAACAATCGAGAGAACTTTGAACACATTCATTAAAAATTGTCAGAATATTCTCTTTGTTTTATGTAATTTAATAACGAAATTGCTACATTTGATTAGACAGCAATGAAAAATTATATAATGTATCCAAACATTAAACACAACGAACTGTGTACCATGATGTAGATAAAGAGCACGATCCTTCATAGTCCTGGTTGATTTCATGGTTCCAAGTCTAACAATAATGACAGTTGAAATTAGCTGAATATTGTATAGCACCGTTTAAAATTTGAATATCTTTATGAATAAATCGAAAATTCGACTTCTGGGCTAAACTGTGTTGACACGACACCGTGCGAATAAATTCTCTCAGCAGGAGAAAAATAAACAGTTTTACATGTGAATGGTTGAATTATTTAAATATTTAAAGATTTCACCAAATAAAAACACGATCCACTCAGGTTCGATGAACTTCTTTTCATGAAAAAAAGTAAACGAGTCTTAATGGAGGTTCCTTCTGAGCGAGTTGTTGACAAGGAACCGTTGTTAATAATTCAAATAAAGTAAATGTCATCATTTTACTTTGTCATTTGAAAACATATGGGTAAAAAAAATCGATGTCCAGTTATTTTACGGTTATATCCGTTTTGGGAATTAAAAAAAAGTGGTTTTTGGAGTATTATTTATTTAGCCTCTTAGGTATAGAAACAGCAGCAAAGCTGCAGTAAACATTGGAGTTGTCATATTAAATAAACAGTGTTACGGAGAATAAGTAAATCAACATACATTACAAACAAATATACAATGATTTCAACATGATTACAGGCTATCTATAATTATTGAAGGTACTCTTTCGCTGAATAAAATCCCTGCTGAATTAGGTAAGAGGTAAAGTTTGATTTTAAATTTGTTGATACAAGGCACATCCTTAAACATTCTCGAACAGTTTTAACCTGTGGATTGGGCATTGAAGGATTTGCCGTCTCATGGAGTATCCATGTCTGTACTGATTGACACCAATATAATTACTCTTAAAAAATAGCAGGACATTCAGAATATATATATACAACATAGAGTTAAAAAATTTAATGACTTTCTACAAGATTCGGGAAATTTAAAGTTGCGAATTATTCTTATGATTTTCTTTTGAATACAAAATAAATTGTCCAAACTCTATTGAATTTCTCCAAAAGACAACACCATATCTAAGGTGAGAGTACATATATGCAAAGTACACGGTATAATTGTAGAGGACCATGATGTTTGTCTATCAATTGTCGTATGTGCAGGGCTTTACATCCCAAACACGTAGAACGATTCGATTATGTGGGCATATTTTGAAACCTTTTGTTTCTTTCATTTTTCTATAACTAAGAAATTGTATATATTTTCAAAAATGCCTATTCGTGAGTTATTGGTAAGAATAAAAATAATCGGCCGTGGGCTGTTATAAAAGACGAAATTTCTAAAAATCTACTTTTCCGATTTTGTTCAAATGACCCAAATATGTGTGTAAAATCGCAAATATTACGGATTAGGAATAATTGGCTAAAAAATTATTATTGTTAATAATTCAATTTTAAAATTGTAAATACAGTTTACTCTGAGGACGCGTTTATGGCACAAGGGAAGTAAATTTAGACCCTAATAGACGAAGTAAATCTAGACCCTAATAATAGACGAAGTAAATATAGATCCTAATAGACGAAGTAAATATAGACCCTAATAGACGAAGTAATTTTAGACCCTAATGGACGAAGTAAATTTAGACCCTAATAGACGAAGTAAATATAGACCCTAATAGACGAAGTAAATATAGACCCTAATAGACGAAGTAATTTTAGACCCTAATGGACGACGAAGTAAATTTAGACCCTAATGGACGAAGTAAATTTAGACCCTAATAGACGAAGTAATTTTAGACCCTAATGGACGAAGTAAATATAGATCCTAATGGACGAAGTAAATATAGACCCTAATAGACGAAGTAATTTTAGACCCTAATGGACGAAGTAAATTGAGACCCTAATAGACTAAATAATCTAGACCCTAATAGACGAAGTAAATCAGACCCTAATAGACGAAGTAAATTTAGACCCTAATAGACTTAGTAAATTTACACCCTAATGGACGAAGTAAATTGAGACCCTAATAGACGAAGTAAATCAGACCCTAATAGACGAAGTAAATCAGACCCTAATAGACGAAGTAAATTTAGACCCTAATAGACTTAGTAAATTTACACCCTAATAGACGAAGTAAATTTAGACCCTATTAGACGAAGTAAATATAGACCCTAATAGACGGAGTAAATTTAGACCCTAATAGACGAAGTAAATTTAGACCCTAATAGACGAAGTAAATTTGGCTGATAACTACTGAAATAAGTTGTGGTTGCATGGAGTCGAACTAAGTAAATATAATACTGGAACTGCGGTACTCTCTCCCATTCCATTTGAGGTATAAATTACCCTATCCCTCTTAGACCAACAACCGCTAAAGATTAATAATAACTCTTACTGAGTTGATTATAATAAACTGATTTGTGAGGACATACATTAAATTATAAAAATTAACTGCACACAACCGCAAAATAACCAGGGTTGTCCAAGGTACACCCTATTAAGACACACACCTCGATATATAACCATAGCCACCGCGGTGGTACATATTAGTTGGGCCTTCCCGAGAGTGCGGGAACGCCAAGTTCCGAACACTTATCCCGACATAATAATTTAGTTAACACCACTAAATTAACTGAGTGTTAATATTCGTGAAATAAATAACTCAGTAGGACTGCATGCTCCCACAATTCCTGTAATAGCGGATTTGGTCCTGAACCCACATGTGAAGCCTCATATTATCGCATGCTATGGGACTTCTATTTAGATATAAATTCAATGCTACAGAATATTAATTTTGTGCAGTCTACTGCCATTCACTATAAATACCATGTTAAATTATTTTTAGTAACAACAAAGATCTTACTTACCAATTAGGCCTACGTATAGCGGTTGACAACTTGTAACGGGATCTGGAAAAAAAAAACCATAAATTTTATTTATTTATGTGGTTCTATACTAGCAGATAGAAATTTCATTCCCTTTCCTTTTTAATTATCAACGAAAGAAATGTTTGCAGGTTTCAAAATAAAATCTTACTTGTAATGTAAATGGCTATCAACTATGTAAATATATGTAAATATAGTTGATTACGGCGTAACAGTAGTGACGCTAATTTCAGAAATCGGTTTATATTCTCTCTAAGTGTTGAAACAGATAATTTATATTGAACTTAACAATTATTATTTAAACTATAAAATTGATTTACTTATATTAATTACGATGCTCTTTAAGTTTATTCAGAAAATATATGTTATTTACAATCGTAAAGAAAATTCCCGTTGCATTTTTATGTAAATTATTAAACACCATTTTTTTGTTTTACGTATTTCAAAACAATTGGGGAAGGTAAACTCCATAATATGATACATTTTTAAGCGTGATATCGTTTTTCATTTGATACTTCAATGAACAATTTTAAAACAACATATTTTCTTACTTCAAAACCTGCAAATTAAAATGTACATTTTTTTGGAATTTTCAATATTTGCTCACAGGTTTGGGTCAGTAATATTCACATTATTTCATCAAAAGTGAACGAAATTGGTAAAGTCTCTTTTTAAAAATAGGTATTTTATATTTATAATAGCTCCGTGAAAATTTTTTGTTTGTTTTTACCAATAACAGACGAACAGACATTTATAGAGCAAACAACATAAAAAGTGAAGAGGACCTGCTACAGAGAATCACAAGGCAGAGGATCACAATAGCTCAAATAATAGAAGATGAGCGACCCTCATGTGTAAATAAATTAAGTCATTTAAAATTTATTAATTTGTCATAATCATTGGGATGATTTTGGATTGAAGGCTTAGAATAATTTAGTGATTTAGATTTGTTATAATTTCATATCTCATGTATGTTTATGAATGTCAAAATATTAAGGAAGAACGTTATAAATCAATATAAATATATTTATTAGAATCAATATTTTTCTTGTATTATAGAAACATGAAAAAAAAATTTGAAAAATTTTACACATTAAGTCTCTGGATTTTTGGATATACACACTTTTAGCACTGAACCATTGTTAGGTTAGCTCGTTTATTTATTTTTCTTGATTCTTACAACTGGAATATTTATTCGTACCTAACTATAAGGTATTTTGTATCTTGATGTAGCAAAATGACACCAAAACCACCACTGTGAGGAGTCTGAATAAATGTATATGAATTTAAAAAAAGTTATAAAGTCCTTTTGAAGAACTCTTTATATAAATAGTAATTAAATAAATTTAGAAAATTTAGGACTGCGTCCGTGATTGAATTTCGATTGTTACTAGTTGTGCGAGTAAGTTTGTGTAATATTAATGCACCGATTATTTTCTCTCTCTTACTGAAAATTGTATAGTTTTAATAGTAATAATATTTTGTATATTTAAGTAAAATTAAATCTAGTGCCAACCCGGCTGACTGTCAGTAGACAATTGTCAAATGAGATAGTAATGAACTGTCTGTCCTATTTAATGTATTTTGGAAACCACTATATTCATTCATATTTTCTAAAATATAACTCCCCAATTATATAAATTGATTACCCAGGCGAACGATATAATTGTGTCGCTAATAAATTAAGACAGCTCTAATTTCGGTTTACAAGTAGAGGACATGTCGTGGAAAGGGGTTATAAATAATGGAGAGAAGCGATGCTGGGAATTGGTTGCAAGACGTATGTTACGATGCGTTGCGGTGAGGGGAGGGAAGACTGTAAATTACTTCCTTTTCCTAGAAACTAAGCTTTAAAGAAACGTTATATGTTGTAGACTTGGAATATCGGATTTTTTAAATCTCAGAATCAATATTGTTAGTTGTATTCTGATAATCTATAGTAGTTTTTAATGATTTATTTAGAATTTAAAATTGAAACATTGATAGACTGTAAGGTATAAAAAAATATTAAAAATTTGAAAAACAACATTTTAGAGAAATTAATAATTATTTTTTCTGGATAAAAGCAACGTTGGAATTATAAATACCAGGTAATTAATCGATCCGGTAATTATGCATTTGACACTAGCCTTAATATTTACTTAAGAACATCGTTGACACAGTTTACTACCTACTTTACTTTGAAAAAATGAGATCATATTAGGTGTCGGCAGACATTTTTGAAGTACCAAAATACATGATTAATAAATAATAAGAAATATAAAGTACGATATAAAGCTGAGGTTTATGAATGCATACGTTAATATTTATGACTATTAGTGAAGTTAGTGAATGTATGATAGCTTGTAGGTCTGGCTAGCTGACTATATATCGCATGCAAACCTGGATTTCGTACTCATTTATTTATTATTTTCTAGTAAAATAAATTATTTTGCTACTTCAAAAGTGTCTGGAGACACCTAATATGATCTCATTCTTTTTCAAAATAAGGTAGGTAGTAAACGATTTCAGGGATTTTCTTATTGATATTAAAGCATAATTACCGTATCAATTAACTAACTGATATTTTAATTACCAACGGTTACTTTTATCCACAAAAATTATTAATAATTTCTCAAAAATTACCCCAAAATGTTGCTTTTCAAACTTTTAATATTTTTTAATACCTTACAGTCTCCATGTTTCAATTTACATTAGGATTAGGAACAACTGTTATAGGTATGGAAAATGGACATATCAGTCAAAGATATCGAAAAATACCCCAACAATAAAAAAAAAAGTCTTAAAATAATATTTCATTCAAAATCGTCATTAAAATATGGAATTCTCATAAGAAAATTTAGAACTGACCGCCATATTGGAAAAAATGGTGGGTGATATGAAAATTTGGCAAATACCTCTAGTTTTAACTTCATGAGTAAATTGTTTTTGTAACTTATTGAATAAAACAGCGGTCACGCCTATTTCACTTGTCCTGTACATCTCCATACTTTTAAGATAGTTTCAATGCTTTACCTCATTTATGTAGTCCAATAAATTAAATACCTGGAATAGCCCAGTTTAGGAACCCGACTAGTCAAATTATTGTGGGAAAGTAAAAGTACCTCTCTCTTCGTACTTGACAGAGACGACAGCTGGGCAGACGGAACTTTAAATGTGTTCACTTGACATAGTTCAAAATCTGTTGAAACCGGAAATAAAAATGAAAGATTCATAGTCCGCCCACACAAGACTTCTTGATTTATGTTCGTGTTTGAAACTATCAGGGTGACGAGTTGAACAGTTTTGTATTTATTAATTTCTTTGGAAAATAACTTTGTTTTTACCTTAATAATTTACATAGTGAAAAGAAAGTAATAGTTCAAAGGTTTTTAAATAATTTTATTTTCACTTTATTATAGCTTCTGTCCCAAAAGTCCCGGACTGGTTCAATATAACTTCAAAACCATAAAAGATAGAAAAACGATATTTTATATGTGCATTCTGGTGATTAAAAAACTATTATTTTGGCAAATGAGACCTTTTTTTTTAACCTGTCTCCCAAAAATGGGGGTTTTGGGGGCAACAAAATAATATTAAATGGAAACTCCATAAAGTTAAAGGGCTTATTTGGTAAAATACAACTACGCAAACTAGAGGTTCCTATCTAAAATGGCGGTCGTTTAAATATTTGAAACAGCTATTTCACTTTGACGAAAACGGGATCACAATGCATTAAAAACATTGTAACAGGTGGTTGTGATCATAATTACTGTTATTTCATATTTAAAATAGTATAAATTCCTATTACAGGGTGTACAACAGTGATAAGTTAGTCGATGTAATTTTAATATTTAATTTTATAAAGCGGATTTTAACAGTTCTCCAACATATCAACAAATACAACAGTAGATTTCGAGAAGTGTAGGTTTTAGTGGGCTGTAATGGTACAAATCCCATCTGAGATTAAAGTAAATAGCATATAACTCAAAGGCATATAAAGGAACCTAAACACACCTATGTAAACAAACTATTTTATGAGTAGGACAATAAACCTAACCTCTATTAGAAGTAACAATAAAGCCTAGGTAAGTATGGTAGAAACTGACTTTGGTAAATAATCAGTTGCCTTTAATGTATTACACACGAATATAAACAAATAATGCAAATTTAATGGCTGGCATAACAAACCTGCATACTAAGTATACAAATTTATTTCAAATAGTGTAAACAACTACACAATTAACCTAAACAGAACTTATCACAAAGATGTAACCATAACCACTGCACAAGTGGTAATTAGATCTATCATTTATTTATTTAAATAATCTTAATTTCACTGTAAACACAAGTTGATATTTCCAAACATAAATCAATTCCAATCTTAACAAATTGTTGTAGATACGGGATGTAAACAAACCAGCCATCTTGAATGCATGACTTCATCAGAAATCAAGTTAGTGACAACAGTCAAAAAAAAAAAAGAAAAAGAAAAAGAAAAAAAGAAGAAAAAACATTATTATTACAATTTAATCGTAGGCGCTGGAATACGATAAAAATATGTACACAGTATTACAATTAAATTATCAGTAAATCACTATTATTTCACGTCAAAGATATTAGTATGTAATTACTAGAATAAATCAATGTTAGAACTGTATCAGACGACAGAACTCCGCCATATCCAATGATATCTTGAACCCAGAGTCAATGGTCGGCAAATGAACAAAATTTTATAAGTAAATAATATTTCAACACTAGATAAATCAGAATAAATAAATGTAAATTTACATATTAAACATCTGTTTAATACATAAGAATTAATAAAAAGAAAAACTTTATAAGAAACTATCATAATCTCGACCCGAGTCGCGTGATTTCAACTTACCAATTGGAATACAAGACGACCATTAGGCAAACAAAAAATCGTAGATAGAAGGGGGAAAAAAAGGAGCCAAGATTTGATAGTACGAGATAGTGTCCTTGCAGTGCGTCCCGACGTTTGAAGAATGCAGTTGAAGAAGCGTTACTCTTAAGTTAAAGTGTTTTCTTTAATGTGAACAAAATTAGTAAACTCAGTGTTAACATAACTTAGTATATTCTGTCAATAAGATAAATGCAGAGAACAATAATCATACCAAAGTTCAAATAATATATAAAAACTTTGAACAATTTTCCAATTAAAAATTATGAAAGCGTCATTTACAAGTTTGCCTATCCCGACATATTAAAATTCTTTTTTAATTTCAAATTCTGTTTTGTTTTTTTTTACTACGGGTTACAAGTAATAAAAGTTTACATTTAAACGACATAGAATGATTAAAGTTATGGGGAAAATAGACTTGCTGAAGTGATAAATCTTTTTCTTCAAAACTAGGCTTATTTATAAATATTTATTGTAACAGCAGATATTTCTTGTTGAAACTCCATATTAAAGGATTAAATAAAGCAATAAAACTAAAGTTTCAAAATTATTTTAATAATAGTAGCCAGATGATGCCGCAAGCCGAAACAATTGTAGCTCATTTATTATTATTAAAATAATTTTGAAACTTAAGCTTTATTTATAAATAACTTCCCAGTAAACGAAGTATAAAGCAAGGTTGGTAATCGAAAACATATCGATTCCCAAATGTTTTATGACATCCCGACCGAAAAATCGAATTAAAAATTTCAAAACAGCGGCCATTTTAAACAGTTTTCATTGTTGTGTTATTCAATTTATAACACACTAAATGAGATACAAATTTGCAGATTTCAATTCTGTATTTAATGTTCCAACCCACGATTGTATTAACTTACTTTAACCATGACTTAATAGTGTAAACTATTTATGTTCGTTACGGTTAATGAACTAAATGTCTTATACTGTTTGATTTGAGGAAGAATGAGTTAAATGAGGCAGAAAGACCGGGATTCGATAGCTCTTTCTCGATATCTGAGAGAATCATAAAAGTTTAGATGGGCTTTTATTGTTGAATGTATTTTTTAATGACACTATTTAAGAAGTTTCAGTAATAAAAAGCAGTTTTAATATGGTTTAAATTAGAAAATGAAACTCCGCACATCCATATTGGATCTAAATACTTTGAGGGGTTTTGATCCCCTCACTGACTGTCTAACTCCAATAGAAGACGACGGCCCACAAGGAAGTCAGAAGAAAATCTTAAATGAGAGCATAGGTCGATATTGTACATCAAATTAAAGAAAGCTCTTTGTTAATAGAGCATAGTGCCGCAAACCAATGTCAAAAGGTTCATGCTATCGAAAATGACGGCATGAACTTTATAAAGTTTACAAAAAAGTACGTACTAACAGCTTTTTACCAGCACATCTACTTGAATAAACTACCATACCAATCAACCTGTATTTACTTCCTAAATTTATTAGACTATATCGTAATAAAATGCCTAATATCGCAAGTAAAAGTTCTAATTTCAATTTTTTCCCCATTTTTTAAAACTGGAAAGCAGTTTAAAATATCATAACTGGAAATGTTGTTAAATTGAAAATAACGGGAACAGAAATTTTGTAGAAAATAAATTAATAACTCAACCTTTTTTAATTCCAACTGGACTATCATTTTTAGCGTAAAAAAGCGGTGTTAAACAACACATCATATTCTCATTAAAACTTCTAGTTGACTCCAAGATCTTGGACTTCCGGTGATCCCCTAAATTTTTTTAACACCTCAAACGATAGTTCTTTCAGGTGTCCAACAGCTTGTAGGAAAAAAATGTGGGGTAAACTTTTAAAAACGTAGGATGTTAAAAAGCTGTTCTAGCAGGTACTATTTTGTGAACTTTAAAACCCTGTCATTTTCGATAGGATGAACCTTTTGAGATCCGGTTTGCGGCTCTGTGCTCTACTAACAAATACCTTTAATTTGATGTACAATATCGACCTATGCTCTCATATAAGATTTTATTCTGACTTCCTGTGGGCCGTGTTGGACAGTCAATGAGCCCATCAAAACCAAGGTATTTAGATAGAATACGGAGGAGTTTCAATTTTCTAACTTCAACCATAAAAAAAAAAGTAGGGAGGAATCACTCTGTATATATGATTATTTTATAATGCATGTTCTGCGTGATGGGTAAGGTTTAGTGGTGGTATTTACCATTATTGTAATGTATCTTATTATTATTGTTTTCTTTTGTTATTACCACCCCTATGTTTGATAGTGGTTGTATTTATAATAGATATTATTTGCAGTCTGTTTATTTTGAAACAATAAATTAGGTAAAAATGTCTGTATGTGTATATAATATGTGTAAAACGTATGGAAACAGCTTAATATTTCAAGAAACTCTTTAGATAGCGTTCGACCTCTCATTTTAACTACAGGATGTTCCAAAAATTAACAAAACGTGATTTTTCTCAACTTTTTTAATGTAACGATATTATTATTTTTACCTATTGTAATAGGTCGATCTGAGATACTTAGAGGAATTTTTAATTTATCTTTAATAACAACTGAGTTATGTTAAAAAAAAATTGAAAACAAAATATTAAACGTTCTGCTGAGCCGAATTGTAACAAGTCCATTAACGTTCAACTTTACCATTGACGTACAGATTTGTCTTTCAACACCGTCCAACAATAAAGTGAAGGTTTTTACAACTACAGTTCTAAAGTTATTAAATCAGCAGATCTTCATTTGTCATATTGTTTGTTATTTGTATATCTAACGTTGCATTGTGTTGTGGGTAGAGAGTTTTTTATTTTAAAATAATTTTAAAGGAGCAAGCTATAGTAGATGACGCTCACTCCAACCGGAAGAGCTAAATGGTTACAGAGAATCCTTGGCTTCCAAATCGAAGGACAAATATGAGAAAATGTATACTGAATTCCTCCA
Source organism: Aphrophora alni (assembly GCA_963513935.1). NCBI lineage: Eukaryota > Metazoa > Arthropoda > Insecta > Hemiptera > Aphrophoridae > Aphrophora > Aphrophora alni. The sequence goes on from OY740772.1 coordinate 89,438,346, forward strand.
CTGGAGAGAAAAGATGGCATTAGTTCTTTTTATGATAATATTTGATTGTTTATGTTGAAGAATTGTGACAAAGCAAAACAATCATCTTCTTCGGCATTCATTTATTCTATGCTCAAGTCCACTATTTATACAAAACACCAAATAGACATATCGAAATGCTGTTGAGGACTGTTATATCTATAATCAGGAGTTTCAAGTATCCACTTGATAAAAAGAATGTCTTATATTAGAATACTCTATGTATCCCTATCTAAAGTAGTTCGACACTCGCCTCCTGCTCTTGTCTACGGTCGTTGCATAAACTACTAATCCCTACAGGGTGTTCTAAAAGTCAAAATGTAAACGTACATATTTCATAATTACAGTACAGAAATTATTAGAATATCAATTATACTAATATATCAATTGAAAGTCTAGGAGATAAATTAACAGGGTATAATAAAAGTGTAAATTCATATACAAGATGTTCCAAAGATAACAAAACGTGATTTTTACGAATTTTTCAAATAAAAATGTATGAATTGTTTTTACTTACACTGCTTATAAAAATCATTCGAAGTACATGGTGCCAAAAACTCATGGAATACCACTTTCAGACCACGGTAAGTATACAATAACTGTTCCAACTGCTTCCGTTTTTGACAGAGTGCCAAAATCCTTGCAACACATTTTCTAGTTTGTTTGGAGCGATCTTTTCAGCCTCTGCTATTATATGGCGTGTTAAAAAGTTTACTTTAGTCTAGCTTAGTTCGGTAAACGTTTCGCTTCAAGTATTCACAAAGAGAGTAATAAAGTGGGTTCAATCCGGGTGACCTGCCGGCAACTGTACCCCCCCCCCCTCTAGACAGAACAGTTCATTCAGCAGCTGTCCAACTTTAATTTGAAGCCGTCTTGCTGAAATCACATACTGTCGAAACGTGGTACTGTACTAACAGATTGCGAACTTGTATCGAAACAGTACGCACTAACTTTTCACGTTAGGAAACTCCGGTTAAATGTCCAATTATTATGACTGGACCGATGATAATATTGTTGCCAATTATCCCAGACCAAATATTAACTTTCTGAGGTCGTTGGGTGTGGCTTTTAACTCATGCAATATCCACAATTACACCTGATTACATGTCCATTCATAAACCGAAAACAGTGTATAAAATTAACAAAATTACTGTCTTTTTCCAGAAATTACTTCATCACACTTTCCAATTACGTCACAAAACTCCACCGCAAGTTCATATTCATCCCCAGACAGTCCATGAACCAGACGAACTTTATCGAATATTGTGAACCAACTTAAAAGCTTATACTGTGTTGTACTACAGCATTTCTTAACGATGTCTGGGGGTCTTCAACAAATGTTTGAAGGACATCCAACGTGATTGCATCATTTGTAGCAGACTTAGGTCTTCAGCGGTCTTGTACATTGCCATTTTTCTCAAACCACTGTAGCATCTTTAATACGGTTGATTTAGCTATCGGAGGTCTGTTGGAGAATCATCTTCTTGTTGACATGAGAGCTAAGGGTCTGCATTTCCCCGCAACATAAGCAATTTCTCTCTTTCATTTATAGACATCGACAATAACTTAGTTTGTATCAAGTAATAGGCTACTACAAATAATGCAGTCTCAAACATTCATTACTAAATCAAAATAAAACTGCCACAAGATACACTAATTACTGGACATTGAATGCTTTGGAAATTCAGAAAAATAGGACAAGATAAATCCTGTTAAAACAGATGACTTTTATTTTTACACCATAAATCAATCAAATTGCAAAATTACTTTCTTTGAGCCGCTGTAACTTAGTTAATTTTAAAAATAAGATAAAAACTATACTTTCATAAGAAGCGAGTTGAAAAGACCTACCAGAATAAGTAAAAACAATTAATAGGCCTACAGTTCTATTTGAAACTTCGGTGAAAAATCACATTTGTTTATTTTTTGAACATTTAAATATGAAATTACACTTTTTATACTTTATTAATTTATCTCCTAGACTTTCAATTGATATGTTAATACAATTGACATTCTATTAATTTATGTACTGTAAGTAAGCAGTTATGTAGGCTTTGCTTTTTGTACAATCCTGTAGCGGATTCATCTTGGCTTACTTTACATCACAATAACCAAATAATAATTCATTATTCACTCAGCCATGCAGAGAACATTTAATATTGTGTTTACGAAATTTGTAAATTTTAAAACATAACTCTGTTTTTATTAAGATAAATTAAAAATTCCTCCAATAATAGCGTAACATTAAAAAAGTTGAGAAAAATAAATTTTAGTTAATTTTTGGAACATCCTGTACATCTTACTAATCTTTTGTCTAATCCTGTAGTTAGCTCAGGTTAAGAGCTTTAAAATGAGAGGTCAAACATTATTCTATCTAAAACTTTTCTTGAAATATTAAGCTGTTTATATATTTTTTACACATAAGGTATAATTTCAATATTTTACATACCAAGCCAGTAGACGGTCTTATGACCAATGCTGTGAAGGTGTTATTAACTAGGTAACACTGTTTGTTTTGTTTTTTTATTAATAAAGCACTATTTATTATTATGAAGTTAAAACTTCACAAATCGCGAAGTTAGAGTCAAAATTTCAAACCTTGATCCATGCCATATTCGTATAGTTACGAGTTCCGGCAGGGCTGAGCCGATACGAGTGTACCGAGTGAGGTTTCCTCGAGGAAAGCGAGAAAAGAGTCTGCTTGTGTTAGATTGTATGATGGAACTGATGAATCAAATCGGAATAACAACTAGATTACAAAGGCAATTACTGAGAATTAGTAAAAACCTTGTTTAAACAATTTCATAAACCTATACACCAAATTTAGAAACAATCGGACATAAATGTTGACGTGAACACGTATTTAAATATTTGAATGAGTTGTGAAACGTGTTCTAGGAACCATGATGAATCACATTTTATGGTCCAGACAGCTCACCGTAATGAACCATGAAATCAGACGACGGCTGAAAAACGAAATAAAATCCAAGAGAACAACTTGTTTAACAAATTTTCTTCGGATTTATAGCTATAGCAGGCATCCGTAAAGTTGGAACTTTGAACCATCAAATGTTCACCGATCATTTCGGCTCTAGTGGCTGCAGTTGTTGATTGATTTTTATAAATGTTCAAACAAACTGATTTGTAAAATTCTTTGGACGAGTTCGTTAGGAAAAAAAATCTCTTGGTGAATTTCAAAATGGCGTCACTACGAAAAATATAGTGGGGATAACAAATCTATAAATTACATGTCCAATACTAACTTATTATGTCCCGCCTTCAAATTTGAATATAAAGATGATAAATGTCTTTTAATACAAAAATTACAGAAACCCCTCGTCTTCAAATGTAATGTTAAACGGATTAATTTAAACAATTAGATAAAATACAGTAAGTAAACAATCTCTATATCAGCCAAATTTCAGTTAGATTACAGTCAATTTTGACGCGTATATATGTTGAATATACAGTACATTCAAAAATTCCCTTAACAGTTATCCACCTCTTTTTCGTTGATAGTCCACATAGATATTACTGAGCAGAGAATGTTGGTCCTCTCTACTGTACCAGTCAGTTTAATTCATTAAAATGTTCTTATCCACTGTGTTAATATATGAACCATGGAGGAACGTATGTTTTTGGCTGAGAACACTTTTCAAACTGAAGATAACTACAAAGATCATCTGAAATTATAATTCAATTAAAAATACTGCCATTCCTCAACGGGATACAGTAGGGTTGTAAAACACTGGTAGACGTATCAAGAAGAACACCAGGTAGTGTTCGATCAGAGGAAAAACTTTGTAATATTTCTAAGTTGTTGGCAAGCCCGTCAAAGTCGCTAAGAAAATCGGCACAGAAAACAAAAGATAACATAGGAAGTACTACTCACGCAACGGTAAAAAGAATAGTTATTTGTACAACTAGTGAGCAAAGTGGCACTTTTTTAAACGAGAGAAAAATGTTGATGCACGAGGCTTGCCGAGTGCGTCAATTTTATCGAGTTTAAAAAAGACACTTTGCTCACGAATTGCACATTATACTTTGTCTACAGTTGTTATTTTGGCAATAAAAACAGTTCATACTGGCGGTCGTACTTTTTCCTTGATTTGACAGGAAGGAGATTTAGTACAACGTTGTTAGCTTTTTCCGCTAATTTAGGCGGGGTATTTGACAGGTTTTCATCCTCTGAACTGTCCATATTTTAAAACTAACTACACAAAATATAGCAGTAGTGCTAAACAACACATCACCACTGAGTAGAAGTTCTCACGTCAAAACTGAGGTTATTTATGAATATTACAAATAACTTAGGTGTATTCTTGCGGAAACGGGATTGCCAACTTCAAAACTCGGCAAACGAAAAATACTCTCCGTGTACATACACTGTCAATCATCTTCATGAATAATTACTTCCTTTTTCAACTTTAAAACGTTGTTTTGTTGTTTATTTATGTTATTTTACATGTAAGAATTAATCTAACTTACATACGGGACATTTCCTGTATATTATAAATCAATTCAAATAAACTTAACCTAAATTTCGTTTTGTTCAGTTGCCATTCGGAGTGAGAAAAGTAGTGTGCAAAGTAGTGGGCAAAGTGAAACTGTTGAGAAATCAGCTGTTTTGCAAACTAATTTAAATGAACAAAATGCCACTTTGTCAACAACTGTAGACAAATTAAATTTATTTCCTATTTTAAAAACTCACTTAACTAATGGAGTGACATTTAACAGCGAGGAACTAAGAGTAGGCTCTGTATCCGCATTCAACAACAAAATACCTTCAGATTTAGAAATATAGATACTTTCAAGCTATCTAGCAATCTGTTATTAGTTACTTCTTTGTTCCGATTTGACCATTCAAACCCATACCATGCGTAGTAGAGATTGCATGTTCTGCTACACTACATTTTCTGTCCTATTATACATGTTATGTGCCACATGTTCTTTGAGCCTAGTTTATATCTTTCTCCTTGTTTGACCTAGGTAAAACAAGTAAAATGCTGCAGTAGTAATTGTAGTTATTAAGGTTAGTGTGTATTGTACCTCTGAAGATGATAGCAGTGCTATTGAAACGTACATTAGGTAGAGTAAACATAACTATACAGTCTTTGATTTGTTAGTGTTTTACTGTAGTTTTGGTGAATTTTCTTTCATCGTATATTCACCACAGTGCTCTATGTGTTCGTAGTGATTCATGTGAAGAAAGCTGTAGATCCCACTAGAGTTTCTAGAGATTGGCATGCCTCTCTATAGTGAACTCTTGAAGATGAGATACCATCGACTCAAAAGAGATATTGATAAATAATGTTTATCTATTTACAATCCAACACAATGAAAGTGAAATTAATACCGTCTACTTTCATCAAGATGGAGCTACAGCATACATTTTTCAAATCTCCATGCAGCTACGTCAAGAAGTCTGGAGCAGCGCCAGATGTCTTTTTCTCGTGAGGAAGTAAAGGATGAGTGTATAAGAATTATCCAATAGCAATTAACGAGCTGATAGAATTAATCATATCCTAAACACTGTTCATATAGAGAATATGTTGAAGGTGTTTATAAAAACAAAAGAAATACATACTTCCAACTGAAAGACGATTCTTGGTTACTAAAAAGTGAACACTATTTGCAAACACTATTTTATGATAGTTCAGCCCAAACTGCGGAGTGATTGAACTTACTGTATTTGTTACTAATAAAAGGGTGTAAAGCAATGCACACAATTTGTCACTCACCAATACTCAAAACCAACTAAAAACAAACCAAAACTATTCCTCACAAAAATGAATCAAGGTCACCGTCTTTAGTAAGATTTATAAGGGCCTAAACTAACTCCAGATTCTCAGCGCAAATATCTGACTAGAATCGTGCATTTAATGACAGCTGTCAATTTTTTGACAGTTATTCCTGAATCGTAATACTTCTTTACTTGCAATGTGCACAGTTTGGGTCATTAATCTTCACATTTCAGTAAAATTTAAACAAAATCGGTAAAGTTGTTAATTTTAAGACACTACGCATTTTATTGGTTTTTAGAATCCGTAGGGTAAAACCAAGGACCCTTACAATTTCACGCGTGCATCTTTAAGTCACAACCAGTCTACACACACAAAACGATTAATCCTATATATTTCAAACTTTGCATTTTTATTCTTTGTATTGTTCCACATATATGAAAAACATAGCGGTATTAAAATAATATGAACGTAAGCTAGTTAAGGGGGGGGGAATCGATTAAAAAATATTTTTAAAGAAATATTATGTGTGGAGTATCAAATAAAAACTAGAAGTTTTTAAAACTACGAACATGTATGTTTATATCACAACAAAATAATACGTTGGCGCTAGGCCAAATTTAAGTGGCAAATATCAGACCCCTTTTTAACTTGAACACAGCGTGAGTTGCAAATCTGAAAACAATATTTTCATTTAAAATTGAATTGCAGTGCGAAATCATGTATTACAGTTTTGTATATGTCGAATACAACTTAATTTAACCGTCTAATGAGAAATTGGCAGCGTATACGTTTTAAAAGCAGTTTTTGTGAGATGCGAGACAAATTCAAATAGCTTAAAGTTTTAAGAGTTAACTAATGTGGGTTAATTAATGACACTTACTCCCACAACAAATTTATTTCAAGAAGATTACATTTCAAAGACAAAGTCTTCATTCTTAGTTGTTATTGTAAGAATAACCTCCATTCCCAATCTGAATGACAGTGTATTCCCAGAGATATTTAACTACTGTAATCCCAGATAACGAACTCCTGAGCTGACTAGTTCACTTAACATAACTTACGTAAAATGTATTAACAGCCAGAGTATAGATTAATCCTTAATTAGTCGTGTTGGTAATATGAGACGCAGGTAGTGACGTGTGGATGGGTCAGACCAGATATTAAACATATATCATATATTATATATGATATACTTAAAAGTTTGTTACATGGATTTTGTTGTAAAATGTTAATAAAAAGGCTTTAATATAAGTGTTTAATAGTTTCGTAGAAAATAAAAATGTCGAATAATTCAAAAAACTATTCATGAAATTTTTGGAAATATGTGTGGGATAAAAAAGTTATTCTGATTATAAATATATATGTTTATTTGACGAAGAAGTTAATATTTCGACAAAAGGCCGCTTAAAAGAGTTGGACTTTATAAAAATAACCCCCTATATGCCTAAGGACCCTAAGTTGTATGGTTTTAACCCACGTTTGACCTTCTTATTTTCCGACAACTCGCGAACCGGCATTTTTGGAGAGTTGGTGACGAATCTTGTTTGGATCTTCAGAAACTACACATGAGCAAAATTTGATCAAAATCGTTGACGGTCGACCTTGATAAAATGGTAATAATGGTTTTTATAAGGCAGCTACCCTCAAATTTTGAGTTGTCGAACAAATTAAATAAACGTCTAGAGATATGGCCAAAATATGCACACATGCTAATTTCATTAAAATCGGTTCACGAGTTTGGGCTGTAGAACACGCGACAGACAACAGACATAATTCCTAATACCATTATTTTGATTCGAGACCTAAAAGCTGATATATTCTGACAACATTGATGTTTTGACTCATCACATAACTTTCTCTATAGGCTACTACGTTTATGTGAGAAGGTAAAATAACGTCATTCGACTTATTATCGAAATTAAGTCTTGATTTTGTATTATTATTATTTATTTTAATGGTTTAGATTTTTTTTTTAATTGCAAAAACCTCTCGGTCACCATCGCCTTAAAACAATAGAAAATTTAGTCCCCTTGCCATCGAATACTCTAATACAGCTCGGGTCTGAAAAGGACAAGGTTGGTAAAGAGAGACCGGATAGAAAAAGATGAAAAAAGGGATCTAACCCAAGACTACACGGGGAAAAGTGTAGATTCAGCTAGGTCCCTTCGGTATTGGTAATCCCGTACTCACTAAAGTGAGTTCCTGAGGCAAACTTGTTATATAAAACTGTACTACTCTAAAGATGGCTGACAGTAGTTATAAATTCGAGCCAAATAACGTCACTATTTCAGCTGTTCCTCTAGTTTTATTCCCATTTAATAGATTTATTTTTAGAAACGTCTTAATCATGAAAGTAGTTTTTGTAACTTAAAGCGGTAACATCGTGCCGCACCTACCAATGATGCGAGTGTTCCTACTTTAGTCATTTACAAACGTAAGGAAATGCCTGGAGCATTAACTATCTCAACTTCCAACAAATTCTATGACGTGTTGTTGCATCACTAGTCGAGGAACTTTTGAATTATTAGACATAGCATGGAGGGAATGACAATGGACCTCATGTTGTGAGCGGCTTCTTCTCATACTGTTTCTATGATATAAATAACAGATGAATGCCAACAAATAACCTTCAACCGGAAATGATTTAAAGTGTTTTGAAAAATAATCCGTGACCACTTTCATCGTACATTTCATTTCATCTTTATTGCCAGGACATTTATAATGTATGGGAAGAGTCATTCCTTATAACACAAATAAATACTAAGTATTAACGTATACGATACATTTAAAGAAAGAGTTTAATAAGAAGATGATATACAAATAACAGCAGTCACAGCTACACACAATGCAAATAAAAATGCGATATTTTGACGCTGATATCTGCAATAGATATAAAATGGTGGCTGTTGATAGAAATGCAGTTTAAACAACAGCGCCTGCCGCCGGAGAACAAGATAACATAAAAGCTCCAAATGTTTAAACAGCTGGTTATTTTATTTCAGATCATTCCATTGTGAACAACTTTTATTCTGTTCTCTTAAGCAACAAACATAACCATTGAGTAATGAATTTGAGGTTCATCGATGATACCAGTGCGTAGCAGTTGACAGGTTTCAATTTGAATGCTTTTTTGTGTTAAGAAACATGTTTTATCATCAAAAGAAATTTTATTATTTGTTATATTGTGGTAATTAAATTAAAAAGTTATTAAAGTCTATAAAAGTATAAATAATTATTTTATTGCTTGCTATCGTTTAAACCATAAATCGCTGCCAACAACCGCCATTTTCTTTCTATTGCAGATATCAGCGTAAAAATTTGGTGGTACGCTTTTGGATATGTTTCCAATATGTATGAAAAAAAAATACAATTTGGTTGATGCATATGTACTTGGCGGTGGTTTAAAAATGTGATTTTAACGATTTTGATCAAATTTTTCTCAAGTAAAATACCACGAGGCTGTTATAAACACTTTATGTAATTTCCCATTAAAAATTACAAACAGCTTAAATCCCGAGTATACTTGTGACCAAATAATCTCGAACATGTCGCCAAGTCGCAACACATATTATTACGGCCTTCCCGACATAGGCACAACGCCATTCCTGATATCTAGTCCAACATACTGTCTGACGATCACACGAATGAACGCAACGTATGAGGGAGGGGTGAAGAGGGAACTGCACATGCGCTAATCGCATTTAGACTACTAGACTAGTAAAGTCCCTTTAACAACTACCGTACTAATCGGTTAGAAAATATCAGGTTGTGATTGATTGACTATATTTTCATTAGTTGTTATTGTTTTTATATAAGATTAATTAAGTTATATTTTCCGCCCTTTTTTCATATTATCAGTGACTATTGAAGAAGTATCAAAAAATAATAAAATATGTTTAAATATTATTTGTAAAGTAGTACTTTATAATATTAAATAATCTCATTCATAAATTGACCGTGGTTGTGTAAACCTTGTTTAAGAAAAGCAATCAAATTAGCAATGGTAATGCATTTCGGAGTATTTATCGTGTCAAACCATTGAGTCAATGTTATTAATTAGAGTAGTAGTGAGATGTTCAGTATCAACTAAAATATTTGCTAATCCTCTGCGTTCCTTGCGCGTTCATTCTTACCACAACAGCACTGTAATTACTCAGCAATAACCGGTGGATTAAATACACTCAATATATTTGACTACTCAACATAAGTTCAGTCGAACTGTCGGCATACCACAGCTTGCACAGGGGAGCCCATCTCCTATGTATAAGGCTTTATCGTCACTCCGGCCACACCTGATCTCAATTAAAGCACGCAGTTTAATCAGATTGGGTGCAAGATTTGGGTGCCTAACCAGTAAAATGGTCACACAACTTTTCATTTAACGCCTAAACTAAATCAATAACAAATAAGCTGTACAAAAACATTCCACTAACTTCCTAACAGAACCATTAAAAAAAAAAATAATAATGATTTAGCCGAAAACGTAGTTATTTTACTTAAACGTAGAAGGGAAACAATGTTCATTACGGATTTTTACCGTATTTACTGAGGGAAATGAGCTGAATGAGACTCCTTATGCATTTTCTGAAGAGTATAAAGAAATATTTTGATAATTATATATATTTTACTTGTGCGTCATTATTCAAAAATTTGACATAACCTTTCCAATTTAAAAAATGTCTACTGTGAAATATAGGCTGATCCGTAACTGCAGAATCACACTTCTATCTTGTTATTACGCAAAGTTTTAAAAATCTAGAGCAACCTACCATCCATCTTGTATATCAAGTTACAAACTAACTTTATTTTCAAAACCCCCCAGTGTATACTTAATAAAGATATATTGGCGGTTAGCCAAGATGCAATAGGGATATCGTAATAAAAGTTTTAACATGAATTTGGTTTAATTTTGATTTATTTCAAGTATCCTTATCAAATCTTAATATCATAGAATTTCTTTTACAGTCATAAGTATAATAGTGAACTCATATAATCTATAAGTGGTCGGTCCGGGAAATTTATTTTTGTTTTTTGTTTGGGATTTTAAAAAACAAGAATTTTGGAGTGTTTCTAACAATTAAAATTGAAAATATTTTTTTTTAATTATACCTCGTGATCCAATGGACGGATTTTAATGAAACTGGTACAAAAATGTTCGATAAGAGCTCTAGAATACGTTTGAATTGTGAAAGAGTCAATCCAGTTTTTAATACAGAATTAAAACCGTGAGTTTATTTTTTTATTGATCAACTTTCAATCAGTTCTTATTACTTTTATTACAAAAATCACATTACAAACTTTTTTGTTTCGTAAAATACAATGAATTAAATATATACCGGCTATTCCAAAAGTATGGAACATTTGGCTATTCCAAAAGTCTTGTATTTTCAAACATTTTTGATTTATGGTAGTTAAAAAAACATTTCTGTATGATTTATTAATATTTAGTACATTTTATTTGAACTGGAAAATTTTAAAAGAGGCCCATATACAAAGCGTATTGATAAAATCCATGTAATGAAAATAAAAATAAAAGTATTATTAATGACATAGTGTAAGCCTAACAGAATTTTCTTTTCACTCATTGTATTTTCATTTTCATTGTGCCTATCAACCTTCATTAGTCTTAAAATAAGTGTTCTACGTAACACTTAAGTGGACCTCCACGAAAGTTTGTTATGTATTGTTCTAATTGAGTTTTTATTAAACTTTGAGTTCCCCCCCCCCTCAGGATCCCATCCCCCAGGTGGTGTTGAGTTTCTTTTTAAAGCACGTCTATTTATCCAAAGACATTCCCAAAGTTACATCTTTCTATTTCAATCTGTTTAAAAATTACAGAAGGGGGTCCTATACTTTTGGAACACTCAATATATATTTTTTAATATTGTTATCTGAAATTACATTAAAAAACAAACTAAAAGAGCTCTGATTAATATATAATAAAATGGCTTCCTAGTTAAATAATGTGAGGTCAGCACATCGTAATTTCCGTCGTTGTTTTTCTAGTATTGTCAATCAATGATCATTAGGAATTCAATTAACCCTAGCAATGTTGGGTCAACACCGTAATTCTTTGAGCAATTTAAACGAATTTGGGTCATTCCGTATGAAATCAACACACTGTAATATAAAAAAAATTACTTGACCACCTCAAAATTTGATGAAATTTGGTATGAAGGTTGTCCTCGTAGAGATTAAGAAAAATGGCATTTTTTTCTTTTCAAATATCTCAAACGATTTCAAAATTAGAGCTACGTAAAGTATCCCAAAATCCGGGGGGAAAACGTAACCCACATATTTTGAAATCACCGTAGCTATTCTCCTAATTGAGCTAGAGAGGTGGGACTGTTGTTATTTTACTCAGTTTTAAATGCTCTTTCTTGTGATGTACAACAAAACATACTTTGTAAAAAAAAGTTTTTATAGACAATTCAAAAAATTTTGAGATGCACTTTTTGAGAAAATAAAAATAAAATATTGAATTGAGTCTAAAAAAAAAAATTTTATAACAAAGTATGTTGTGTTGTACATCAAAAGAAAAAGCATTTAAAACTGAGTAAAATGACAACACTCCCACATCTCTAGCTCAATTATGAGAAAAGCTACGGTGATATCAAAATATGTCGGTTACGTTTTTCCCCCGGATTTTGGGATACTTTAGTCGCCCTAATTTTGAAACCGTTTGAGATATTTGAAAAAATTTCTTAATCTCTATGAGGACAACCTTCATACCAAATTTCATCAAATTCTGAGGTGGTCAGGTTGATTTACCCTGTGTCGATTTGATATGAAAAAACCCGTTTATATCAAGAACACACATGAGCCGGTAATGAGTCATATTGTGCGACTGATTCATATATATTAATGACAAGCTTGAAGTAGGTAAAATAAAGAATAAATAAAGTAAATTTGCTACCTATCTCGCCTGCGTAACCGCTGCATGCAGTTTATCTAATAAAATTTTAATTAAAAGGTAAAATATGATATTGTATATGGAAATCAAGTAAAAAGAATTCCAGTAAGAGGCAAAGAGCTGTGAAACATGCGGTGCTTTTAGATTAAACATTCGTTGTAGTTTCAACTTTACACGCAGCATTTGCCGATGATCGATACTTCATAGCTCATTGCTTTCAACGGTAATTTACATAATTTGATAGCTGTGTAAGTAGCCTCTAACGGAGAAAGTTTGTGTTTAGATAACGTCAGATTATAGCTTTGCCTTAAATGTCTTTCATGCCTTTTATGGAATTTCATTAAATGATAATGGAGGGTGGCCCCTTAATAAATAAACGGTCCGTTATCGATTTCAGACGAAATGTGTTTTATATTCAGATTATAGCAATACATACTGCAGTAAGTATTCGCGGATTTCTAGCTACCTTATTCGACATCTGAGATCACGTATTCATTGCAGTAATTTGACGCCATCTTTGGTTCATAATTTATAAATACACAGAATGAAAGTCTGACTCAATATTTAGAGAACAGCTTAAAATTTAGTTTACGTTTGTTGTAACAGAGTTAATTTTACTTTTTGCAACCCTCAGGGGCTCACTATAGTGAGTAATAGCCGAGAACCTACACATGTAGTCTTGGGTTAGATAACTCTCTTGACCAACCCTTGTTCTTTTCTGATCCCGATGCTATTAGAGTATAGACAGGCGTTTATATTACATATTATTTCCATGTCCTTTTTTTTATAAGACGATGATAAAGACTTTATCCCTCAAAAAACAAGGCGGGGTAATAGACTACTTTTTGCACTTTGAAATCTTGGCGGCCATATTGAAACTAACTGGAAGGGTGTCGTGTAACACACTTTACTTTCCCACATACATACAGTATAGGGAAAGCTAATGTGTTGGGTAAAACATCGATGTTGTGATGACCAATTTAATCACATTTGGTAGGTAAGTTATATGAGTATATTTTGGCCATATCTGCCGTAATAAAAAAAACACAAAATGACGATTTTCTTAAAAATCGACTTTTTGAAAAAATTAAGAAACAACAAATTTAAATAAAAAGTAACAAATTAAGCAAAAAACCAAGTAGGCCTAAGATTATATAAATTGTGTAAAACCAACACAAAACTGGGATAACAATATAAAACTGCAACGGATGGTTGCACTGTGGGGGGGGGGGTCAGTATTATTAATTATACAGAAATTAAGTTACACCCATTTGTTGTGAAATGATGTAACGACATGTCGGAAACGGGCAATCCAGAGACCAGGTCGGTAAATCAAAGGTAAAAGTCATGACGCATGATTAATCTTCTACACTCCTTGATGAACATTAAATTAAATACTGTAAATCAAAACTTATATTATACTTATATTTTTATTTATTAAGGTTCGGGGAAATGTTAGTTTTGACGTGAAAAAAAAGAAAAAAGAAAAAAAAAATTATGAGAATTAGGTCTGTCTCGCTATTGTGTGTCCAGTTCTCTATAGTCCAAATATGGGGACGGATTTTGATATAATGTCCATTCTTGAGGCGGTCATTTTTCTTTTTTTTTTCCGATAATGCAAAATTTGGGGATCAAATTTGCAAAAACTGCCATCACACAGTTTTATCAATAACGGCTTAAAAATTTTCATCAACTTTTGGCATTGATTGCCTTTCCCCAAAAAATGTTTTTCATGAGTTATCGTTAAAAAAATGACCATTGAGTTATTAAACTTCTAATTTCTTACAATAGCTATAATGTCTGTTTCTGTCTATTTTGTTCAAATTTCAGTGAAATGTGAAAATTAATTACCCCCAACCGGTGCGGACTTCTTCGGAATTTCAACCAATGATTTTTCTCTTTTTTTTTAAATCAAATACCTTTCATTTGCTCTAAATTGATGAAAATACTAGGTTGGCAAGACTCATCACAAATATATTGAGTTAGGTTAATACACAGGATGTCTGAAAATAAACTGCAACACTCTTAAATTTTTCCAAATGTAAGAACTCTAAGACCATCTCTTTATATGAGAGGGCAACCTACAAAAGGAAAGATTTAGGTTACCTTGATTGTGTGAGGGGTTAGGGGAAGGGGGTTGCTCAATAATTTCAAATTATACGTTTAGGCTTGTGATACCTCATTTTAAACTTCTTTGTGAGGCAAAAAATGACAAATAAAATTAAATTCTAACCTAAAAACAAAATGGCGTCGAATAGATTTATTTTATTTACAAAGCTAGATTGGTATTGTACATCCTCGTGTATGATATTAATGTGTTTTTACTTCATTAAATGTTCAAATTGTTCTCCCTGAACCTACATGCAGTAGTACAGTTTTTGTTCAAACTTGTTTTAAAAAGTTTGGTTTGGTTAAGTGGTGATTTAAGACATTTCACACACAAGGAGGTCTTGTTTTTGAAGAAGTGGACCAACATTTAGAAAAAATCGATTGTCTTTCCTTCTGAATCTAGCTTCTGTCTAGCTTAATAAAAATATTAAAAAACTCTTTTGGCCGCCATTTTGTTTTGGGGGTCAGAATTTAATTTTCTTTATGTCAGTGTTCTTGTCTCACACAACGGTTTAAAATGAGGTATCACAAGCATATACGTGATTTGAAATGTTTGAGCACCCCCCCCCCCAATCCCCTACATCCCCATGCCCTCACGATTACCAATACCTTTGTTAATTTCACTTTGTCAATTTTCTTGTCTCGGGCAGACGTTCAATATGATGTATAAAAAATCTATACCTTCCATTTGAAATTTTTTAGCAACGCCCCTCCATCCCCTAATCTCAACATTTAAAATAACCTAAACCTTTGATTTTTAGGTTGCTCCTCTCACCTAAAGAGATTGACGTAAACAGAACTCAAATATTTGAGAAAATAAAGAGCAGTGTTAGTTTCTTTTCAGAAATATTCTATCCTGTAAATATTCCGTCCATAACTGTGGATAAGCGATAAGGTAAGTACTAAAGTAAGATAATTGTTCCAGATAAAGTGCAATAATGTAAGTCAATATGCATATTGACTTACATTATTGTACTTAATCTGCATATTGATTTACCTTATAGCTTATATCTACCAATGCCGGTAAGAAACCAGAATTAACTTATATACATTACAAACATCTAATATCTTGTAAACCTTGGAATTAGCAACAATTTTTTCTTCAGTTTTTGGTTATTTAAGCATTCTACTAATGCTTAAAAAACGCATTTCTTTGTGTAAATTTCAATAAAGAACATCATTTTATGCCATAAGAAAGGGATTCGATTGAAATAAATTAGAGTTAAAAATTTCGAAAATGATCCTACTTGAGATAATGAATGTTAACTGTCATCATTTTAATTTAAAAAATAGTTACACCTGGGTCGAGTTTATAGCACAAAGCAAGCAAGATTAGGATCTAATTTATGGGGGGGGGGCTTTTCTATAACAACTTACAACACATAAGAAATAGACGGTGGAAAAATAGTAATAAAATATTGTTTGATAGAGGGTGAAGAATGTTATTGATTATTTGGTTTTGTGGTTGCATGTGTGAGAAAGTTTATGCAGTTTTAGTACCTTTTATTTGATCTTATTTTAGTAGCCGTGCAATTAAATACAATTTACTCATGGGAGTTACACCTTGCAGCGGTTACTTTGCTTTGCTTGTACAGTGAGGTGGATGTGGTGTATGCTCTATGCGGTTACAGGAAATCTTCAACCGCTTCAAATAAATACTTTAAGTTTGGGTATAGTCCTGTTAAATAACTTCAGAAGTAAATAAAATAGAAATTTAATTTAATTGGAGGAATCGCTTTGTAATAAACGTCTAGACAAAACCAGGAAAACATTTCGACGCTAGAAAGTTATAAACAACAATAATAATAACTTTTTCGTCATACTCCTTCAAAAAGAGCTGCTTTCAATACATGCATTGAGTTGTTCTTTTTAGTCCCTGGACCTAAAAACATCAGCTGAGGTCGAGCTCTTCAGCTGTTACTTCGTTCATACGAATTAATTCACGATTTATAAAAGCATAGTAAAGCATCTAAAATAACAACTGATACTCTCGATTGTAAATAACCGTTAAAACAGCTGTTACCATCGATTTGAAGGTTATAACATTTAAATTTTTTGTGAAATTGTTTTCTTATATTATTTGCAGTATAACGAAAAATATAGTTAATCATTTGGACCAAAAGACGCTTTTCGATCCTCGTTCATTTTCCGAGTGAAACTTGATCTTCTATTGAAAAGCTTCACTTAGGTCCTAGTGAAGAAATATTCTATATTTCTTTAAAGTACAACATCATTAACAAATTGAACCCTTTTGCAAAAATAATAATTAATGTCCTTTTATCCTCAATCTTCTTTGAATTCACTTCGTTTATTTCTTTCCTTATGTAGAATTTGTCATATAGATATATATATAACTGTCCATAAGGGATGTTTTCAAACTACGTTCCAAAACTTCAGGATAAGGTTCCTTGCGTCAAAATAAGTTAACAAGTTCCCATACACATAGCCTACGCCCTAAAATGCTAAGTTTTCCGTCTGTCCGCCATTTTATGTTTGTTTACAAAAAACATTATATTATTGGAAATCAATTAGATACTGAGTCCAAATTTGAAATACATATATTTTTATGTGACCTTTTTTTCAATGTACCAAAAACCAGGACTTTTGAAAGTTTGGTATAGGTTTATTCTATCATATTTGATGATTAGTATAACCTTGAACACATTTTAAATTAGAATAGAACTCTGATTATTAAATATAATTATTGCTAATTTGTAAAACAAAATTTTGAGGTTATGTTGTCACATTTTAAAACTCTCTTGTTAAAATCTAGAAAACAAGTTTGAATTTTATTAACAAATTTTATTAGATGCAGGTCGGTTATTATCAACAGTTTGTTGAAAATATCATTAAAATTTTAAAAACAGCTGTTATTTTGAAATTTACATTGTTAGACAGAAATTAGTTCGTAAACGTCAAAATAAAAATAATTTGATTATTTAAATAGGCATAATTTGGTCTTATGTTACCTCCAAATAGCGGAATATTTAAAAAAGGAATACATACTTTAGATGTGCCGATAATAAACCACATTTGACCGAAATCAGTTCAATCGTTTGGGGTGTAGAGCACTGCATACTCTACACATCATCCACCAAAATAACTTTTTACGCTTCAGGGTACTTCAAAAATTTAATTTTCATGAAAAACACAAAATACTTATTTATACCAATCAAAAAACATTCTTAATTAATTACGTAAAAACAAAATAATAATAATAAGGATTTTCCAATTCGTATTTTCAAAGAGCTTGTCAGAACCATTATAAATAAATGTATTTAAAATCGATCAAAATGGCGACTGCTGGGTGAACTATCAGTTGAATTGTCAACTTCCTGGATAATAAATTTCTTCTTGTATTTCCTTTCTTAACAAACTGTAAACGATATATTATGAGAGAATCTATTTTTTAATTAAATTTGGTGATAAAAGAGGCAAAAATATCGATAAAAATTTCTACAAACAGAAATCCAGTGTTGTAATTTTTATAGCAAAAGCATTTTAAAAACCATTTTAAACACCAATTTTTGTACAAACACAGGATGTAAAATTTCGAGAGTTAATTTATTACTACACAAACATATATGATAGACACCTTCATTAGAGATACAGTTAGAGAAACATACTTCTGACAAAACAACTCACAGGTCACAACAGCCTGGACAGGAAGGAACATGCAAGAATTTGCAATAAGACGTGATTAGCATTGCAAATACAGAAAGTCAGTGAGCCAAACTGTCGTGTATATAGGTGAGTGGGAGGGGAAGATGTCCCTACATAATCAATGTCGTCTTCAAAACTTGTAAATGTTATCGACAATTAACTGTTAACACGGCTATATTGCTGACATTTACTAATGAAATTGGCATAGAGCTCCCTCTTTCACGCCAATTTCATGAAGGGCCATAATTGAAATTTAATCTATGTGAGGGACGGGGGACATATTTACAAAATCAACAATAATAGCTGTGATAATGGAAAGTTATTTTTAACAGTAGCAGTAATACTTGAATTGTTTTTATTCCAACTTGTTTGACGGATTGTCACGTTTCATGTCCAATTAAATCCGAACAAATTAATTTGGTATTCCATCAACTTGTCAGTAAGAACATACGGACTACAAAAAATTAAGATAAAGACTTGACATAGTAAATGAACGAACAAAAACATTGCACAAAGTTTCTCACCCGCCCGTTTACAATCGAAATATCAACAAAATAAAACCGATCGTCAACAAAAATATCAGTTCGGTAGTTGTCAGTAAAAAACTAAATTCAATCTTTGGACGCCATCTTTGATTTTGTAGGTTAGTTTAAACAATATTATATACATTCTAAACTTACTTCTTTTGTATTATAAATATTTTATATTATTCGAACCCCCACCCCTCCCCCATTTTTGTACATTAAACAGGAACTAATTAAAATAATACTGCAATTTTAGTATTTTATATAAATGGCGGCTAGATAGGCATTTTAGGAAGTATATTCTATACAGGGTGTTTCTATATTGTGCGGAGATAATTCATGGGGTGGTTATATGGGTCAAAATAAAGAAGGAGAAAATCCTATAAATAAACATGTTCAAAAACTCTTTTGGGTCTTTTTTAGAAGAGCCCCGCCACTTTTAAAATATTTTCCATAGGGATATTATAGTAAAAGTAGACACAATTTTTACATAGAAAATTTATTGAGTAGAAAAACACAAATTGGTAATATGAGTTATTGTTCTGGAGGCCAGTAGAGATTAATGTCTCTAAAAATAACGGTATCGAATAGATTTTCTTCTTTGTTTCGTTTACGCCATTACACAATGATTAAGCTAGAACGCTATTTCAAGTCACGACAGGTTTGGTCAGATTGCTATATATATATAATAACCTGGCTAAACCTTTCGTACGTTTTAATGAACTTAAGATCACTTAATTGAAGTGGCGGGGCTCTTCTAAAAAAGACCCACTCTTTTTTACTAGCAGTCCGCCATTTTTTTCTTCTAAATAAGTTATATCTCTAGAATGGCTCAACCGATTGAGTTGAAATTTTCCAAAGTACTCATAAATATAAGGACCTAATTTCCCAACTTGTTCCAATAATCCATTTCAAAATGACTGCCACTTAAATATTTTGAACGAAAATACTCATTTCAAGTTATTTTTAAATTTCCGCCATTTTTTTTCCATTTTACATTTATGACTACCTACAAAAATTCCAAATCAATCGGTTAAGCCATTCTAGAGATATAAATTATATAGTTAAAAAAATGAGGGATACCTAGTTAAAGAAGCGTTTCCGGGCAAATCTATCTTTATAGGAACTTTTTAATTTTATTTTGACCCACCCGCTGAATTATCTCCGCGTACACCCTGTATAAAATATACTTCCAAAATGCTTAGTTTTCTATCTAGCCGTCATTTTGGGTTATTAACAAAGAAATTAATAAAGTGCACGCTACTTAATGTTATAAAGACCCAACTTGGGGGAAATAATTAACCATTTCCATTACTCATTTCAAAATGGTGACTATTTAAACTTTTGAACGTCGAATATCTCGAAATCCGTTAATTTTACAAAACGTTTACAAGAGAAAAAATATTTTCCTTTTTTTTAACGACAAACAAAATTTGCTTTTGATATTTAAGATCTATTCCCCTTCACCATTAAATTGACTTAAATTAAACAACCCACTAATAATATAACACTTTGCAATGGCAATCTAATAAACCAATTATACAACAAAAACAATCCCTTCTGTAACTAGAATTTAATAATTAAATTCCTCAATCCAATTCTCAGCATAACGTCAAGCCTGACGAGAATAACCTGCGAGCCGCACACAAATATTCGCCGATCAAATAATTTTAAAACATGCATCTTATCAATTTCGTTAACTTAAATCATTCAATTTCTCTCATAACACAACAACTAGCAACTCAACTAGCAATTTAGTATGAGAAACACTTGTCTGTACATATAAAAACATAAAGAAAAATATAAAAAAATTATAAATTAGAATATTTGAAATCTTATTTTTTCGACCAATTTTCAGTAATTCAACTAGCACAGCACCCAATTAGGTCAAAACTTGTAAATTTGAATCATAACAACTCCACCTACAATGAAAAATAAACTGATGGGCACCATCATGGTACTTACCCAGCCCCATCATATAATGTAATATAAACAGATAGTCTAAATTCAATGCACACAGTTGATTCCTTTTGGATCTAGTAGGAAATGTTAAATTAATTGTATTACTAGATCAAAAGATCTTACTCAGTAGGGTAAGTTTGTTTAAAACAGTTGTTACACAGGTATATGAACCTCGTAATTGTATACATCACTTTCATGACGTGTCATCGTCTAGACTCTAATGAGCCGTGAGATGTGTTTATATTGAGCCATGAGATGTGTTTATATTGAGCCATGAGATGTGTTTATATTGAGCCATGAGATGTGTTTATATTGAGCCATGAGATTAGTTTATATTGAGCCATGAGATGTGTTTATATTGAGCCATGAGATGTGTTTATATTGAGCCACGAGATGTGTTTATATTGAGCCATGAGATGTGTTTATATTGAGCCATGAGATTTGTTTATATTGAGCCACGAGATGTGTTTATATTGAGCCACGAGATGTGTTTATATTGAGCCATGAGATGTGTTTATATTGAGCCATGAGATGTGTTTATATTGAGCCATGAGATGTTTATATTGAGCCATGAGATGTGTTTATATTGAGCCATGAGATGGGTTTATATTGAGCCATGAGATGTGTTTAAATTGAGCCATGAGATGTATTAATATTGAGCCATGAGATGTATTTATATAGAGCCATGAGATGTGTTTATATTGAGCCACGAGATGTGTTTATATTGAGCCACGAGATGTGTTTATATTGAGCCACGAGATGTGTTTATATTGAGCCATGAGATGTGTTTGTATTGAGCCATGAGATGTTTATATTGAGCCATGAGATGTGTTTATATTGAGCCATGAGATGTGTTTATATTGAGCCATGAGATGTGTTTATATTGAGCCACGAGATGTGTTTATATTGAGCCATGAGATGTGTTTATATTGAGCCATGAGATGTGTTTATATTGAGCCATGAGATGTGTTTATATTGAGCCATGAGATGTGTTTATATTGAGTCATGAGATGTGTTTATATTGAGCCATGAGATGTATTTATATTGAGCCATGAGATGTGTTTATATTGAGCCATGAGATGTGTTTATATTGAGCCATGAGATGTATTTATATTGAGCCATGAGATGTGTTTATATTGAGCCATGAGATGTGTTTATATGGAGCCATGAGATGAGTTTATATTGTGCCATGAGATGTGTTTATATTGAGCCATGAGATGTGTTTATATTGAGCCATGAGATGTATTTATATTGAGCCATGAGATGTGTTTATATTGAGCCATGAGATGTGTTTATATTGAGCCATGAGATGTGTTTATATTGAGCCATGAGATGTGTTTATATTGAGCCATGAGATGTGTTTATATTGAGCCATGAGATGTGTTTATATTGAGCCATGAGATGTGTTTATATTGTGCCATGAGATGAGTTTATATTGTGCCATGAGATGTGTTTATATTGAGCCATGAGATGTTTATATTGAGCCATGAGATGTGTTTATATTGAGCTATGAGATGTGTTTATATTGAGCCATGAGATGTGTTTATATTGAGCCATGAGATGTGTTTATATTGAGCCATGAGATGTATTTATATTGAGCCATGAGATGTGTTTATATTGAGCCATGAGATGTGTTTATATTGAGCCATGAGATGTGTTTATATTGAGCCATGAGATGTGTTTATATTGAGCCATGAGATGTGTTTATATTGAGCCATGAGATGTGTTTATATTGAGGCATGAGATGTGTTTTTATTGAGCCATGAGATGTATTTATATTGAGCCATAAGATGTGTTTACATTGAGCCATGAGATGTGTTTATATTGAGCCATGAGATGTGTTTATATTGAGCCATGAGATGTGTTTATATTGAGCCATGAGATGGATTTATATTAAAGTTTACACTCGCTTCGCTCGCCCTAACGAGTCTCATAACAGTACATATTTAAAGAACCATCCACTCGCTACGCTCGTGTCGGGGACTCGGCCCTAAGTTTTACATACAATTTCACAATTAATTATTATGCCTAACAACAATTAGACAGTAATGTTTTGAATGTTTAAGGTTTTGTTCCGAAACAAAATTTTGTTTTTTTGAAACTAAATAAATTGAGATAAATAGAAATTTAATTTAATGAATATTAAAATGGGTGTATTTTACTCAAAACTGTATGCGCTTTCAGAAAAATAATACCAAATTGTAACAATTGGTGGCAGGAAAGTTGAGAAAACTGAATTTCTCGTAGGTAAGTGACGATAATTTTGAAAAATAGTAAAAAAAAAATCATAATTTCGGATAAATTATTAGAAATTGTTTTCAAGAATGAGTTTCTACTTCGTCTAGTGTGTATTCTTGACACAAAGTGCGAATCACTAAATATTCTATTTATTTTAAATACTTTCTTAGAATAGAATTCCACAGATCTTACCAGAGCTCGGTCTCTGGCACAGACATTTTCTTTGGTACTTTCTCACAAATACGTAGTGTAGGAAGTTATGTCATGCATCAAAAATCGAAGTAGAGTTTTTTTACGGATATATCTGTTTGGGGTCACCTAGAAAATGGTTTTTATATTTTGCAGTGTTCTACCGCCTAAACGCGTTGAACGATTTCAATCAAATTTGGTATGTTGGCATATTTTCGCCATATATGACTTTTTTCACCTCAAAATCTGGGTGTAAATAAGGAAAAAATAATAAAAATTACTACTTTCTGAAAAATTCCCCGACTCGGTTCAAGTTTTGGAATGTCTGAGGATGACTTAGTCACTGAAACGTCTTAAACATAATAAATTATTAATTTAATGTGGAAAATTGCAAAGAATGATGATTTGAAGTTTCCACAATTATTACTAAATTCAAATAAAAATAGACTACTCACAATAAATATCTGCAGAGCTTAAGTTCAGGACAATTGTAAGTTAGCTCTTATCTGAAACAGATAAAAATATATTACATGAGATCTTAATGCAAGGCAAACAATAATACAACATTAGATACATGTTTGATGTTAAAAGTGAAAAAATGGGAACAATGCATAAACCTATTAAAAGAATGTGATAATATTTACATGAAGCATAGCATTGTGGTAGCTGGTTGAAGCAATGGCATTATCTATTTCAGTTCAATACTACTGTTTATGTATATATTACAACTAAATATGATGACTAGATCATTGTGCGTCATCTCGAATAAATATTTACATCGTAGGATCGGTCGGAGGGGAGGGGGAAATAGAATGACCGGGAGGTCACCCGATCTTAACCAACTAGATTACTTTCTTTACTTTGGGGATAATTGAAGCGAAACATTTACCAAACTAAGCCAGAAGACGTTAGGTGTCACCAAAAACAGTCTGCTTTTCGGAGGAAAACTCGGGTGACTACTCTCGTTGATACCCATATTGTTACTTCATTCTTCATCCGATTTTTGATTTTTTAAATTTTTTTTTATTGAAAAGAACTGCTTTTTTTATTGCTTTATGTTAACTGTGAGAAAAATCCTTCGTATCTTCAAAGGTACTTTCTTAAAAAATTGCTAAAGTAAAAAAATGTTGTTTTGGTTTTCATGTAAAACAGAAAAAGATATTTTAAATTTGGTACAACAAAACACATTCAGCTGTACAATACCTTTCTATTGATACCTCATTTATATTTATATCTTAAAAAACAAGGAATTTATGGGCATTATTCTATTGCATTAGTCTTATGGGCGGCAGACGGCATTGGCCGGCTAGTGGAGCCTCCTCTTAACACTACGTATAGTAGCAGAGGCCGAACAGATCATTCCAGACACACTAAATGTGTTGCTAGGTTTTTATCACAGATTGGCAAACAGTTAAGCTCTAGAAGAGAAATATTTCCAACAGTTATTGTAGTTTTACCCATGGTCTGAAAGTATTTTGGGCACCATGTCCTTCGGACAATTTTTTTTTTTTTTTTTTTTTTTTTTTTTTTTTTTTTTTTTTTTTTTTTTTTTTTTTTTTTTTTTTTTTTTTTTTTTGTAAACAGGGTAAGGAAAATCAAATAATTCAAATCTATTAGAAAATTCGGTACAAACATATTTTGTTAATTTTTGGAACATACCTTATATGAATATACACTTTAATTTATGTGCTAGAGTTTCGATTGATAAGTTTGAATAATTGATATTTTAATAATTTGTGCACAGTAATTAAGAAATCTGTAGGGCTACACTTACTTTAGCTTTTTTAGAACACCCTGTACCGGATACGAAATTTACAATACATCTTAGCTTACTTTACATCACAATAAACAAATAATAAATCATTAATGTTTTGTTTTGCCTTATGGACTGGGAATTATAAATGTAGTTACCTTTTGTACGAGTTCTGCTCACAGTCCAGTTCTTGTTTCTTAATAGTTTTCTATGAGATTATTGACCCGATAATGAACGAGTGAGCACATGCGTGAGACACATAAATTATTTTAAAAAATTAAACAGTGCAATGTGTCCTAAGTGTTGTATCTTTTGTTATATGTGTTTATGTGTTGTGTAACGTTCTCATTTAAAATTTGACACGCATTTATACAAACGCAAAAGAGAAGAAAATCGGTTCGGTAAAGCCTGAATAAAATAGGCGAAACGATCGTCACCAAAAAGAAAACAAGAACTGGACTGTGAGCAGAACTCAAACAAAAGGTAACTAACTACATTTTAATAAATCATTATTCACTTAGACCTGCAGAAAAAAAATTAATATTCTAAATGATAAATTGCGAATTTTAAAACGCCATAGAGCGATTGTTATTGAAGATTAATTAAACATTTTAAATTCGTTTTAAGTATATTCAATTGACCTATCATAATAAGGAAAAATATAATAGCGTTACATTTTTTAAAAAAAAAGTTGTTAAAAATCACGTAATGTTAATTTTTGGAACAACCTGTACATCCTACTAAACTTTGGTACCAGCCAGTAGGAAGCTCAGATTAGCTTTAAAAGGTGAGGTCCAACTTTTTTTATCTGATCAAGTTATTGAATTATTAAGCCGTTTTTATATATTTTACACACTGTTACACTGCGAACAATTTGGTTTTCTGTCATTTGGTTTTACTTATCCTACCGGGTTAAGACCCCTTGATCTATCAATACAATTTAACATATCCTACAAAGCCCAAGAAACTAACTTGTTGGCGTTATATTTAGAGGATTTGCTTACATCACATTGTATGTATGACAGGGCTGGTTGAAATAATTGATGGCGCCCTCGCCTAGTTTTAAGCTCTTCTAGAGCTTCAAACTTTCCTAAGACCCCTTGATCTACCAACATTTCCTGCAACGACACAAGAAACTAATTTGTGGGTATTACATTTAGAGGATTTGCTTGCATCACATTATAGACCTATGATAGGGTTGGTTGAGTTCCTTGATGGCGCCCTCACCTAGGTTTAACCTCTTCAAGAGCCTCAAACCTTCCTAAGACCCCCTTGATCTACCAAGACAATTTAACATTTACTCCAAGGCCCAAGAAACTAACTGGTGATGAATTACATTTAGAAGATTTGCTTATATTGCATTCTATGGGCTGAGTAAGTACCATAATGACGTCCATCACAGTTTAAGCGCTTCTAAAGTTTAAACTTCTCTCTACTCCTCGTAACATTAGCTTCTACAAAATTATAAAATACTTGAAACTTTATGCATTTAAGCCCGTAAAAGCACGCATCAACTTCATCCGATAAAGTTTTTGTTTTCTCAGTTGGCAACACGGAAATAGATATAACAATTGAACATTAGGGATTGTATAATTAATTCTGTTCACAATGGCGCTCACTCGCTAATTTAGTACGCCATGTTGATTGTATTTTAGTCAATGAAATATGGATAATTGTGCCTCGAAGCAGAAAATTTCATTAGAATATAGACCGAGCAGCGAAGTCATCTTGACGATTCTATTGTTCGTACAGTATTGTTCTGGATTTGTTTTGCTTAAGGCATTCCCTGTTTTTGTTTCGTGTATACAATTGATTATATTGTATAGCAATTATAATCTCCTTTGGATCAAAGAGATTACATTTGTTAGGCCAGTTTTTAAGTGATTGTAAATCAAAAATTTTGAAAGCAAATTTCAAATTAAGACTGCCGACTGATCAGACATCTTGATTCTTGATGTTTTAATAAGGCAGAAGACCTTTAAGTATTCATCGTCTTATAAAAAGAGGAAGAAAATGGCGTAAAATAAAGGCCCCCTTATCCCTCGAATACTCTCATAGTGCTAGGGTCGGAAAAGAACAAATATTTGTAGAGACCTAAAAAGAAAAATGAAAGGGAGTGTTCTAAAACAAGACTTATATGAAAAAAGGTGTAGATCCATCAAGGTTCTTACGAGATATTCAATCAAGTAAGACCCGAGGTATATAATTTTTAAATAATTGCTGATTGAAACAGGTTTTCCAATAGTTTTTTTTTTTAACTGACAACCTTCACAGTATTAATATAAGGTGCAACAACATTACACAAAAAGAAACGAAACTAATCTTGGTCAAAAATGGCAGTTAGTTGTCAATAAAAAAAATAACATAAACCATGGACGCCACCTTAGAAAAAATATTGATACATTTAAATAATATATGTTATAATTCGTGGTTGGTACATTAAAATGCCCGTCGCTGTCGTTATAGCATTCTCCGCCAGAATGCGCTACCAATTGTAGCTTTCCAAACGATAATGGGTGAACACCGTAAATGTTTTAAGCTCCCACGGGGAATGAAATCGAAACCTCCCGCTAGTGGAACGAGAACGCTAACCTAGGGTCACAGATATACAGAGAACCACAGTTATTGCCTAATGACTAATACTGGTGAACATTTCATAATGTTGTGCACGTTAGGGCTACGTAGACCTTGCTACCATCCACGCTGTTTTATATCAATTATTAACCTTAAATCTTATCGTATTAATTATGAAAGTTTATCACACATAACCCACACATTCCTCAGGCCAATGTCTAGGTACGGCCAGACTCTTAGTCATACGAACTTGCCTTGCATATTTTGTGTGATAACGTTGATAAGTACAGTCCATTTACAATCTTTAAGTTCAATTAATGAGGCAATTAGATCTACCCAGCAATATGATTATTGTCAGTCCTCTATAATTACATTTCAATATTCTGAAACAAGTTGGTTGGGTGCCATCAAGTTACTTATCCAGCTCCAACACTGTAATGTAAACAGATCATCTAAATGTAATGACCTAAAGTTTTCGTTCGTGTCAGTGTCTCGGCGCCCCCACTCGCTACGACTCACTTTAATGAGTAATGGCTTAGCAATCCCGAGGTAACTTAGCTGGATCTAAACCTTTTTCATGTTGCCTTCAGTTAGATCCCTCTTCTTCATCTTTCCTATCAGCTCTCTCTTTACCAATTCTTGTTATTTTCCTACGCTGTCACTATTAGGGTACAAACAGAACAAGTGGGTCGCGGTGGATGTTACTAGTTTAGGTAGATGTGAACAGGACATAGCAAGGAGGTTACCTGCGCTGCTCAGTTGAGCTAGGACCACTGTCAAGTGAAGTAGTTTGATGAAATTTTAATGACAAAAAAAGATTGTGCTTTTGCGATGTTATGCGAGTCAAGTGATGAAATGTCAGCTGTCACCAAGTAGTGGCTGATAGGTAATATACCCACAATACGGGAGTGAGCTACACAATTGCTATCAGATCTTCCTTCATATTTAGCACTTGAAATTCAAAAACGAACTTAATCCGCAAAAGAGATTATAGGTAGCAACTGGACTACCCTAGCGCACGGAATGACAGACGCCAGAGCTGCTGTGGAGGTGGGTGGCAACTTGGCCTTGAACCCACCAATCACACTCCTTGTAGAGCGCGCAGTAGGCATCCATGTAAAAATAAACTCATTTGATTTTCAAAAACATCGATGTAAAACCTCTTGGATGGCATCGCGCTAAACCTCCATCACGACTTATTTGCTCTGTTCTCTTCCATTCACTACAATGAGTTTCTTTTACATGGATGTCGACATCGACCGCGACCGCGACCGCAACCGCGACCTCCATCTCCACCGCGACCCACTTATTCTGTTCGTACCCTAAGAGTATTTAAGGACTAGGGGTCGTTATTTTATGCTCTTTTCTCTCTCTTCTTATTATTAAAAGCCGATGTCGGTGACTCGACCCTAGATCTCGTAACTATACGAATATCACATTTTCTGAGAAGCCAGATTTCCAAATTAGATGTTTGACAATTACTTTGCTATTTGTCATCGCAAGTAGGTTTGGTTAGATTAGGATGTCAAAAAACTAAAACATCGTCAAATTTGTTTACGGTAACTTCGTATATTGGAGTCCTACAGTATCAAATAACACACTACATCCAGGAAACAGGTAGAATCATGGTTTCAAAACCAAAGCAGCGACAGACAGCACTTTCCCTATTACATTGCATAAAATTCAAGTACTACAGAATTGCTTGTAAAGAAGCCTAATTATAAACTAAAAGTGTTCGGTCCAGCACATCCAATTACATCCCCATTTTGGTTGGAAGGTTAAAATAAGCATACAGTTTAATTTCCGCAGTGTAGGAAACATATGAACGAATTTTAACCGAATGGTTTAATTTATAAAGCCTCAAATGTTAAGCGTTGATCACAATTGTTTGAGGTTATTTTAAACATTTTAATCTGACATTTGCTGTGTTATCTGTATTCTATACTGGCAACAATATTCCCAAAATAGCAACGATTTTCGTTAATTATTTATAAAGCTACAGTAATTTATTTGTAATTGTTAATTAAATGTTTTAAATAAATAATAAGAATAGAATCAACGTGCGAATCCATCAGACGTATTCCAGAACTCAAAAAAATATTTGGACACAAGTTTCATTAAAATCTGTCGATTAGTTCGAGTGATATTTAACAAAACTATAAAACGCTTACTTTGGAATTATAATTGTTATAAACAATAAAATACTCAGATGTTAGTTTAATGAGTACGGGATTGGTAATCACTAGAAAACCTAGCTGGATCTACACCTTTTATAATGGTCTTTTATTAGATCCTTCTCTTTGATCTTTGATATCATATCTCTATTGACCAACGCTTGTTCTTTTCCGACTCTGACTATAAGTATTTAAGATTTTACACGGTTTTCTTAATTAGTCTACACAGACAAGACAATAAATACTATATATTTCAATCTTTGCATTTATATTCTTTATACAGTCCCACATATATGAAAAAAATGGCGGTAAAAAAAAATAAATAAAAAATAAAAAAATGACCTTGAGGTAAGTTAAGGGGCAATCGAGATGAGGGGCAAGTTATCGAGATTTTTTTTTTTTTTTAATATGTATGGTGTTTCAAATAAAACTACAAGTTATTCTGATTACGAACATGTATGTTATACGACGAAAAAATTTTAATGTTGGTGTTAGGTCAAATTTAAAGTTTCATATATCATGCTCATCTCCCTAACTAGAACACGATTTGACCTACAAATTACAAAAGCAATTATTTAGATTTTAAATTAACTTGCAGTGCGAAATCATATATTATAGTTTTCTAAATGACGAGTAGAACTTAATTTAACCACACAATGAGAAATACTTAGCGTATACGTTTTAAAAGCAATTTTTGTGAGATGTGAGACAAACAATTCAACAGCCATAAAAAATGATTTGCAGTTTCATTGATTTCTCTTTATTAAGGTAGAACTAAGGGAATTTATAATATCATGCTCGTGTCTGTTTGTAAGTCGCAACCCGTTTAAACCGACAAGACGATAAATCCTATATATTTCAAACCGCATTTATATTCTTTGTATTGTCCCACATGTAGGAAAAATATAACGGTAATAAAAACAACTTGGGGTAGTTGTAGTTAAGGGGGAAAATTCTTATTAATGAAAATATTACGTGTGGAGGTATCAAATAAAACTAGAAGTCATTCTGATTACGAATATGTATAGTATAACAAACACACAGAACACAATTCTCACAAAAAATACGCCTAAGTATCCGACGCGTTTCAACGACAGGGCCGTCCTCTTCAGTGATACACGAGCTACACCAATAAAACTATAACTATAGTCTGATACTTAGGCGTATTTTTTTGTGAGAATTGTGTTCTGTGTGTTTGTATACTGTATAATTTTTCTCATAAGTCAAGCTCAACATTTAATACGAATATGCATGTTTATTTGACGAAGAAATTAATGTTGGCGCTAGGCCACTGAAAAGACTTCAACTTTATACAAATAACTGTCCTTATATCGTTACAGACACTATGTCGTGCTGTTTTAGGACACGCTTGACCCTCTTAATTTGTATATAAGGAGGTGATGACCGAGAGGTTATTGGTCTTTAAACAAAAAAAGAGAGAGGAATATATAAACAACAATATATTATATTCAGCAATTTTCCTTCACTACGAAATGAAACTGCACAGTTTTACCTCCCCCCCCCCCCCCCCACACACACACACACAAGAATAAACAAAGAAATTGGATTTTACATATCCTTTACCGGATTTATTTTAATTTGTGTGGATAATATTATTCCATTTATGCAGTCAAAAAGAATTCTGCAACGGTTTTTTTGACCCATCACAAAACTTTCTATAAGCTGTATTTCTGAATGGATTCTCAGCTGTGACTTAATATTACAAAACCTGTTTCCTCCTCAGGACCAGTGTCAATGTTGTCTCACCTCATTCTAAAGATAAAGTCAGTAAATAGGTGTGTTCAATACCAGGTACCGAGTCAAGACGTGAGATAAGTAAAGTTCAAGGCGAAGCGAGCACAAAGTAGTTTGACTTGTTAAAACATCTTTCATTTATTTCGTCCGTCCTTCTATCAACATTGTACACGACTGGCAATAGAAAATATACAATGCGTCACTCGCTTATGAATGTTTCGCTTTTTTTAAAGGCGAATAAACCACCATAGACTTAAAATAAAAGGAAGAAGAGAACGAAAATAAAGAACTCGAATACTCAAATAGCGACAGGGCTCGGAAGAGAATAAAACTTGGTCAAGAGATGTGATAGGAGATGAATGAGAGGGATCTACCAAAGACTACAAGAAAAATGGTGTAGATTGCCAGCTAGGTCCCTCGGCCCTAAGGGTTCCTATAGGAAAGAAAAAAGTACCTTTAAACATAAGTACTAAAACGATGTTTTCCGTCCCTCGATACGATTGTGTTTTTGACAACAGTCTGGAATCTACTACATTAGAAACATTGTTATGGTTATAAACCACATATCTTGGGCATTTTATATAGGGTGAGTATTAAGTACGGAAACGGCTTAGTACTGCATAACTGAGAGGTACTTGAAGGCAGAAACAAACGCGGATCTACGTAGTTTATAAAATATTACTTTTTTGTAGGTTTGAATTTTTTGTCCGCCATTTGAATTAAATTTTATTTTTATAATAGGAAAGTGGACATATGATACATGATTTTCATGTAAAATTTGACAAGGAAAAACGATGCTCAAAGCGGTTTTTCGATAAATGCCTACGTTTTTGAGTTAAAACCATTAAACGTTGCAAAGATGAAAAAATTGCGTTAGCAATAAAAAGGGGTAAACGTTTTAAATTATTTCAAAACGATAAATAATAATTAACAACACAACTACAAATTAAATGTCAACTGTTATTCACCTTAAATATTACATAATTTAATTCTAAAATTAAATTATTTTTTTTCGAGCATACATTACTAATACAATAAATTTTGAAAGTATACCATTCTCCAATAAATCTTCAAAGTGTCCCTCTACAGATTGTCAATGCGCTAACTTCAAGTAATTACCGTTTATGAAAGTAGGCCTAGTTTAAATCAGCTTAGTTTCCATTACGTTACAACAATGCAGCTTATTAACTACTCAATTCCCATGTAAAATTTGTTGTAATGGTTCTAAATTGCTTTCTGGTTTATTGGATGTATTCTGCAGGAAAAACACAATAGAATAGCTTCGAAGGCGCAATTTACCCCCTTTTATTACTAACGCGATTTTTCCGACATTGCAACTTTGAATGCTTATAACTTACAAACCAAGGCTTTTATCCACTTTCCTATTTAAAATAATAAAATTTGATTCAACGCGGATCCAAGATGGCGGACAAAAATTTCAAACCTACACAAAAGTATAATTTTGTAAACAGTATAGATTCGCATTTGTTTCTGCCTTCAAGTACCTCTCAGTTATCTATATCTATAAAACCCACTGACTGATCAAGAAATCTCTGGCTCCAAGAAGCCTAGAGCTATGAATTTTTTAACATGGTTTGGGAGTAGGTCTGTAGACGCGTACTAAGAAAGGGTTTTGAATATGTTATACTCCAAGGGTGTTTTTTACCCCTAAAGCATATCTCTGGATCCAAGAAGCCAAGAGTTATGAATTTTTTTAACATGGTTTAGGGAAGGTCTGTAGACGCGTACTAAGAAAGGGTTTTGAAAATGTTCCACTCCAAGGGTGTTTTTTTACCCCTAAAGCATATCTCTAGATCCAAGAAGCCCAGAGCTATGAATTTTTATACATGGTTTGGGGTAGATCTG
Source organism: Aphrophora alni (assembly GCA_963513935.1). Taxonomy (NCBI): domain Eukaryota; kingdom Metazoa; phylum Arthropoda; class Insecta; order Hemiptera; family Aphrophoridae; genus Aphrophora; species Aphrophora alni. The sequence goes on from OY740772.1 coordinate 89,471,828, forward strand.
TAGTCGCGTACTAAGAAAGTGATTTGAAAATGTTCCACTCCAGGGGTGTTTTTTACCCCTAAAGCATATCTCTGGATTCAAAAAGCCTAGAACTATGAATTTTTCAAGATAATTTGGGGTAGGTCAGTAGACGCGTATTAGGATTGTGCTAAAAATCTTGAATCTGAAATATACGCGTGTTAAGCCGCTGGTAACAGCTAGTACAGCATAAAATTATATTTTAAAATAACCGTTATATTCTTCCTAATTCATTCGGTCCTCCATGAATTTTAATATTTTAAATAACAAGTGTGGTCAAGTAACACATATCCCTAGATTGGTTTTTAATTATAAAAACAATAGTGTATATCTCTTACTGTTTTCATATTTATTTTTGTTTAGCAAAGTGGATTTTAACGATTCAAAAACAAGTTTACAAATAACTATGTAACCTAATCCTACTCTTATCTTTATTTAAGGGAGTTATTTCAATATGACTGGTTTCGGGAATTCACCCATCATCAGATTTCTTTTTTTAAAATACAATTAACGTAACGTAACATCCACAAGTGCGGCATCACGAGGTACTTTAGATAGATTTACCCCTTTCTTTACATCTTAGGTTAGATCTCCAATTTTCATCTTTCCTCTCAGGTTTGTCTCATTCAACTCTTTTTCTCTTCCGAATCTGACTGTTATTAAAAGTGTACGAGGGCTAGGTGACTCGTTTTAAACCCTTTAATTATTTTGAAAGCTATGAGGCAGAACCGTTTTTGCCTTTCAACAGAAAAGGAAATTTTTTAAATAACTACGACTCCCAATTAACACTGAACGTAAAGATTTTAGCTCATTGGCAGTTAAAACATATTTTTTTAAAAAATAATCTGCTCTCAGATTATTTCAATATGAAAAAAATTTTGTATGTGACTCCACTAATAGAAATTACAATAATTTTAGTACAATTTGTGCTCATAATCCACGTTTAAATTATTGTTTTCATAGAAAACCCACCACAAAATACAACTGTTCAAATAACCACAATCACGTTGCCTAAAGGCATATCAATCCGTTCTGAGACGTAACCTCCAAATGTCAAACCAGACCTACAATTGCGCATGTCACAACATGATTATTAACTCAATGATATAAAATACAATGAGTTGAGGTCAATAAACCATAATCATTGTGATGACCAACCTCGACAAGTTAATAACTCATATGAATTAGGCTGGTTAAATGGCGCACAAACTTTTTCATACAGTACGCCTACTTATACAGAGTGTCTCAATTATATTACGCAAGAACTGATTAAGAATGATGCAGTAAAATATATTACGACTAAACCAAGTAAGGGGAATCTTCTAAAAATATTATTTTTATTTATTGAAGTGGTTTGTTCTAAAATTATACACTAAAACTGTATAGTTAGGTTAGTTTTATATACATAACATGTATTAAAAGTAGCAGGCGTTGCCACGCCCATTTACACGGTGTGTGACGAGGCCAACTGCGATTGGCTGAAGGGATCAGGTGACGGGCGAGGGGAACGCCTCGCTGCAATAGTAATTGTAGTTACTAAGGTTAGTGTGTATTGTGCCTCTGAAGATGATAGCAGTGCTATTGAAATGTTCATAAGGTAGAATAAACATAACTTTAGAGTCTTTGTGTTTTATTGTGGATTTGGGGAATTTTCTTTCATTATTAATACTAGGTTTAGTAAAAATAATTAAAAATAAAATAGGTTAGGTTATGTAGTTAGGGTGATCATTTTATCTTAGCCACCATTGTCATCTCGTAAACTATTACTACTATTAAAAACTTCAAATGGGGAACCTTCGTTATTTTTTCACGGTAGTTAAAAAATTAGTTTGAAAATATTTAAAAATTGGCCCTTTTTTATATGGCAAGTCAACTTTAAAACTTCTTATTGAAATATGTTATGGTGTTTTAGAATTTTCCACTAAATGTTACGAATTTTTGATAGTTTGCGATTTTTTAATGAACCAGCTCGTTTATGGGTTATAGGCACCTACAATTTTGAAAAACTGACGTGTGATAAATTTGCGATAAGCGATTTTTTGTACTTTCTATTATTGAATAAATTTACAAATTTAATTACACATAATATAAGAAGTGTAAACACCAACTCAGTATTAAACGTAAACTAAATCATTTATGGGAAATATAAAAACTAGCTAAATAAGGAAATAAATACACACAGAAAAGAAAAAAAATCATATGGTATGAAAATGTAAATTAAGGTTTAACTATCGTAACAACAGTGAAATTAATGATGGAATGAAAAGAATATAATATATATATATATATATATATATATATATATATATATATATATATATATTTGGTAAAACATGTTTAAATTAAGAAAATAATAATAAGTACAATGCTTAAAAACAATAAATAATAAATGAAAATGTAATCCTATAGAATATTGTTTTGCTTCAACATACACATAAAAAACTATAAACATCTGTTTCATTTAAGACTGCGAAACTATCTGTTATGAACTCAACAATGCAGGCCTAATATATAGCTCATTAAATTTGGATACCATATGATTTTTCTGTGTCTAATTCCTAATTTAGCTAGTTTTTATATTTACGACAAATTATTTAGCTACGTTTAGTCCTACCTAGGTGTTTACACTTCCCACTAAACCTATACCTAATTAAATTTTTAAGTTGATTCAACAATGGGAAGTAGGAAAAATCACCCTACCAAAAATTTATTACACTTCAATTTTTCAAACTTTTAAGCGTCTACAATTCCTAAACTAGTGGCTTTATAAGAAAATCATAAAGAATAAAAAAAAAAGTCTTATAATTTTGTGTAAAATCCGAAAACACCATAAAATATAAGGGGTTCCATAATAAATTTTAAAGTTGGCCGCCAAATTGGAATAGACTTTTTTGTAAAATTTGAAGAACGGATTTTTAAATACCATGAAAAAGTATTGAAGGTTCGCCATTTAAGTTTTTCATACGCTCAGTAGTTTACGAGATAGTAATGGTGACTAAGATAAAATGATCAACCTGCATACCCCCGGATAAACGATAAGGTAAGTCAATATGCAGATAACGTACATAACCAATGTCATAACAATTTCGTGCTTTCTTATTTTATATCCACCTATACCGATAAGAAGTTAACTTACACACAGTGCAAGCATCTAATGTCTCGTAAAACATGTAAAAAGAAATAATTTCATTTTATTGGCTATTTGGTTAAAAAAATATTAATCCTGCAATTTTTTTTAGGCAAAAAACAGTAATCAATTTGACTCTTACAGTGGTTTAAAAAATAATAATAACTTAATATTTATTTGAATTTATTAGTAATTTTATAATTTTTTTATGTATATAAATACAAATAATTAATTGAATTACGTATTTGTATTTAACGTTCTTTTTAATTATGAGTATTTTCTGTTTAAAGTCATGTAATGAAGCAACCAAAACTACAGTACACAAAAAACCTTGCGTCTAAAGATGAGATTCAAACGTCCAATCTCCTGCACCAATGGGATTGCCGCCTCTCAACCACCAAGACACTTGGGTATAGACTAACATCACTTCAGTGGTGTAGTCAAATTGCCTATTCTACCCCGTAGTTTCACAACACAACCCTTAACATTATTCAGTTCTCAGCTCTGTGCACTTCTGTGTCGTAATGATTATTTTTTAGGTTTTGTTATAATTTGTTATAGAATAACTACTTTCATACACTTTTACAAATTTGGATAAAAACAATAGTTTTTTTTGTAATATTTTATTTACACTAGTGCTTCTGTTCATAGAAGTCGATGGATTCATAGTTTGCCTACAACCTGAAAACTAAACGAACGATATACAGGGTGTACCGGAACTCTCTAGAGCAGCTTTGTAGAATTTTCCATAGGTAAAAATAAAATAAAAGTTCCAATAAACATAGGACCGAAAACGTTTCGTTTCTCATTCATCCACCATTTTGTTTTGTTTTTTTACATAAAATCTTTATATCTTTGGAAGAATTAGATAAGATATACATATTTCTATCCCACAAAAATATAGGGATATATAGAAATATAGGGTCTTATAGTTATTTCTAAGACCACATTTCTAAAACTTTACAAAACATTTACAAGGAACAAAAAAGTCACATTTTTAATGACAAATGAATTCGTGTTTGTATTTTTTCTGTACGTCGTTAAAGGATTTACATGAAATAATTTAAGAAAAAAACACAATTACGATTTTCTCGAAAATAAATATAACAGTTTTGACAAGATTTTAATAGAAAGTAGCTTCTAACATTCGAACAAAACGTATTAGTTGACATCTTTGAAAAAGAAATCGTCCTTGAAATCGTTTAGAATACCTAATTTCTGTGAAATCTGAAAATCAATGTCCCATTCCAATGTGTCAAACCCCCAGTAAAAAAAATATACATATTCAGTAATAATTGGAAAAAACGAAAATGAACATTAATCGTAGTCATTAAAAATTACAAATTTTGAATTCTCGACAAAAATAAATAACACAGAGTCTCAAAATATGGGATCCGACATTATTAAATCGGTCCACTCGATTAGGCCACAGAGACGACGGAGAACATTCTAAAACTTTGTTGTTAATGTTTTTCTAGTTATTGGATAATAAATATTTTAAATTTAAAATCAAATATCTTTACCTTAATAGGTTTAAAAAATCCGGTTAATTCGTAGCAAGGCATAATTACAAGGTCACGTTCTAAACTCTTGAGATGAAGGGATAAAAGTTTGTTCACCTCGATAAACCCTTTCAGTGTAAGATTCGGTTCAACTAGATGTTTGTTATTTCTTGTGTTGTTCTGTTGATTTCTATTCTTTCCTGATCACGTGTGTATATTATTAGTTATTATGATTGCTCAACCTTACTTTAGCTCGGGGTTACTTTCTTATAATTCAATTTTAGTTTCCAGCTATTTGGTCCTTTCATGTTTTTCACATGATGACTAAAGTTGATCAATAATTTCAAAACGTCGTGTATTAATTTGTACATACACAATTGATGACAAATGCTCGATAAACTAATGCTTGAATAAACTATAAAAATAATCAATATTTCATTTTTAGTCCGTCCAGATCTCAAAACGAGTTTCAAGGGGAAAAAACAAACAAACAAAAAAAATAGACAATTTTTTAACCCATTATATAACCTTCTCTATACTACGTATATACTATGCGATTTTCAAATGCGATTTTCAAATGCCAGTAATTAACTGATATAAGGCATAAAAACAATATTGTTCGTAACTTCTGTTAATACCTAATGTTTGTTCAGAACATTTAAGCTGTCGTCAAATATTTGTACAGTCTATTGCTGCTGTGCCTAATCTCGCATGAACAAATATGAGCAAAAGCCTTGAACAAAATATTATCTCTTGGAGCAAATACTGTGCAAAGATCCCAAACTGTGTAAAGCAAACATCGGTGGTTTTAGGAGATCCCATCTAGAATTAAAAAATACTCCACACGGAGCTGATATGATAAAACGTAAATTTCATTGCAGTTTTATTTTCTCACATATACGTGAGTACAGAGAAAGTATTACGATGAATGGAAAAATCCCGTTCGTATGTACAGTCCAAATACGTTAAATAATTTTAATCAAATTTGATATCTGCGTATATCTAACTACGTAAATCAGCTCGAACAATTTTGATCAAATTTCGGTCAATCTTTAAGGGTCCAAACAAAACGTTGATGTCTACATTTTTTCCAAATTGCCGGTTCATGGGTTATTGGTAAAAACTCAGCGATAGGGGGATAAAATATATAAAATCAAAATTCCGATCTTCTCAAATTTTGTCTCAATATTGATAAATTCAGTAAAAAGGTAACAAACAAAACGTAAAAACTAACTAATTTACTTAAACAGAAAATAATTCCCTATAAGAATTTGCAAACTTTTACAAACAAGTAGACAATCAAATATGGCTTCAGATATACCATTGAATATAGTAGTATTCTGTTCAATATTACAAATATGTAATATATTTAAAAAATGGAAAAAGATACGCATAATCTGTTTTCGGGACAGTTATTCACTTTTAGGGGAAACTTTAGAATACCTATTTACAAAATAACCCCCTCCCAAAAAAATGTGTAGGCCTAATAGACAAATATGGCTTGTGGTAGCTCAAATTAAACCCCTCTAAAAATTTCTGTTAAGAAAATAAAAATCGGCCAACGCATTCGTTTACTACGCTCAAAAATGTATTTTACACAAGTTATTTCCTAGAATTGTATAAAAAAATGTTATCCCACTGTGGAAATAGTTTAGTTGATGTCACTAAGGAAAACTAACTTTTTATTATTAAATGATTGTAATGGGACTTTCTTGGAAAAAATATTGCTATACCATTTCTGACAACCTTCCTTAATAAATTATTATTTGGGTAGTACAAGTAATAATATTTAGGATAATTGTTAAAAATGGAAGGTCTTCTTTGTTCGAACTAAATGAGAAAAAAAAATCCTCAAAAATCAATTAAAGGTGACGCGAATAAAATATTGTAATTATTTTTTCTTTGTTCCAGTTTAACTGTCATGAAAACTAACAAACTTTTCCAATTGCATGCTTTTGGTTTTATCCAATTTTAATAATTGAACTTTGTAATAAATACTATTTTCATAATGCGATAACCTATAACTTACAAAATTACATTTTTGAAAAATAGGGAACGAATAAGTTGATCGATTTTTAATTTCTTACAACAGAAATTATGGTTTTTATAGTGCTTTAATTTGATATGGACACGAGCCCATTAAACAATTTTGAGATGGGATAGTGGGAGGGGGAGAGTTTTTTTCTATTTTGTGAATTAATAGGTATTCTATTTATTAGGATTATGCATATCTCTTTCCGTCTTTTAAATAAAAGAGGTGGTAAGTTTTTAAATAATCACTCCGTATATATTTATGAAGTGGTTACAGTATACGATAATATGAAGTTCAATGTGTGCATTAATAGTTGTAGAAGTTAATAATAGATGGCAGCACTAGAGCTTCTAATTTCTGAGCTTCAAGCCCATGGAGATGGGCAATTTATTAGTATGTAAAAACAATGGAATTACTCTCACAAATTTAGAGTAATGATAAAACTCTATATACACAATAGGATTTTTTGTATAAAATATAAACTCTTTTTATTAAATTTTAATAAACAGGGTGCGATCACTATTGAAGTTAATTGCATTCTTGTGTATAAGTGTTTTACACTGAACCTATTAGGCTCTATTGGGTTTTCCCATTACTGTACTCCAAATTTGTGAGGTTTCTGAAGGCATATTTTATTATTTATAGAATTACAAAACCATACAGGCCTTATATATCGCTAATCTGGCAATTAATTGATAATAATTCATTTGACATGACTTAACCGTCATAATAGTCAATAGTGATTTTCCTCTTCACTACGACCGTTTCGGCTATACAGCCATTATCAAGTTATGCTGAAATTTTTCCGTTCTCATAATTTATAAATTTAAAAAACAAATATACACGTAGTACAAACACCGACACAAACACTTAACTTTGGTACTGTTTGAAATAGTAGGCCTACTACGCGTACAACATAAATATGAAACCAAGTTAAAAGTGGTTGTGCCAATGTTATGTGTATATTTGTTTTTAATTTGTAATTTACAACGGAAAAATTACATCATAACTTGATAATGGCTGAATAGCCGAAACGGCCGTAGTGAAGAGGAATATCATCAATATTGAATATTGTGAGGGTAATTTCATTTAAGCCTTACGGAATGTTTTGTGTATTCTAGTACATTACAATGATTTCTTTTTCAGTTTTTTACCGAAGTATCGGCAATTTTTCAACAAACAATAAAAATAAAGGAACCATCATCTTAATCGGCATTAAAAGTGTTCTAGTTTAGTTACTGAAGATGACGACTATGTGGGAATTTGTATTTTATTCCATCAAGTATACCATCTCACAAATTAAGCTCAATATTTTTATATAAGCAAAAATGTAATATTTTTAATATTGTAAAAAAAATTAACAGTTTTCAAGATATACATATTTGGCATAACGAATTTTAAACTTTGATTCTTTATCTCAGTCAATCTGGGGATATATCATTTTTTAGAAAGGGGAAAAAAAACACATAAATGGAAAACGAAGCATTTTTGAAAATATGTTTTGTTTTTTAAATTTTGTTGTTCAGAATCTAAAGTTTGGCACCTTAGTTACTGGACACTCTGTATTGTGATTCATCGTGATCACATAATAATACGGAGCAATCTAAGCACAATAAGTTACTTAAAGCATGAACTATTGGACGAGTCCATTGCGTTGTGCTTACTGTATAGCGTTAGTGGTGCAATAAGAGAGCACAAACTTTCTCAAATAATAATAGTCCGAACGAAGCGAGGTCCTGATATTAATCGACTATATGGTATTTCGTCTGTGTGACTAAACGCGTGCATCAATCGTTAAGCAGGCTTTTTCCCGACTAACCCCCCGAACGATGTATGTATTTCAATTTATTTTCCTTTATAAATTGGCGGTCATTCAGAACAGTTTGCGCGGTTACAAAGCACGAAGCGAAAGATTCCGGCTAAGAAAACAGCGCGAGGCATAACTAGCAGTCATTAGGGGGAGAGGGGTGAAAAACATTGTCTAATGTCGTAGAATTACAAAAAATATTAAATTAATTATTTACACAACAGATATACTGTTTTGTTCCCTCTAAAACCTCATACAAAGTTCATGCTACATGTATGTACAATGTGAATTAGAATAAAATATAAACAGTAGTCAGATCATTTATGTATCCAAGGAATTGGAACACCAGCCACTAAAGGGTTTTTGTTGCGTAAGGGCGAAAACCTTTCGGTCATCATCGGCTTATAACAAAAATAAGATAAGATAAAGACTCCTTCCCCGCGATTACTCCAAGTGTCAGGGTCGTAAAAGAACAAGCGTTGATCAAGAAAGATTAAAGAAAGAGGTTTAACTCAAGACTATATAAAAAAGGTCTAGATCCAGCTAGGTCTCTCGGGATTGCCAATCCCGTAGTCATTAAAGTGAGCACTAAATTAAAACAGTATTCCAGGGTTGGATGGTACAACACAACCACAATGCAAGGATAAAGCCACCGATACAAATTACCTTTTATTAATTCCCTTACCACTGATGTTTTGTTCAAGTGTAAACCAGCTGTGATATTATTCACTGTTAATTCTTGCTCACATGTATTATTGAACCACGTCGTAAGCTATGCAGAAACGATTTAATGAATGTATTCAAAGTTACAAGAAGCACTAGTGTATAATTCAATGAGACGATTCAACGAGTCTACTCTGACACGCAAAAAACTACTCCAATTAACAACTAAAAATAATATGTTATCTCGGCTGGTTCTATACTGTAACAAACCAACATTGTTAATATGGTTTAATCGGAATTTTGCTATTACAGGTAATTGTGTATAGAGTGTGTGTAGAAAATATGGAAACAGTTTAATATTTTAAGAACTGCATTAGATAGAAAAATGTTAGACCTCTCATTCTTAACCTTAGGAGATACAGGGTGTTCCAAAAAAATGGAAAACGTGACTTTTCGAAAGATGAAACCTGTTCAAAACAGGTGACTTTCAAAAACCTTTTCAAGGCATAAATCAATCAAACAGCAAACCTTGAGCCGATATTACTTAGTTCATTTTAAAGATAGGATAAAAACTAAGCATTTAGAACAAACGTGTTAAAAAGACCTACCAGAATAAGTAAAAACAATTAATACAGTTCTATTTGAAAATTTCGTAAAAAAAATCACATTTTGTTAAAAAATGTTTGAACATGAAATATGAAATTAAACTTTATTAATTTGTCGTAAGCTTTTAATAGATTTGATAGTTAATGTCAGCCCTCCAGAGAACGTTTAATATTAAGATTACAAAATTGCGACTTTTAAAACGCCATAACTCGGTTGATAAAATAAAAATTCCTTAAATTAACCAATTAAAATATTTAAAAATAATAACAGAGTTACATTAAGTTAAAAAGTGGAGAAAAACAAATTTGTTCATTTTTGGAACAACTGTATATCCTACTAAACTTTTGTACCACCCTGTAGATAGCACAGGTTAGCAGCTTTAAAATGAGGGAATTCCTTAATATGAATTAAGGCACTTTAACCTATATGCTGCCTTTCTAGCTTCCGCCATGATAAATAAAGCAATGGGTGGAAACCCTAGCATTGTCTCCACTGGCGCAGTTGGTGTTGCGGACATTGCTACGGTAATGCAGAGAGAGGCCATATTCTAAGCCTTGGTTAGAGAAGTTGTGGTCCTCCTCTGCTCGGTTTTAACTCGCCAAACCACGGCTCCAACGCTCATCATAGATCGTATAATCCCAGTACAGATGTACCATCATAGCTGGTCTTACTCTCCAAGCTTTTCCCAAGACTCTTCTTACTGCCATTAACAATTTATTGGCTTTTTTCATAGTGCGCCTCAAATGTGAATTCCGTGTTAACTCTACGTCAAGTATCAACCCTACATACAGTACCCTCAGACTAGGAGTGTGTCTGGTGTAATGGGCGTGTCCTCCCTTCTACTTGCTTCCCTAGCCTGACTTGACGGTACAACCCATTCCAAGAAAATTAGGTACATAAATTACTGCTTAGCTCTAATGTCTTTAAGTGTACATCTCTTTAATATGCACCTTTCTGTACTTTTGTAAACGTTTTATTCTTATTTAAACCGATAAAAGAAACGAAAGTAGGGTAGGCGTTTACACAGATGTATTGAGGTCTATATTTTTTTATTGCGATTGTACCGCTGAAAGCAAACGCAACAACCAAAGTGTGGAGGCCCCTCTTTTCCTCTCCACCCCAGACACATTCCTAACATGAGAATACTGTATTTCACTTCGTTCGCGCTTGGAATTGTCTCCCAGAACATTTGATATCATTCAGGTTTGGAGTGATCCTCTTTCTTGTGAATGGAATCAGTGTCGTCTTACTTGGGTTTACCCTTAGAGTCTCTTTGCGACACCAGCCCTCAACAGTCGATAGAGTTCTTTTCATAAGATCAACCACTTTATTTCCATACCCACCTACCCACCTCGGATAAACATCACTAAGCTCTGAAAAATATATTAATTTTAACCAGAGAATAAAAAGGATTGGTCTTTAAAACAATATACATAATGCTATAAATTTGTATTCTTACTATTATTATTTTTGACTCTTGTTATATCTCAAATTATTCCTTAGTCCAAAAATTTTAGACTAGGCAATTAATTCTCTACAATCAAGAAATAGGTGTGTCCAAGGTAGGTTACATATTTGGCAGCTATCCCGTATCGCTCACGAAAACATTTACGTTACTGAGGAACAACTATCGGTTAAAAATGTTTTCTATTTTATAATTTGTTCTAGCTAAGTAAACTTGTCTAAGGAAAACTATTGTTTGTCTGAGAGTCAATTAAGAGAACAAGTACGCACCGCCAAAACGTGTCCTAAGGCCTATAATTGAGACCGGTTTCACGGACCACTATGGCCATGGCCGCAATATCTAGGTCTGCATTTCCAACCTAAAAATCCCTAAATACCAATATAGAAGTAAATCTGATGATCTATCTTACCTGTTTCATGCGAAAACACTACTGGTAAGACATTGTGTAACTAATATTTTCAGATAAACCTTATCATCGAACACTGGTAGTAAAAAGAATGTTCAACGGTCGGTTTTTAACAACTATATACAATACAGTTTTACTGAAAATTCAGTCATAAAAAGTGCAATGGTATAAATACAATAGCGAAAGCAATAAAATTTAACAGCTTTGTTTTATTAATTGGATTTTGTATTTGTATAGCTACATACGTACATTGCTTGACTTATTGTTAGCTTATCAACCGTGTGGAAATAATATGTTTTATTACCCTTTCATAAAAACTCGTTAAAATTATGTTTGTACTTTATATATCAGGAAAAATTGTTAATATTTCGTGCGGTCAACTCATGGCTTTCCAATTAAGTAACAAAATTGATCTTAAATTCGTCCTCGCTGAGTTGAAATAATAATAAAAAGTGTTATTAACACTCTTATAGAGTAAACACTTTTAGGAGGTACTGAGTTTCCATACATATGTGTACACAAATTTACATATATATTTATAATTAAAATACTTCTTCGATAATTTAAATCCTTCCTCGTCTTTTTTAATGTTCTCTAGGACTCTGCTCAGAGCATATTTTTGCCCATCTTTGTCCTCCTTTTTTTTTGTTACGTGTCCCGCCCATTTCCATTTTAATTTGTGAGCTTCAAGATCTGTAATTTCTCACAATACACTTTGTATATGGCTGATTTTCAATATTTGAACTCTTTTTACAGCCATCATGCTTCTCAGCATCTGGAACTGTCCTCTTCAGTTTATTCGATAATTTACTGAGAAGACCCCCAACATTGGCTTTTGATATCAAATGGAAGGGTACCCACATTATACAAAAACGTTTCCTTTATTGTTTGAGTAGTTATTTTTAAAAATAATCTTCAGTTTCCACATTTTTTCCATCCAAAGTTTATTCTTTTGTAAACTTCTTCTTCTCTTCTATTTTTACATGAAATATTCTGACCAAGACAGCTGCAGACTTGCTCTACCTTTTCTCCAAAAATTATATAATTATTCTATTCTTTTTTAAAAGAATTTGGTTTTGCTCCAATTCAATTTTAAATCTACACCTTCACAACTGATTAATTTTCAATCATTTCCTCTACTTGTGTTCCAGAAGCAATTAAGATAATATCTGCGAAACGAGGATGGTTTAAATATTTACTTGAAAAACATACATATTAAAAGATTAATCAAAAGAGGCCAATCAAAATTGTGTTTGGAATACGAAGGTACATACAAAATATTAAAAAATAATAACAAATATTAACTCAGTTTTCATCCATTACAAACGGAAATCGTTAAAAGGCTTCCATATATTCGTCACCATAATTGTCAGTCGGAAATGAAAAGACTGTGGACTTGATCATTGGAAGACTATTTATATAGGCCTACTTAAATAGGACCTAAACTGCTTCCCTTGTGCCATAAACGTGTACTCAACGAATATCGTATTCCATTAAAATATAGCTTTTACTGTCAGCATTCAAGGTTCATTTTTGTTTTTGGCAATTTATTCCTAACCCTTAATATTTTTTCCTTGGGTTTTTTAGACACAAGGCAAATTACTCCTGACCCTTAATATTTTTTCCTTGGGTTTTAGACACAAGGATCATTAATCTCCATATTTTATTAAAATTTTAATAAAATTGGTAGAACCGATTAAGTGAAATTACGTTTTTAAACAGCGCCATGGCCAATTTTGTTTTCTACCGCTAACTTAATAATCGGCATTTTTAAAAAGATGACACAAAAACATTTTGTTTGAGACTCCAGAATCTAAATTTAATCAAAATCGTTTAGACCCTTATTTTAAGAAAATTGTCAATGTTTCGTGTAGTCAACTCGTGGTTTCCAATTACGTAAACAAATTTATCTTAAATTCGAACTCGTATTTGCATACATATTTAATTAAATTACTTGTTAGATAATTTAAATCCTACTTTGTTCGCCATCGCACCACCTGCCATCCTCGCCTTCTCAAGTTCTCTAAGAGTCCATTCAGAGAAACTTTTGGCCCACCTTTGTCCTCCCATTTTTTGCAACGTATCCCGCAAAATTCCATTTTAATTTGTGAACTTTATTTTCAAGATCTGTAATTTGATGTTATTCTCATCCCGGCTACTTGCAATTTTGAGTTATGGACAAACTTTAAAAAGACTTCAGATATAACCAAAATATGTGCACATACCAAATGTGTTTAAAATTCACTCACGTGTTTAGACAATTTTTTTGGAATCAAGGACGTGAAAACGAAAATATTCGTAAAAAACTAAACATCGATCATTGATTCATCACATAACTACTTCATAATATGTATATATCGCAAAGTAAAAAGTATTTAAAACTGAACGATTTGTTAAAGTTAAGCCTACATACCAAAATGTCAATAAGTTAATTTCTCGACTATCGATGTGTCCACAAGAGAGATTTCAAAGTTGGAATTTCTATATTAAAATGTCTCATTCGACTGCAGTTCTATAGCAATAATGGAGAGTAACAAACTTTCACCAAATATTTTCCCAAGTAGTAGACTGTATGATCATATCTCTTGCTTCAACACATTTTCTCATACCGCGGTTTTTTACGCCAACGACCTTTTTTTTTGAAAGATGTATCCAAATACACTTATTTTGGCTACTTAAGGAAAAGGTTAAATTTATTTGAGAAAATCTGTTTTGTAAGTCTTTTATTGTGGGACTGACACCTCTAAATTCAAAACACATTCTGATTTGAACAACTCCAAAGAATTGTTTCCAAATACCGAATTTGATCGATCTATAAATAAATTAGCTACAGAGTTTGATAGGTGCACTAACAGTCAGATATTCGTTGTAAAAATACGCATACATAATACAAAATTTGAAATTAAAATTCAAAGAGAGAGAGAGAGAGAGAGAGAGAGAGAGAGAGAGAGAGAGAGAGAGAGAGAGAGAGAGAGAGAGAGAGAGAGAGAGAGAGAGTGATGGGTCGTAGATGTCGAGTTTTTTTAAAAAATGGATATTCAGTTTTAGATCTAATAACACCAAAAAATGGTTTAAGAAATGATGTCCCTCTGTTCTCTATATAGGGACATATTTAAGCCAAATCTAGATTTTCTTTTTATCTGATTGTATTACATTGTAAGATCACGATAGAACGCATCAACTGGTTTTATTGAAACACATTTTACTTATGTCACTAAACTAAACTGCATCATGAAATTTAATCCAACTTAATCCGTAGCGTGCAAGAACCCCTCCTACAATACGTAGCACTTTGCACTCAAGTGGCAGAGAATAAAGCGGACATTTTGCAGCCAGTGAAGTCGTTATACACCTCAGTATAAAGGCTATATTACCTTCATAAAATTGCACTTTTCAGGTTTTATATGGTACTTAAACACGTTAGTGTTGTACACTGTAATACCTAAGGCTAATACAATATTAGTAAAGCCAAGGAAATGAAAATTCTAAGAAATAGAACAGACATTTTAGGTTGTTTATAAACAAATACTGTAAACAAACAATTCTGAACTTTGAAGATTTGGTATTGTAAACTTCCCTAACTTTTAAAGGTATTGACTTTTTGAATTTAATAAACTTAACTCATTATCTCTGACTAGGTTTGATATTATCTAACCTTTCCAAACTTTCTCTAAAGTTAAGAAATCATCAAAATTTTCCAGATTTTCGCGGACTAGATTTGTTATTTCATAACTTTTCCCAACTTTCTCCATACAAAGTTTAGAAATTATGCAATATTTCTGCTCACTTTTACAGATTTCCCCAAACTAAGTTTCTTATTTCTTACACTTCCTGACTTTCCATGACAACCTTCCCGAAATCCCATAAATTTTGCATATTTCCCCTAACTAAATTTTATATTTTCAAACATTACCCGACTTTCAATTACAAACTTCCTGAAATCCCCATATTTTAAGATTTTTATCTGACTAGGTTTCATATTTCTCAACCTTTACAGACTTTTGCTGACAAACTTTCTAAAATCCGCAAACTTTTCCAGACACTGCTTCATCATTTCCGCTAATATCCTAACCTTTAAACATTTTGTATGACCTGGTTTTGATATTTTCTAACCTTTCCAGATTTTCATAAGCAAACTTCCTGAAATTCCCTACATTTTCAAATATCCCCTAACCAGGTTTCCTAATATTCCCAGACCAAGTTAGACATTTCCTAAATTTTCCATATTTTCTCTGCCCAACTTCCTGAAATCCCCTAATTTTCTAATTTTCCTTTACCAGATTTCCTAACTATTCCTGATTTTCTCTGATTAACTACCTGAAATCTCCTAACTTTTCAAAATTATTAATCAGGTTTGACATTTCCAAAGTTTTCCCGATATTCTTTGACCAACTTCCAGAAATCCCATATTTTTTTCAGATTTTTCTTATAAAATTTCCAAATTTTCAGATTTCTTTAATCAGGTTTTTTATATTTCCTAACTTTTCCAGATATATTTTGATAAACTTCCTGAAATCTAAAACTTTTCCTGGTGTTATCTGCCTTACACACTTTCTGAAATCTCTAAATTTTTCAAATTTTCTTGACCAACTTCATAAAGCTCCAAAATTTTTCTGGGAAAACTTCCGAAAATCCCCAGTCGTCAGTTTTCACCAACGTCCTGAAATCCGTGAATTTTTTCCGAATTTCTTTGCCAAACTATTTGAAGGTACAGTACAAATATTTGCATATTCTTCCTGGCCAATTATCATATTTCCTAAATCGTATTTGCAAAATTTCTGTAACCCAATTGCAATTATTTTCCAATTCTTAGCAATTTTTCTAAAAAACTTAACGTTTCCAATTCTTAGCATTTTTTTCTAAAGACCCTTAACTTTTCCAATTCTTAGGAATTTTTCTAAAGAACTTTACTTTTTTCCCAGGTTACCTTAATTAATATTTTTAAATTCTCAACTATTCTAGATTTTGTTGACCCGTTCTTGACATTTCCCAAATATTTCAGATACTCCTGGAATTTAATTAAAATCACTCACAGGATAGTCCTAGCATTTTATAAGGAAACAGGATCAAACGGACTATAAAACAAAAACACGGTTCGTAAAAGGACGTGACTCGATAATTCTCTGGTATTTCCAATGAATATAAAAGATCGTTTTTCGCTATCACTAATTATTCCATATAAATGGGAGAATTTAAACTGTCACATTGAAATACCGTAGGCTACATTCCGTTAGCCACCTAAATTAACATACAAATCCTTACTGCTACAGCTGTCATTTCGGTAAATGCATATTATATATGTGAGAATACCCATGGGAAGATTTGATATTATAGTGCTTTGCTAATAACATGTCTTCCCTCGAGAGGCGTATCTCTGTGGTAACTTTGAATCTTTACAGAGGCAAAACTCATTTTGAGTACATTTATTATTTAATAAATAAATTGCATTAACTTTCTCACACACTCATTCACGAAACCAAAAATAATACCGCCAACACGCCAAAAATTCTAATTATTCCTCAAAAATAAATAAATGTAATTTCTTATATAATTGAGCTTTCCTCCACGGAACTGTTTTTCTTGGGAGTGTGCTGTGTGTACACGCTTATGTGTTTCTGCCATAACGGAAGTAATTTGTGTAGAAAATTTCTACAAATATATATTTTAATACCTTGGATACGTTCCTTGGTAAAAAATAAAAAAGAAAAGTTCTTATATTTCTTAATGGGGGATGTTTTAAACGTTTTTCTTCATAATAAGAATCTCGCTTTCTTTAAGCGCAAAGTTAGAACAATCAGGTCCTCTCTTTCACTTGACCCTACAATACATAAATAATAAATTGCTTATTTTAGAAAACAAATGTAATACAAAATAAAACTAACTTGAACGCAATTTAAAAAACACAACGAGAAACAAAAACACAAAATACAAAATAAGATCAATTAAAATACAATTCAAAATAAAAACAACGTCAAACATAAAAATACAAAATAATATCAATTAAAATATAATATGAAATAAAAACAACGTCAAACATTAAAAACACAAAAAACAAAATAAGACCAATTACAATACAATTCGAAGTAAAAACAACGTCAAACATTAAAAACACAAAATACAAAATAATATCAATTACAATACAATTCGAAATAAAAACAACGTCAAACATTAAAAACACAAAATACAAAATAAGACCAATTATAATACAATTGGAAGTAAAAACAACGTCAAACATTAAAAACACAAAATACAAAATAAGACCAATTATAATACAATTGGAAGTAAAAACAACGTCAAACATTAAAAACACAAAATACAAAATAAGACCAATTATAATACAATTGGAAGTAAAAACAACGTCAAACATTAAAAACACAAAATACAAAATAAGACCAATTACAATTCGAGTTATAAGCAATGCTTCTAGTGCTGCAATGAGCCCCTTCTAGTGCTTCACAGATGTTTGAAGCAAAGGGGCAAACCTTTTTGCCAGATAAGTCGGCGTTACGGCTACGTGTCATTTCCGACGGTTTTAGGTCCCCCTAATATTAGATGAACACGTAGTCCAGTTTATTATATATCTTCAACTTGACATGAGAACAACACATAACTCAATGATTTAATATCTGAAAGATTCTATATTTATACTATAAATGGCATAAACATATTTCGTCGGAAATAATATAATACCGGCACCGGTATTACAGTTTTGAGAATAGGATGTAATATTGTTAAAATATGATAAGATCTTAAATCATGAAGTTTTAAAAGAAATATATATTTACAGTTTGGAATAGCATTATCGTAACGTTTTAAATAATAGGAATAATAAATAATAATCTTGAGCCTGTTGCTGCCATTCCGACAGTTATATTACAACAATGTCACAGTATGACATTATCAAAGACTTACAAGAAGCAACTTATGTGAAATTGAATAAAATCTTTATTTTCTTTACGGTGTGAACCTCTGAAAATACATTGTTGCACGTTTCAGTAATGAAATAAGTGCAAGATAGTTTGTTATTAATGGTCAGTACTTAATTTGTTTCATTCTACAGTATTACAAAACATCTTCAATATTTAGTTTGTAAATCTTCAGCATATAATAAAAGAATCATATCATTGCTCGGTAAGTAGGGGGGGGGAGTACTATATATATATATATATATATATATATACATGTAGCTGTATTATTTTTGAAAATCATAAAAATTAATATTGTACGACGAATTAAAGACAAATTAATTTAATTTTCAACATAAATATTTTTTTAATCTTATGAAATAATTTTTAAGGTAAGAATATAAAAAATTGCTTGTTTAATACTATTTCATTTAATCAAGTTTCGACGTTAATACTTGGCACAGCCGACGAATTCCAAGTACATATGAATTTTCCTTTGTAGAAGCTACGTACAGTCGACTATTAAAACAATTGAACTTAAAACTTTTTGTGGCCGTGGTAAAAGTTTTACCTACAGGTTCGTTTAACTTCCTAAGGCTCGGTTCTACGATTTCACAATAAAGTTCTCGTTAGTTATCCAGTGGATAACCTTAACCTACCGAAAAATCCATACGACAAGAAAATCCCGTGCATCCTGCTGGTTACTAACAGAAACTTGTTGGCACTACTTGCAAGATCAAAAACCGGTTGGGAACGCTGATGGTGATTGAAAAGCGACCTATATTTGCAAATGTAAAATATTTATTTATGGTTATAAGACTTAAAGATGGGTTTGTTATGTTTATAAAGTCGAAGCTAGTGCCGACATATTTATTTATTCGTTAATAAATATAAATATTCGTAATCACAATAACCTCTAGTTTTATTTAATACCCACACAAACATAAAATTGTTCAACTAGGTAGTTTAACTACATCAAAGTAATTTTTTGACAACATAAAGAATATAAATGCAAAGTTTTAAATATATAGGATTTATCGTTGCGACTTACGACAGACACACGTGTGAAATTATAAGGATCCTTGGTTTTACCTAAGGAGACTAATAAAGAGAAATCAATGAAAAACGAATTCAATTTTTAATGAGTGAATTTTTTGTCTCATCTCACAAAAACTGTTTTTTAAACTTAAACGCTACGAATTTCTCGTTGTGTGGTTAAATTAAGTTGTATTTGTCGTACAAATACTAAAATATTCGATTTCGCACTGCAATTTAATTTCAAATCCAATTTTTTGGTCACGCCATGTTCAAGTTAGAGGGGGGAGGACATAATATCTGACACTTTAAATTTGTCCTGAAAACCAACATATTAATTTTTTCGTCAAATAAACATACATTTTCGTAATAAGAATAACTTCTAGTTTTATTTGATACCCACATATAATTATGTTCAAAGAAAATTGTTCATCTTGATAGTTTAATTACCCCAAGGTAATTTTTTGGTTACTGCTAACTTTTTTCTTATATGTGGGACAATACAAAGAATATAAATGCAAAGATTGAAATATATAGGGTTTATCGTCTTGCCTGTGTAGACTGGTTGCGACTTACAGAGAGACACGCATGTAAAATTATAAAGGTCTATAGTTTTCCTAAGGCTCCTAAGAAAAGGATTTAAGGGACGACTTTAGGGAAAAAAACAAAAACTATATTGTAATATTTTTTCATCAGCGACATTACAAAAATATTAATATAAAGGAAAATCTTTATAAATTAACATAGGAGCCAGAAATCAAACATTATATGCTGAAGAACTACTTAACGCGAGCTTCAACTAACCAATAACATTATATCAGGCGTATAGCAAAGTTTAACCTCCCGACAATTGGAGAACACATTTCCTACAGTTATCGGGAATCTAATCCTTACGGAAACTTGTCGGGAAGTTATCGGGAGATTGTAGAACCGCTCTAAACGAGTTTCTCAAAGTCAGTATCTAACTAAATTGCTTTTCCACATCCAAAAACTTTAAATTTTACTCCATTACAACAAAATTCTGAGTTCCATTTTCAAAATAAAATACAACAAACATATAAAATTGTTCGATAATAACATTAATACAAAGTGTTTCAATTATATTTCCTTTGATGTCCCTCGCTATTTTATTATGTGTAGCTTAAAGCTCTACATCCAATGAGCTACAAACGGTATAGGGTGTTTCATAAAGGCCTTTAGAACTTTGTACATTCATATACTCTATTGAGAGCTTGTTTTGGTATAATTTTGTACCAAAATATATGAAGTTTTGACTCACGATGCGAATAGCCATAGATGGCTGCCTTCACTTAGCAGGTGAGTGTCGTAGAGGAGGTTAGTGTCGTAGGGCAGGTGAGTGTCGTAAAGCAGGTGAGTGACGTAGAGCAGGTGAGTGACGTAGAGAAGGTTAGTGTCGTAGAGCAGGTGAGTGTCGTAGAGCAGGTGAGTGTCGTAAAGCATGTGGGTTTCGTAGAGCGGGTGAGTGTCGTAGAAGAGGTGAGTGTCGTAGAGCGGTTGAGTTTCGTAGACCGGGTGAGTGTGTTAGAGCGGGTGAGTATCATAGAGCGGGTGAGTGTCGTAGAGCGGGTGAGTAGCATAGAGCGGGTGAGTGTCGTAGAGCAGGTGAGTGTCGTAGAGCGGGTGAGTGTCGTAGAGCGGTTGAGTATCGTAGAGCGGGTGAGTGTCGTAGAGCGGGTGAGTATCATAGAGCGGGTGAGTGTCGTAGAGCTGGTGAGTTTCGTAGACCGGGTGAGTGTGTTAGAGCGGGTGAGTATCATAGAGCGGGTGAGTGTCGTAGAGCGGGTGAGTATCATAGAGCGGGTGAGTGTCGTAGAGCAGGTGAGTGTCGTAGAGCGGGTGAGTGTCGTAGAGCGGTTGAGTATCGTAGAGCGGGTGAGTGTCGTAGAGCGGGGAGTGTCGTAGAGCAGGTGAGTGTCGTAGAGCGGGTGAGTTTCGTAGACCGGGTGAGTGTGTTAGAGCTGGTATCATAGAGCGGGTGAGTGTCATAGAGCGGGTGAGTGTCGTAGAGCGGGTGAGTTTCGTAGACCGGGTGAGTGTGTTAGAGCGGGTGAGTATCATAGAGCGGGTGATTATCATAGAGCGGGTGAGTATCATAGAGCGGGTGAGTTTCGTAGACCGGGTGAGTGTGTTAGAGCGGGTGAGTATCATAGAGCGGGTGAGTGTCGTAGAGCAGGTGAGTGTGGTAGAGCGGGTGAGTGTCGCAGTCGGTAGAGTATCGTAGAGCGGGTGAGTGTCGTAGAGCGGGGGAGTGTCGTAGAGTGGGTGAGTGTCGTAGAGTGGGTGAGTATCGTAGAGCGGGGGAGTGTCGTAGAGCGGGTGAGTATCGTAGAGCGGGTGTGTGTCGTAGAGCAGGTGAGTGTCGTAGAGCGGGTGAGTGTCGTAGAGCGGTTGAGTATCGTAGAGCGGGTGAGTGTCGTAGAGCGGGGGAGTGTCGTAGAGCGGGTGAGTGTCGTAGAGTGGGTGAGTATCGTAGAGCGCGTGAGTGTCGTAGAGCGGGTATGTGTCGTAAAGCAGGTGAGTTTCGTAGAGCGGGTGAGTGTCGTAAAGCGGGTGAGTGTCGTAGAGCGGGTGAGTATCATAGAGCGGGTGAGTGTCGTAGAGCAGGTGAGTGTCGTAGAGCGGGTGAGTGTCACAGAGCGGTTGAGTATCGTAGAGCGGGTGAGTGTCGTAGAGCGGGGGAGTGTCGTAGAGCGGGTGATTGTCGTAGAGTGGGTGAGTATCGTAGAGCGGGGGAGTGTCGTAGAGCGGGTGTGTGTCGTAGAGCCGGTGAGTGTCGTAGAGCGGTTGAGTATCGTAGAGCGGGTGAGTGTCGTAGAGCGGGGGAGTGTCGTAGAGCGGGTGAGTGTCGTAGAGTGGGTGAGTATCGTAGAGCGGGTGAGTGTCGTAGAGCGGGTATGTGTCGTAAAGCAGGTGAGTTTCGTAGAGCGGGTGAGTGTCGTAAAGCGGGTGAGTGTCGTAGAGCAGGTGAGTGTCGTAGAGGAGGTTAGTGTCGTAGGGCAGGTGAGTGTCGTAGTGGAGGTTAGTGTCGTATGGCGGGTGAGTGTTGTAAAGCAGGTGAGTTTCGTAGAGCGGGTGAGTGTTGTAAAGCGGTTGAGTGTCGTAGAGTGGGTGAGTGTCGTAGAGCAGGTAAGTGTCGTAGATCAGGTGAGTGTCGTAGAGCAGGTGAGTGTCGTAGAGCAGGGGAGTATCTAGAGAAGGTTAGTGTCGTATGGCAGGTGAGTGTCGTAGGACAGGTGAATGTCGTAAAGCGGGTGAGTGTCGTAGAGCGAGTGAGTGTCGTAGAGCGGGTGAGTGTCGTAGAGCAGGTGAGTGTCGTAGGGCAAGTGAGTGTCGTAGTGGAGGTTAGTGTCGTATGGCGGGTGAGTGTTGTAAAGCAGGTGAGTTTCGTAGAGCGGGTGAGTGTTGTAAAGCGGTTGAGTGTCGTAGAGTGGGTGAGTGTCGTAGAGCAGGTAAGTGTCGTAGATCAGGTGAGTGTCGTAGAGCGTGTGAGTGTCGTAGAGCGTGTGAGTGTCGTAGAGCGGGAGAGTGTCGTAGAGCGGGTGAGTGTCGTAGAGCGTGTGAGTGTCGTAGAGCGGGTGAGTGTCGTAGAGCGGGTGAGTGTCGTAGGGCAGGT
Organism: Aphrophora alni; assembly: GCA_963513935.1. NCBI lineage: Eukaryota > Metazoa > Arthropoda > Insecta > Hemiptera > Aphrophoridae > Aphrophora > Aphrophora alni. Next base: position 89,495,028 of record OY740772.1, read on the forward strand.
GAGTGTCGTAGGGCAAGTGAGTGTCGTAGTGGAGGTTAGTGTCGTATGGCGGGTGAGTGTTGTAAAGCAGGTGAGTTTCGTAGAGCGGGTGAGTGTTGTAAAGCGGTTGAGTGTCGTAGAGTGGGTGAGTGTCGTAGAGCAGGTAAGTGTCGTAGATCAGGTGAGTGTCGTAGAGCAGGTGAGTGTCGTAAGCAGGGGAGTATCTAGAGAAGGTTAGTGTCGTATGGCAGGTGAGTGTCGTAGGACAGGTGAATGTCGTAAAGCGGGTGAGTGTCGTAGAGCGGGTGAGTGTCGTAGAGCGGGTGAGTGTCGTAGAGCAAGTAAGTGTCTTAGATCTGGTGAGTGTCGTAGAGCGTGTGAGTGTCGTAGAGCGTGTGAGTGTCGTAGAGCGTGTGAGTGTCGTAGAGCAGAGGAGTTTATAGAGAAGGTTAGTGTCGTAGAGCGTGTGAGTGTTGTAGGACAGGTGAATGTCGTAAAGCGGGTGAGTGTCGTAGAGCAAGTAAGTGTCTTAGATCTGGTGAGTGTCGTAGAGCGTGTGAGTGTCGTAGAGCGTGTGAGTGTCGTAGAGCAGAGGAGTATATAGAGAAGGTTAGTGTCGTAGAGCGTGTGAGTGTCGTAGGACAGGTGAATGTCGTAGAGCGGGTGAGTGTCGTAGAGCAGGTAAGTGTCGTAGATCAGGTGAGTGTCGTAGAGCAGGTGAGTGTCATAGAGCAGGTGTACCGTAGAGCAGGCGAGGCAAAGCTTTGTTAACAGTTCTACAAAATCACCCCAGCTTCCTTGTTTCTAGCGAGCTGGGCGTTCAACGTGGATAATGTTTATAAACTACACTTACTGGTTTTACTCGTTGAGCTCAAAGCAAGAAACTACGACGCAGTTGAAGATGTTACCCTAGACATGTTGCTGCGAGTTTGGTAGAAATTCAACTTTAGATAGAATGTCTGCGAAATGACCAATGAAAGTCATATTGAATCCAACTAACTAAAAGGTACAACTTTACACAAACCACATTGCATTTGGAAGACATCTGCCCAGTAGCCTGACAGAAAGTTGGGGTAAAGATACTGGCTAATTATGAATATGATAGTTGGTAGGGTATAGTTTTAATCATAACAGACTATACAGGAGCTTCTCTATGTTACGCCTTTGTCAACTATCAACTCCTCACTCAGAATTTCTGCACAACTAAAGTGCAATGTAGTTTGTGTTGAACTGTAAGAAACTAGATGTATTTTGCTACAAAATGAAACCAAAATCAGCTATTTAAGTAATCTGAATAAATTCATATGAATTTACAAATATACAAAGTCCTTTTTGAAGCGCCCAACATGTATTTTATTTTGACTAATGTAAATAGAGAATGACAAAATAAAACCACAAAGTAAACGAAGAGTAGTGTAAGTTTGGTAATTTCGACTTCCGTTTTTTGACCATCTTCACGTTTCATGCCTCAGGAAACTGAAGAACTGATTCTCGACACGCCCTCCGTGCGTAGTAAACATGACAACGGCTACAAAAATTAAAATAGGAACATGAAATTTTTTTATAAGGGATTATTATAATATGCTGATACCCTATAGAAAACTATTGAATTTCGGAAAAAAATACTTGGAAACAGCCGTTTTAAATAATTTTATATTCATATTTTGTGTGTTATTCCACTTTATAACAAGCTAAATCAGATAAATTTGCAGATTTCAATTCTGCATGTAATGGTACCTTCCTCTTAACTATGATACATAAAAGGGTCAAGAGAGTGCTAAAACCACACAATTTAAGGTCCGTAGACATTTAGGAACAGTTATTTTTTATATAGTCGAAGTATTTTAAGCGGCAGTTTAAATTGGGCAGACAAACAAGCGCGTCAAATTATAAGAGTTTTACCTACGGACGGTAATAAAGAGAAATGAATGAAAATGTACTTTATCTTTTAATGGCTATTTAGTTGTCTCACCCCTCGTTAAAACATATGCTACGCATTTCCCATTGTATGGTTAAATTAAGTTCCATTCGTCATCCAAAATAGTATAGTATATGGTATTGCAATAAAGTTTAAATTAAAGTCGAATTTTTTTTTTTTTTTTTTTTTCAGATTTGTAGGTCACGCCGTGTTCAAATTGGGGGAGGTGTGGACATGAAATCCAACACTTTAAATTTGATATAGAGCCAGCATATTAATTTTTTCGTTAAATAAACATACATATTCGTAATCAGATTATCTTCTAATTTTATTTGATACTCCACACGTAATATTTTTAAAATAATTTTTTATTCAACTCGATAGTTTTTACCCCTAACTACAACAAAATCATTTCTTTTTTATCGATATATTTTTCCTATATGTGGGACAATACAAATAATGTAAATGCAAAGTTTGAAATATGTAGGATTTATAATATTGTCTGTGTAAACTGGTTGCGATTTGCAGATAGACAGATAAGTGCGTGAAATTATAAGGGTCCTTGGTTTTACCTACGGACCCTAAAAATGTAGTTTTACCTACGGATCCACACTTGAGCGTAGATCTCTCCCTCCCTCCCTCCCTCCCTCCCTCCCCCTCTCTCTCTCTCTCTCTCTCTCTCTCTCTCTCTCTCTCTCTCTCTCTCTCTCTCTCTCTCTCTCCTCTAAATATATATATATACATACATACATATCTTCGAGACAATGAAACGAGTAAAGCAAGGGAGGAATTTTTATATACTGTATATATACAAATCGACGAGGCCCGGCTTTAACTGTTTTAAACAACAAACTTATCCTGCTGGTTGATCCCTTTATCTAACAGTAGAATTTAAAGGTACTTTCTACAGTGTACAGGAAAACATTTTTTTGAATTTTTTGATCGGGCTGGGTAACCACCATTGGCACCCATCAACTTTGCTTTTTATTAGGCGATGATGATGATGAAGAGGCTTTTACATTTCTTACATGTCACATCACAATATAATCTACTTAAATTAAGAGAGTATAAACATATATTTCGCACATTCGTTTTTTAAATCATTATCGATCTTCATACTGATACGGAGTTCAAGGTCATCAGTAATTAAGTAATCTTGATTCAAATCATATGATCAGCAGCATGAAGTTATTTCACTTCGCAATATATTGAAAGGTTTTCAGAGGACTAAGCTTTGGGGTATAATTACAAGTTTAAAATTGATCATTAAAAGTTGTAGTCGCGATGTCTAAGTTTCCGGATAACTTAGTATTCTCTCAGAACAGTACAGTAGCGCAACGGATCATTATTTGACAAATAAAGAAAGATTTTGTGTATTTCTCCAACTTTTGAAAAGCAAAAACAGATATATTTGTTCAAAAGATGTTACTGAAAAATGTATATTTCTGGTGCATATTATACTACAATGCCGCATTATTTCTGGGGTGGGGATGGTAGCTGCCACGAAAATAAACAGATATAATGATTTTAATCAAATTTAGCTCAAGAGTAGCCCCTAAGGGCACAATCAGAACACATTGGTCGCCATCTCTCCAAAAAAAGATCGTTCGTGAGTTATCGGTAAAAAAAAAAATCGGCAACGACGCGGTTTTAAAGTCTCAATTTCTTAAAATAGGATTCGTTCAAATTTTAATGAAATGTGAACACTAATGATCCAAAAACAAAATTCCAAGTAAAAAAAAGACTACGTTTAGAAAATAATTGACGAAAAACAAACTTGACCATCGTCATTTTAAAAGCTGGTATATGATTTGTGCATTTAGATTGAAAAGCTTAAATAATAGAAACTAAATTACTTAAATAATGTTAATAGATGAGCAATTATTCGTTATTGAGCACAAACCAACTTCTCTGTTTATTATTTATTGCTTTCAACTTTCTTGTTCTTTTAACAATTATTTCATTTACAGCTGATAACTAAAACAGTAATTTATAAAATGATGAAATCTCAAACAGGCCTTATCTTTCATGCAGTATATATCTGTATAAATAATGTTTTAATTAGCCTATTATACAATGTATTACTTTTAATTTGTATGAATAAGTGTTAAGATTATGTTTGAACTAATAATATATTCCTTCCCCCTCCCTCTTACTATTTGCTTAATCTCTTGTTTTTTTTTGTTTTTTTTTGTCTTCTTGTAAGGAAATAAATTCATTTCATTTCAGGAACATAGTAAAACAAATTTGTCGTGAATACTACTTTCAATTTGCTGGCCATTACCATAATTAAATAGGTTGTAAATCGTTAACTATCGTTCACATCGAAAATAAAATTATACCACGTGATAGTTAAATAGTCCAAGAATTCACTTCACCTAGTGGGGACTTGACGCCATGAAAAGGTGGTTAGGACTGGGCACCATTATGTGATCGTGGAAACTTTCATCCAGTATAACTGCTGATCAATGGAGATACGGCGCTAGTTGTGATCTCTATCGACAGTTCTGGCCATAATTTATAGATTTAGTATATTTAATTTTCCGTTGTTCTGGTCAAGTTGTATTGAAATGATGTTGAAAATAAACAAACATCAATGTCTGTTATACTCGTACAAAAACCAAGTCGAATTATGGAAATTGTATACGGTTGGAAAGAGCATCTTAACAGCAATCCAAACCTTCAAACCTCATGAGTGAATAAAGAGATGTAAGGAACGAAAGGAAGCCTCCGCGACGACATCAAGCGCGTCAACGCCGGCTCTGGCGGAGATGGCCGTGCAAGTAGATAATGATATCGCTTCTATGTCAACATCACAATGTATGGATATCGATTTTGTGTGATCACCGACAATGGAGAGACATTGGTCATATCTGTAACGTGTATGATCGTCTATGGTCATGTATCCACGTTATCTTTCCGTATCCATGACGCAGAAGAACACATTTGTTTTAATCTAACCAGTAAATAATTATACGCTGTCAAGTATTTTTTCTATGTTATGACAAAAAAAGTGAATTAAGTAACTAAGCTTTCTCTATAGAATATACAAAACAAATTGTATTCTTCATTTCTTTTAATGTTAACACAAAATGGCAGATGAGATTCCATACTATCTTTTATATTTTCTAAATAAGAGTTTAAAACCAGCTGAACCTAAAGATATATACACAACACATAGAGAGTAATGAATACAGACTAGCCTTCAAAGGGTTGGGTGGGGGGGGAGATGAAGGCTTTAATATAACCTAACTCTTACAACTTTTAATGAATACTTTGAAAACTTTTTAATTAAATTCTTCTCAGTCTAGACTCATATTAATCACACAGACCGATCGTCAAATAAATTGTCAAATATTTTCATCGGAATAACGTACAAAATGAAACCAGAAGGAATTTATTAAATATAAAATTTGTATTACTGATATTCTTGTTTTAAAGTTGGATAATTATAGATAGTTTATATTATTGAAAAATTTACTCGGAAATTTTCCATCATTTGTGAATATAAAAATAAAAACACAACATTTCGAGATTACTGATCAACTTTCTATATCAAATGAAAAAACCTAGAATATGACAAGTCAGCACAGCCTAGTATCCTAGACTTACGTCAAACTAAAATTAAAATTAGTAATTGAAAGGAACACACGATTAAAAAAATTTGCCTAACGGATCTAAATAACTAAGAGTAATAAAAATCTAACCAAAATCAAAACAAAAAAAAACCAACCAAATTAAAACCAACCAAAACTATCCGCCACCAAAAATGTCATTTCGGTAGTTTAAGTTAAAAAGTGAAAATGAATTTTGGAAGTTGCTTTATAACTTATTATAATGCATATATAAATGCATATAATAAATATAAATAAATTATATAAATGTATTTGGAAAAAATACTATATATATTTAAATACTACTTTAAATTGTATCGCCTGCGCCATAAAGACGTCCTCAGTACATATCGTATATGATTAAAATTTAGCTTTTAATGATGACAGTCAAGGTATATTTTTGTTTTTACTTGCGATTTTGCATGAGAGTGTGAGTCATTGATCTCCATATTTTACTAAAATTTTAATGAAATCGGTTGAGGCGATGGTGAGATATTGGACTACGTATTTTATGACATGCGGTTTTTTTTTATTTAGCCCTAACTAAACCGGATTTTTTTGAATTGATGGCAACAGATCTGTTTCTTAGAGCCTACACATGAGCGTAAAATTTGATCAAAATTGTTAGAACTGATTTTGAGAAATTTGTAATTTTATGTTTTTTTTAATAAAAAATAATAAGTCCAGAGATATGGCAAAATATAATCACATTTCTGCACAAACAACAGACAGGTATAATTTCAAAAACCACATAGGGGACCTGGATACGGTTAGATTCTCAACAACCTTGACGTCAATATTTTGACCCATGACATAACTTTCTCTATACTTCGTATAATATATATACAAGGTGAGTTTTAAAGTCCTTCCAGCTACATTTTTTTATATGGTTTAAATTAGAACATTGAAACTCCGCATATCCGAATTGAACCTAAATACCTTGGTTTTGATGTGTAATTCCAATGAGGGACGGCCCACAGGTAGTCAGAAGAAAAATCTTAAATATGAGGGTAGATCGATATGTCCATCAAATTAAAGGTCTATGTTAGTAGAGCACAGAGCCTCAAACTGAATCTCAAAACGTTCATCCTATCGAAAATGACAGGATTTTAAAGTTTACAAAACAGTAAGTACGTGCTAGAATAGGTTTTTACCGCCCTACTTTTAAAAAAGATTATCCCAGAATATTTTTCCTACAAGCTGTTAGACACCTGAAACAACTATAGTTTGAGGTGTTAAAAAAATTTAGGTGATCACCGGAAGTCCAAGATCTTGGAGTCAACTACAATTTTTAATATGAAGACGGTCATGTGATTGCGTTGTTCACAGCCTTATTACGCTAAAAAAAATAGTCCAGTTGAAATTATTAAAAGATACGTTATTAATTTGTTATCAATTTATTTTCTACAATAATTGTTATCCCATTATTTTCAATTTAACAACATTTCAATTTGATATTTTAAACCGTTTTTCAGTTTAAAAATAAATGGGACAAAATGGAAATTAGAACTTTTACTTGTGATATTATGAATTTTATTGAGAGATAGTCTACTAAATTTAGTAACTAAATACATGTTAATTGTTATATTACAGTTTATTAAAGTAGATGTGCTGTTAAAAAGCTGTTCTAGCATGTATTTTTTGTAAACTTTAAAACCTCGTCGTTTTCGATGGGATGAACCTTTTGAGATCCGGTTTGCGGCACTGTGCTCTACTAACAAATACCTTTAATTTGACGCACATATCGACCTATGCTCTCATTTATGTCTTTCTTCTGACTTCCTCTGGGCCGTTCCCCCATTGGATTTGGACAGTCATTGAGGCAACAAAGCCAAGGTATTGCGAAGCAACAAAACTAAACAATATGAATATGCGGAATTTCAATTTTTCTAACTTAAATCATATAAGAAAAAGGTAGGGAAAAAGGGACTTAAAACTCACCCTGTAGTTATTATCTGTAACTTACGTTACTCCATACTTTTTACTAGTAATCCTACATGTTAAAAGAAGTCCGTGATATAAGATTTCTAAGTTCCTAACAAATATATTGAAGATACATAATGATTTAAAAAACCAATGTAACCTCAATAATAGTATTGATTTAGTCGATAAGCCTAAATCAACATCCTTAAGTAATGAGTCACGTTCGATATCAGCAATATGTTCACAACATCCCACTGATGAAGTAATTGACATAATTATTGATAAACTCTTGGCGAATATAAGTTTAAATACATAAAACAAATAATTACAATAACAGAGATATTTCAAATTCAATAATGAAGGGAGAGCCAAGGGTTACCATCTGAAACATTCCAAAATAAACCACCCATTAGCAATATAAACATGATATTGTTGTTTATATCCGATATGTTGATCCTATATAATATATAAGGATATAATTGTTAATATAATAAACAACTTACAAAATAATATAGCCTTTACATATGAAAAAGAAAAACACGGAAAGCTTAACTGATTGGATCTTACACGGAATACAATAGCATTGAATTTAATATTTACATAAAACCAACATACATAACATATCTCATCATCCAATTGGGCAAAAATGGCTGCCTATCAATAAATGATTATCTGTGAACTAAAAATATCATTAACCCAAACTAGTTAACGCAAAAATTACTTAGTCTATTTAAAACTTAATGAATACCAGGAACACCTGATCGACAGTCTTCTATCACAAATAACGTTAAAAATTAACACCCACATTAGATCAGATAATGATAAACAATTAATAAATGGTAATGATAAATAAAAAACAGAGAAAAAGACACTTATTATTCCACTACATAGGTCAAGAAATTCACAATATTACTAACGTATTTAAAAAAAAAATTAAATTAAAAAATTTAAAAAAATGCTTAATGTTAACATAGCCAATGACTACATAAATACTATAAGACACGACATAGGATAGGGAAATAGTCTACGCTTTACGGGTGCTGTTCGTCACAAGTTTGACACACAGCTATCAGAAAGCGCTAGCAGCAGGTGCTTGACTGTACGCATCCCACTTGGTTGAGACTGTACAACTGTTGACACAGCATAGTCAGTGTTGTCAGTTCGTGCGCTGAGATAAGCGATTCTCTACCTTCCCTCGCATCTCTGGTCCCATATGTGGCATCAGTGCGCAACTGAAACATTGTTTGACCGTAGAGCCACCTAGCGCCAGTCACATCAACTTCAGATTCTCTAGCAAAGAGCGACAGCTCCACACCCTAGCGGGTATTGGTCAACTCAAGAATAAGCGTAGAATATTTAACATGGCCATGTCGTGTCTTATAGTATTTATGTAGTCATTGACATAGCATACAAAACTAACAATAATATGGAAATGAAATTTAATAAAAACATGAAACAAAATTGTAAATATAATAATTCCTGTATATAAATACTGGAATGTGAATCACACAATAAAACTCAGGGCGATTTTTGTAAACTCTCCACCCTAATTATTTTTTACAAAGAACAGGGTATTCAAATAATGTTTACTGTGAATCTGTTTACCCATAGGGGGAGCTTAACAAAACATTTGTACAAAAACCCCAAAACCACCCGCTTCACTCCCACACAACCTCCAACTCCAATATTTGTAGTAGTTTGTGATATATCAAATTGAAGGGCATGGAAAATATGAGTTTTGGCGGTAATTAAAAAAAAAAATCGCCCTATACGATCGCTCGCTATGTTTAAAAATTATATTTTATATTTTTTACGTAAAATTACATTAAACTCTTGATTGGAGGTACTGATATATATATATATTGATCGACAATCTTCTTTCACAATAAATAACGTTAAAAATTAACACCCACATTAGATCAGATAATGATAAACAATTAATAAATGGTAATGATAAATAAAAAACAGAGAAAAAGACACTTATTATTCCACTACATAGGTCAAGAAATTCACAATATTACTAACGTATTTAAAAAAAAAATTAAATTAAAAAATTTAAAAAAATGCTTAATGTTAACATAGCCAATGACTACATAAATACTATAAGACACGACATAGGATAGGGAAATAGTCTACGCTTTACGGGTGCTGTTCGTCACAAGTTTGACACACAGCTATCAGAAAGCGCTAGCAGCAGGTGCTTGACTGTACGCATCCCACTTGGTTGAGACTGTACAACTGTTGACACAGCATAGTCAGTGTTGTCAGTTCGTGCGCTGAGATAAGCGATTCTCTACCTTCCCTCGCATCTCTGGTCCCATATGTGGCATCAGTGCGCAACTGAAACATTGTTTGACCGTAGAGCCACCTAGCGCCAGTCACATCAACTTCAGATTCTCTAGCAAAGAGCGACAGCTCCACACCCTAGCGGGTATTGGTCAACTCAAGAATAAGCGTAGAATATTTAACATGGCCATGTCGTGTCTTATAGTATTTATGTAGTCATTGACATAGCATACAAAACTAACAATAATATGGAAATGAAATTTAATAAAAACATGAAACAAAATTGTAAATATAATAATTCCTGTATATAAATACTGGAATGTGAATCACACAATAAAACTCAGGGCGATTTTTGTAAACTCTCCACCCTAATTATTTTTTACAAAGAACAGGGTATTCAAATAATGTTTACTGTGAATCTGTTTACCCATAGGGGGAGCTTAACAAAACATTTGTACAAAAACCCCAAAACCACCCGCTTCACTCCCACACAACCTCCAACTCCAATATTTGTAGTAGTTTGTGATATATCAAATTGAAGGGCATGGAAAATATGAGTTTTGGCGGTAATTAAAAAAAAAAATCGCCCTATACGATCGCTCGCTATGTTTAAAAATTATATTTTATATTTTTTACGTAAAATTACATTAAACTCTTGATTGGAGGTACTGATATATATATATATATATATATATATATATATATATATATATATATATATTTGCAATTTATCTATTGAATAAAAACATGCAAAAGAGAGACATTAAGCCTGTTATCTCTTCTGGCGATAGATTGTCAGTTTAGAACAAGCAAAAAATACCAATGCAGTAGCCTTGTAAAGTGTGCAGTCTGTAGTTCAATATTAATGATTAGACAATGTCGTCATTATTACAAGTAATGGAAGCTCCAAGAACAAAAAGTTCAAGAAAATGTTTACTTCCAGCAGGAAGGTGCTAATCCTCATTAAAGAAGAATGGACCGGGACTGGTTAAATGATTATTTTCCTGACAGAAGGATAGGCAGGCGAGGAGCTATTGAGTGGCCAGCGAGGTCACCAAATTTAACAACAATGGATTTTTTTTTGTGGAGCCATTTAAATTCTGTTTTGTAAAAGATCCCTCCAGCTGATCTTACAAGACTTGGTAAACAGAATTGTTCAAGAGTATAGAGCTATACCTCGATCGAAAGATTACAAAGAGTCCGATTGGATTTCGAAAACAGACTATTATATTGCTTGGAGAGAAATGGTGAACATTTAGAACAACTTTTGTGATTTTTGTTAAGATAACACCTCTTATTATTATACTAGTTTCGTTTCATTTTTAAAGGTACTGTACGAACTGGTTGATCATTCAAGAATTTGTTTTGTTTTTTACATAGTTTTTGTTCAGTTCTACCAAAATTACATTTCAAATCATATTTTATGAACTCATAGGCTGATTTATTAATTTTGTTTACCACCAAAACTCATTATTTGTTATATACATTAATTTGATAATATTAAAAGCCATAGGTATCGATATCAAAGTTTGGAGTTTTGGTTTGATTGGGGGTAAAAAGGATGGATTTCGATGTAATACATACAACATTCTACCTTTTCTGGTACAGTTTACAACTAATTCGGATTTTTTAGTACTGTATCCCCAATCATGAGTTTAATGTATTTTTAAACAAAATATATAAAATTTTATTTTTGAACATAAATAGCGAACGCATAGGCCAATTTTTATGTTATTACCGCCAAAACTCATAGTTTTCCCTGCCCTTCAATTTTATATATCACAAGTCATAGGTACCCATTACAAGTTTTGAAGTTGGGGTTGTTTGGGAGTGAAGGGGTCGTTTTGGCTTTTGTAAAAATGATTTTTAGGCTCCCCCTATGGCTAATCTGATTCACAGTTAACATTATGTGAATACTATTTGGTTTTTAAAATAATTAGGGTGGGGAGTTTAGAAAAAATCATCCAGTATTAATTGACTAACAGTTAATTTAAAAAAAAAAAAAATTTTTTTAAAACGCAATAAAACTGGACCAACCAGAAACATCAAATTTTGCTTGCCATATCCTAGATTTTCCGCGATTTTTCCGTCATTGCAACTTTGAATGCTTATAACTAAAAAACAAAGGCATTTACCGAAAAACTGCTTACACCATTGTTTTCCTTGTAAAATTTTAGCCTACATGAAAATCGTGTACCACATATTCATTTTCCTATTTGAAAAAAAAATTGATTCAATATAGCGGAGTCAAGATGGCCGACAAAAAATCCAAACGTACAAAAAAGTATAATTTTTTTAACTCTATAGATTCGCATTAGTTTCTGCCTCCAAGTACCTCTCAGTTATGCACTATAAAACTGTTTCCATACTTACAAATCACAATGTATATACAAAAAACAAATTAAATATGCAATACACTTACAGACACACCAAACTTCTTTGAATTTCGAATATAAACTGAATAACATAAAACCCAACTGTGTTATCAACCATTAACTTAAGGATTGTTTAATACCACTTAAATATTAATAGCTGCAAAGTCGTAAATCCCTATAATTAATTTAGTTAAATATTTGTTTATAATCATTGTAAAAATTACAGCTTTTTATATCTGTATGTAAACAGTCATTACTCAGGCCTAATGGCAACCGTTAACAGTAATGGTTACCTAACGCTCTCATGACTGCACGTTTTTAAGCAGTTAAATGTATTTGCACAGTGTATATTCTTTTTGTCGTGTTTAAAGTTACTATTATCATTTCACTGTGATTACTATCGCTAAACTTTAATTGCAGTCATACAGATCCCTAATCCTAGAATATTTTATTAGTGTCCGAGTCGGAAAAGATCAAAAATTGGTCAAGAGAGACCATATAGCAAATTTGAAAGAGATAGATCTAACCCAAGACTACATGAAAAAAGGAATAGATCCAGGCAAGTTCCCTCGAGATTGCCAAACCTGTACTCACCATAAATAAGCTCCTGAGTGTAGCTCTGTTTAAAACAGGAATACCTAACCTGTACTCACCATAAATAAGCTCTTGAGTGTAGCCTGTTTTAAATAGGAATACCTAACCTGTACTCATCATAAATAAGCTCTTGAGTGTAGCCTGTTTAAAATAGGAATACCTAACTTGTACTCACCATAAATAAGCTCCTGAGTGTAGCCCTGTTTTAAATAGGAATACCTAACCTGTAGGCTACTCACCATAAATAAGCTCCTGAGTGTAGCCCTGTTTTAAATAGGAATATCTAACCTGTACTCACCATAAATAAGCTCCTGAGTGTAGCCCTGTTTTAAATAGGAATACCTAACCTGTACTCACCATAAATAAGCTCCTGAGCGTAGCCCTGTTTAAAATAGGAATACCTAACCTGTACTCATCATAAATAAGCTCCTGAGTGTAGCCCTGTTTTAAATAGGAATACGCCTATTCTTTTTTCATTTAATATAATAAAACTATGCTCAATACATTTAATATACAAGCACCTATGTACGGTAACACACCTGTTCATTACGTAAACCATATCAAATTTTGTTAACATTTAATCTTCAAGGGTTAAAAAAAAAAAATCGTTCCATAAACCAAATAGCAACAAGCTTTCAAATAGTGGAATATACTACTGCTCACCTGTAAAGACTGCAGGTGGTTTTAAAGTCCCTTCCCCTTCCTATATTTTCCATAAATATCAGATTGTTTTTTAAACCATAACCCACCATTAAAAATGTAAAAACACTAACTTTATAAATGTTTAGGAATTTTAGGGTATCACTCTAAGTCCAAGATGTAAGAGTCATCTGCAAAAATCTTAATACGAAAGTAGTCATAGGACATATCGATTAACACGTTTTTTCCTTCTAAAAACAGTGGTTGAATCAAAAATGAAAAGGAAAAAAAAATAACGTCTTTGAGATATAAACATAGTTATCTTGAAATAGATAAAACCTTTTTCAGTTTTGGTTCCACCACAGTGTATAGAAAACAAAATTGTTTTTTAATACTGTGTTAAAACTAGCCTATATGTCACATCACCGTTTTCTCATTAAAACTTTCAAGTCACTCCTAAACCTTTAACCTACTGATATCTTAAAACTGTCAATCTTTTTTTCAATTTTGAAAGAACCACTGTTCGAGATATCAGTAGGTTTAAGATTTAGGATTAGATTTGAATGTTTTAGTGAAAAAGCGGTCATGTGCCTATCGTTTAACACCGTATTAAAATAAAGTACTGGTGGAATCAAAACTGAAAAATGTTTTCGAGATATCGTAATCCTACTTAACCTAACCTAAACCTATATTGATATCTCGAAAAACCATTCTGCATGTAATGGTACCACATATACCTCTCTACTATGACAATTAGCGAAGTCACAATCACAAATGTGATGTTATGAGATCCCGAAGAGCCAAGTCCCCGACAGGAGCGTAACGAGTGGAAGCTCCTTCACATAGCTTCGAGGCCCGTCAGGACCACTACACTGATACGAGCGAATCGAGAGGAAACTCTTTAACAAATCTACGCAGTCAATACACAATTACAAGGTTCAGAAAACCTGTATTACAAACTCATCTTTCTGGTTAAGATCTACCAATTTAATTCATCATTTCCTACAAGGTCCAAGAAACCAGTTTTTGCGCATTATATTTAAAGGGTCACTTGTATTACATTTTATAGTAGGGCTGGATAAGTACCGTGATGGCATATATCAATTTGTTTTTAGGGCCCGTAGATAAAATCAAGGATCTATAAAACTTAATGTCTGTCCGTCATAACAGACTATATAATAACAGTCTGTCCGTCACAGCCCGTCTACACAGACAAAATGATAAATCCTATATAATTCAAACTTAGCATTTATTTTTCCTTTATATTGTCCTACATAAAAGAAAGAAAGAAAAAAAGACATGGGGTACTTTAAGGGGAAAAACTATCGAGTTAATTTTTTAATTTTTTTTTTTTTATATAGATGTCCCCCCTTTCACATTTATATCCCCCTTCCCTAATTTTAACACGGCGTGACCTACAATTTTGAAAAAAAAATTATTTAAATTTGATATTAAATTTAGTGCGAAATCGTTTTATAAGTTTTTTTATGACGAGTTCAACTTAATTTAACTCACAATGAGAAATACGTAGCGTATAAATTTTAAAAGCCGTTTTTGTGAGATGTGAGAAACAATTCAATCACAATTAAAAGACGGATTTCTCTTTATTAGGGTCCGTAGGTAAAACCAAGGAACCTTATAATTTCACGCGTGTGTCTCAAGGCGCAACCATTCTACACAGACAAAACTATAAATCCTATCAAAACAAAAAATGACCATGGGGTAGTCGGGGGGGGGGGAATATTAAGTTGAACAATTTTATTTTTAGAAATAGTATGCAGAGGGGTATCAAATAAAACTAGAAGTTATTCTGATTACGAATATGTATGTTTATTTGACGAAGAAATTAACGTTGGTGCTAGACGCTTAAAAAACGTCCGACTTTATAAAAATAACGGTTTCCTATATGCCTATGGACACCAAGTCGTCTGGTTTTTAAAACACACTTGACCCTTTTATTATAAGATTATACAGTATTCAAAAAGCATGTGAACTGATAAATGTTTACCTTTATAATTTCAAAATCAATTAAAACAAACCTCACCCATCTCATGATTCTGACAGACACGGTTCTCTTTCATTATTCCGCATTTTACAGGATGTTGCTTACACAAGAGTCGACCCCGTTCTCAAGTCACGGACAAGCGTCTACACCAAGGTTCTGGTTGTGAAATCATCACAGTCGTAATGTATCGCGATTTTACATTGTTCCAAATAAGCCATTCTGTACGCCACCCCTTTCTCTTTTATTATCATGTAAGCACAGCATCAATTACAATGACTACGTGTACACATAGTAGGAAGGTTTGGAAAAGGTTTAAAATTCAAATCGAAATATTATTGCTCCTGTTTTATCTCAAAAACGTTTAATGTTTTTTCCTAATAATGAGAGACTGTCCTGTACTTCGGAGTTTGTCTTACGGTTGGACTGAATTTGTTAAATAATAATACAATATAAAGAAATAAACAAAGCCAAAACATTGCACAAACTTTCTCATTCACCTATCCTAGAAACCAAATACAAAACTGCAAATTAAACGTTACCAAAAATATCAGTTAGAGCGATGTCAGTTAAAAAGTTAATTTAACTACTGACGCTGTCTTTAGGGGTGGGGAGGCCCATTATAAACTGTCTAAACTTGCTACCCTTGTGTTATAACCACGTCCTAAGCATAAGTCGTATTTTATTAAAATCGAATTTTTAATGACGGAGGTCAAAATTTATTTTTTTGTTTTTTGTCAATTATTCCTTGATCGAAATATTTAGTTTACTAGCGATTTTGCACACAGTTTTGGGTCATTAATCTTAACATTTTACTAAAATTTTAACGACATCAGTAAAACAGATTTTGAGATATTGCGTATTTTATAACAGCTGATTTTTCGTTTTTTTTATCGATAATTCACGAACCGACATTTTTGGAGAGATGGCGACCAACACATTTTGTTTGGGTCCTTTGAGGCTATACTTACGCAAAATTTCATTAAAATCGATAAAGCCGATTTTTATTTTGTGTTTCTTTATTAAAACTCTTCCCAAATTTTGAGTTATTAAATATGAAGAAAAAAGTCTCAAGATGTGCCCAAAAAATTACCCACATTAAATTTTATTAAAATCCGTCCACACGTTTGAGCTGTAAATCACTGCGCATCACTATCTCGTAAGGAGGACGGAGTCGTTATTTTCCCGTTAACTCTTTTAATATATGTACCGCGTGATAAATAAGTCCCGGGACGGCTTAATATATTTTTAACCATTACAGATAGAGCTACAAAGCTTTGCACATTGTTAATGGATACTAAAACCTATTTTAGTACGTATTCAGTGGACAGCTACCTTTCCAGAGGGACGGCCCACAAGGAGTAGGACATCTTAAATGAGAGCATAGATCGAGTTGTACATCGGATTAAAGGCCTTGAATACAATATCGCAAACCCGACCTCAAAAGGTTCACCCTAGCTAAAATAGCTTGGGTTTAAAGTTCATAGGTCTAAAAGAGAAAGTTGTTTGTCACTGATAGTGGGTATTACCGCAAACAGGAAACATACTTGCTTTAGATGCAACAATCATCAATTGCTCTAGTTTTGCCTGTGAATGAATAATCAAACTACCATGGACTTCATTACATTTACCTAATAATTGCAAATTTAAGCAATCTTTGAACAGCTGCCATTTCCGGCTCGGTTGTCCGTTTGAGTTCGGATTTGCGGCATTGTACTCTACTGATAAAGACCTTTAATTCGATGTACATATCAACCTATGCTTACATTTAAGATTTCCTTGAGGGCCGTTCTCCATTGGAGGTAAAGAGCAAGTGAGCAGTCTAAAAAATAGTTTTTTAAAGTCAGATATTAATTTGCAAAATTTTCATTTCATAAAAACCTCTACCTAGTAAACATTATTAAATTGTGTTTAACGCTGTATACGCATGTTGTTTCAAAAAAACGTCGGATTTTTACCTATTATTTTTTCTACTTCAAAAATTGGCCAAAATAAGTAGTAATAATTGGTCAATGCATGTGGTGAAAATTTACATTTTAAGATTAATGAACGTTTTGACTATTTATCTATCTTGACAATATTTCTTTATTAAGGTGAATAATTTCTTTCTCAAATAATTATATGAGAATTAAGACAAAATGAGAAATCCCACAAAAGTAAACAAAAAGTTTTTAATTACTTTATAACTTGAAAATGTATCCGAGATAGATAACAATAGCTGACTCCAGATATGAATTGAAACGTATTAAGACAAATGTTCAACATTATACAATCATTTCTTAACATTTAACTAAATGTTACATAATTTAGTTTGAAAAAATACCTGATAACAAGAAAGATGTTTGTCCTGCTTATATATGGTTTTCGTTTAATTTATTTGTGTTTGTGTTTTGGTGTTTGTGTGTTAGTGTGTGTTAACTGATATATTTTTAGCATTTATTGTTACGAACACTAAAATTTTAATATAATAATGTGTAGTATAAATTAATAATGTGTTTGTTAAAACCAGTAACCCAATTTGGATTAAAGAACAATTGTCTGACAGGATGAATAAAAAGGTAATTCAATACGTTTAGTTTGGGTCGTTAATGTTTACATTTCAACAAAATTTAATCACGCTTGTGCCGAGATTAATTTTGCTCACTAATATCTCTAAATTTTATTATTCGATTTTTGTTTAAAACGCCTCTATGACTAAAATATGTCTCCACAGACCAAATGTAATACAAATTGGTCCACTGTTTAGATTGAAGAGCACAGCGCGGAATGCAGACATAAAACATTTTTTGGATTATGGATGTACCTCAAATAGAATCTCATAAAAACATATTATCGAATTGTCCTATTCATTACATAACTTTCTCTATACTACTTAAAGGAAATGAATGAGAAAGTGAAAAAAGATTCTTCCAAAAAAATACAAATTACCAGATTTGTATTCACAATACAATGTTGAGTAAGAACTTCTCTAGTAGATAAGATAAGAATGTATGAATTTTTTTAAAGCTAGAGAAAGATAGGATAAGTAATGAATAAATATCCTGTTAGATATAACAATAGGAAAGACAAGGGAATGGAGTGGGGAGGGAGGGGAGTAGGATCCACTTTGTTAACAATCCCTAATTGGTAACTTTCTACTTTTTATTCACCTTATCAGTTCATAGTTTTACATTTATAAAGAGAAAAATTTAATATGTTAAAATGAAATGTGTTATAATAATTATAACACATTCTCTCGGTTTCACCTCATCTCGTGTTCCAGCTTTCTTCGAATTCTCCTACCTCTGGGTTTCCAATCAAATGTTTTACTTATCCAGTAATACAAAGTATAGAGCGAGTTTATTAATCGCAAAAAATCTCAACCTTCGTTTGCGACTCATCTTCACGTTTCATGATCTCAGGAAACTGAAAAAATTATTTTCGACATGCCGTGCGTCCGTCAAGATTAACAAAAATTAAGATAAAAACATGAAATTTGGTGTAAAGTGAAACCTATTGAAATTCAAAAGAATCAAATTTAAAAAAGTCAAAATGTTACCAATTTATAACAGATTTTGTTCATATCCCGTGTGTTATTCACACTAAATTAAATTAAAAAATTGCAAATTTCATTCTGGATCTAATAACTAACAACACCTCTCTACAATGACAAATAGTGAAGTTATTGTCAAAATGTGATATCGAACCCTAACCTTCCACGAAAATGTGATATTCGTATAGCTGGGTAAGTACTATGGTGGCACCCAACAACTTGTTTTTAGGTGTTCTATTTCCACCCCGATGCTAGTAATCGGCTTTTAATGAATTGTTCTATTTCATCATTTTCTGTTAGATGGTTTAGAACATATTATTATAAGACATTGTCGTTATTTGTATATAATCTAATACAGAACATTTTTAGAATAAAAATCAACTGTCGTTAACAAGTGATAAACCTAGAACATTAGAAACCTATGGCCACGCTGGAAGCTAAAACTAAAACTAGTTGAATATGAATGGAACCCAGAACTGAGCAGTCAAAACTAAGACTAGATACAACATGAAAAAAACCAAGACAGAACTGCACTACAACAAATATAAGATGAATCCAGTGTAGAAATAATAGTTTGTGATTCCTTGTATAATGTCAGTACTGTGTTTTGTGGTTTTTTCTATAGCTAAGTTCCTTACTTAGGTTTCTAGAGCTACTGAGCTACTGAGCTACTGAGCTACTGAGCTATGTTGGTGTGTTTCACTTTTCTAATATTCTACGTGTATTAAAGGTCGTTGATTTTTAATCTTGAAACGTATATTTTTTAAATACACAAAATGATAGCAACTGTTGGATTAAACCATTTAATAATATAAACAATTTGTCATTAGCAAATAATTTTAAAATCATAATTATATCTATCATCCACTCCCTCAGGAGCTAAGGTATAGCGAGAACAGGTGTGGCTATTCTGATATACACTGGCTAGATCTATACCTTTCTTTACCATTGTGTTAGACCCCTCTCTTTCATCTTTCCCATCAGGTTCCTTCACCAACCATTGTTCTCTCCATCCTGCTGGAATGTTTTGTTCAACTCATTTTGTTAGAGTACATGCTTCAAAGCAATATGTCACAAATGTATTTAACTTTTTATCTTTAACTCTGATTTTCTGTTTAGTGCTCTTCACTTCATCAGTTACCTAATGCATACTAGTGGTAGTTTCCGCTAAGAATCCTGTCTTTAATCTATTCAAGGATTTTGTCTTCTACTTATGCCTAAAGATAAACAAGATTACAAACCAGTATACAATTTGGAATACCCCAAAAAAATGTTTCCAAGATGAAAAACCATTCAGTAATCATCTCATTAAAAAAGGGGAGGGGAGAAGAGAACATAAAATAATAATCCCTACTCTTATAACAAAATGACACTTCCTTATCTAAAATTATATTTGAACCTCATTTTGCTTTTCACGTTTATTTTTCTGTTTTCAATATTGTTGCAGATATCGCTGGTTTAAAAATATATATAAAACTACTAACAACTTCATAATATTGAAAAATAATGTTTAAAATGTTTTTAAATAATAATCAACCAAAAAAATTAATATTTCTTTTAAAAATGTTACATCAAATGGAGAAAGAAAAAACACATCATTTACATATTAAAAATTATTTTGAGAATTGAACCTGTAACTTATGGAAGTCCAACATTATGCCAGAATGGAAAAAACCAAACAAAGTTATAATTGACAGATGAGTTAATTATCACAACAGGTTTCGACTTGTCTTGGTTATTTACAAGTGACAAACCCAACTTGTTCCAAGTTAAAAGACAGTTTAAGTTTGTCATTTGTAAATGACCCATACAAGTCAAAACCAGTTGTGACAATAAACTCATCTGTGGATATAACAACGTTTGTTTCTTTCCCTTTGAAATTTGGTCACGATTTACACGTATATGTAAAATCATAAGAAATCTTTAAATTAGATTTTTAACTTTCTTTATGTTTGACGCTAGAATTTTTCCTTTCTCACGTACAGATGTATCACTTTACAGATTTATACGTTTGTATCACTGAGGTCACAAAAATGGTTTTGCGAATCATGCCTGTCTTTCCAAAAGTCTGGCATCTGTCTGTCGTATCTGCAGTGATTGTCAGCCTGAACAAGTGGATCAAATTAAAATTAAATTTGGTATTTGGACTTATCACTGGATTTTTTGATTTTTTAAAATTTATTGGGAATAACTGGCATAAGAAAAAACACAAAATAATTATTTTCTTAAAATCGGCAGAAATGATTTTGATAAACTTTAAGAGTACCCACTAAAGACCCAAACAAAAACTATTTGACACCATCTCTATAATGTTGATTTGTGAGTTATTGTCAAAAAAATAATAATCGGCTATCAACTGTTGTAAAAGACATAATTTCTAAAAATCACATATACCAATATCGTTCAAATTTTATAGAATTGTAAACATTAATAATCCTGTGTACAAAATCACAAATCAAAATATATTACGGTTCAGGAATAACTAGGAAAAAAATTAATCCTGAACACATCATGAAAAGTTTGATTCTAAACAAATTTACACTGAAGAAACCAATCAAGTTTGGAACCATTTAAATATGTTTCCAAAGACGGTGTACATGGTTTATTTACACTTTCTCTGACAACAACCCAGCTGACAATTTTAGTCACAATTAGTTTTGGTTGTTTTTATTTAATTTTAAAATGGATGGGTGAGAAAGTTAGTGCAATGTATTTGTACCATTTACCGTTCTTATCCTATACTTTGTAATATTTATTAAAACGGAGATATTAACAATGTTATACTTGGAAAATCATATTTGATACATTTATGTATGTTAAATTATACCACAACTATAAGCTTTTTTTTTTTTTCACAAAAACTAGTTGAACAACCATGTTTCACAAAACACTATGCCTACATAACCGATCAAACGGAGATATATTTGTAGTTCAACTATCTAGTATTTTATATCTCTGTGTGCTTATTACACAGTTAACAACAAAACATGTTTGCCAATCATAAAATTTAGTAATAATATTCTTTACAACTAGGACGAATAATGATGTACTATGTTTTACCTACCCAGTATATGATAAGGTTTGCTAATCACAAAAACAAATCCACCTCCGTTTTATTACTGATCTTTTGTTTAATGGTCTCGGGAAACCAAAAAAGTGATTTTCAACGTATCATTTGTCATTGTTAATACACAAGTATGATAGCGGTCACAAAAAATAAGATATAAACATTGAATTTAGTATAGGGGGTGTGCTCATACTTTAATGAAATTCAGAAAAATTTATTTGAAAATTTCAAAAATGGGAGCCATTTTAAACAGATTTTTGTTCATATCTCATATGTTATTTAACTTTAACAAATTAGGTAAAAGTTTGAAGAATTCAATTCTGCATCTAATGGGTGCAGAACCCCACCTTTTTACGATGACAAATTGAAAATTTATTGTCAAAATCTAATTTCTAACCCTAACTTCACAAAAAAAAGATTTATGATAAATCCAGAATATAATAAAGAAACAATAGTTTACATTCTTTTCAGAAAAGTACGATTTTGCAAGCTATTTATTGAAAAGAATCAATTTTGATGAGTTGAACAAAATATGAAAACATATGAAGTCTAGAGACATGACCAAAATATTCTAATAGGCTTAGGATCAAAGTAAGTTAAATAAAGGGATTAGATTTTTATTAACTTGTTGACTGTTGTTTTTAGAGGTGAAAAATCTCACTGTCAAATGTCACTGTTAAAAAAAAAGACGAAGGAAAAAATATAAAATAAATACTCCTGACCTTCAAATATTCTAATAGTGTCAGGGTCTGAAGAGAACAAGGGTTGGTTAAAAGCCACCTGATAATAAATATGAAAGAGAGGAATCTAACCCAAGACTACATGGAAAAATGTGTAGATCCAGCTAGGGCCCTCGGAGTCAACATGCTCATACTCACTGTAGTAAGCCCATTAGGATTGAAGCGATTAAAAAGTAGGGCTATCTAGACAGCCGACATTGTAAAAAACACTTTTTTTGAAATGACTGACTATATCCACAAAAATGTTAGAGTCAAATTTGTTAGCTTTCATAATACTTTTTAAATAGGCCTACTTTCAGCATTGTCAAAACACAAAAACAAATCAAGTTATGAATTAAGTAGTTGTTCCATTTGTAATCCAATACATAAATGATTGCATGTTATCAGACTATTACCAGCTTTGTCATCATGTCATGTGATTACTAGTTATGAAATTGTCAAAATGAAATATCCCCAACACAAAACTAGACTAATGCAAAGTACATAAGTCTGAAATTACGTAGAAACTAATTTGTTTGAGTATTCACTAACTGTGGACAAAATTACCAGCTTGGTCATCATGTTATGTGATCATGTTGTGTATACAATGAGTCCAATCAATGATACCAAATTGCTAAAATGAAATTTCCCTAATACATAACAAGACCAATGCAAAGTACACAACTTAAATGACCTAGAAACCAATTTGTTTGAATAACTCTGAATACAAAATCAACAAAAACACAAATTAACATTTGCATGCACCTGCTACAACATGAGAGAACTCGAATTAGTTTGCTGTTGTGTTTCTGCACATTTGTCGACCCAAACTTTGGTATTAATAAAAAAAATATAGATGGTCAGATACACAAAATGAGCCATTCGATCTCATGTAAGTATTACATAAGAACTACCGAAAAATTGTTTTCAATTACCTCAAATTTGAAATTACGTGACCATTTTTACAATCATATTTTAATGAACGACAAAACTTAGGCTAAATTAATACAGCTTATTTGGATTGGCTTAAGTTTTGGTGAACCTATCACACAGTGGGTCTCCACTGCAAACGACTTCCTCAGATCCCTACCCTACATGTTGTTCTCAGGTTTTTCCTCTGATTACATACCACTCCTGTGTATGTGAATCTATCTTTCTTGATCTATCTGTCAAACTTTTTTTTTGCTATAACTCCCCACTACTCTGTTTTCATTTCTTCTGTTTTCAACCGAACTCTTTACAAACTGTGTTGATGGTGTGAATATAATGATATCAGGCAAAAGCTGTAGCATACGGAGCCTGTGGGATACTTGATCTACCCCATCAAGTGAGCTTTATTAAGCGGAGCTCTAGCCATTCCCTAGTTGCTCATAGGAAATACACGGAGAGAGAAATGAAAATAACAAGTATGTGTGGGATGTGACTGAAACTCAATGGAGGATGCTTTCTGTGAGAAAGATCAAATAGGCCACTCAGGAGGAATCACACTCCTGATAGAAGAGCCACCCAACAATGGGGGGGGGGGGAGAAACGCCTCAGAAACATGGAACAAGGAACATTCTGCTTCACCACTAGGACAAATTTGTTGGAATAAATGACTTAAAAATAATCCCAATTGGGGCTAAGTATAATCTGAAAACGCTGAAACATTATAGACTCGGGAAACATCTTATAAGGATTGGAATAAAAAATGATGGAATCTCCAGGTGATGGTGATGATCTAATAGAGCGAGGAGACACCATATTATCTATTTGATGAAGTGATGCACAAAAGGGCTAGAAGTCTGGGGAGGAGAGTTTCAAATTGATTCCTAATCTTGACCCTCTTCATTGCTGCACTTATTGAAGGGACTGGAAGGGTTTCTATAGTTGGAAAAGAAGAAGGCACAATAGAGTCTTAGAAGTCGAAGTACATTTCACCCCCATATCAGTACCACTAATACAGAGTTTATTAGAACATTTGCCATTACTTGTGTATATAAAAATTAATACATGACGTTTCAAGACTTGATGATCAACTCTTATTTTTCTTTAAAACGGAAATCATGAGAAGGGTCAACACTCCCTAGAAGCCTAGGATGATGTTGGAAACTAACACTAGTGTAAGTATGGAATTCCATTAAAACTAGGCCTGAGTACTCAAAATAACCAAGACTATATAGAAACAGGATCAGGAAAAACCACAGATCTACACCCTAACAAAAGTATGTCAAACACTCTCCAACAATTAAAACTAAAATAATACAAACATTAAGATTTATTGTAAACGTTTTGAGCAGGAATGTAATACTTTTTAAGGTAAAGTAATTTTTAAAATATTCGGTGATTTTAAAATTCTAAATATATATATATATATATATATATATACATAAATGAAGAATATACAAAATAACCAACAATTATTTAGATTCTTTTTAAAAATCTAAAGTGGGCAAACATTTATTTGTATTTGAAGAAATATTGGAAATGTGTAAAAATGTCAAAAATATTATATTTTATATATGAACAAAATAATAAAAACTATACTAATTCAATGCTATTTAGTTTTCAGATGAAATTTCACAATCGATAACAGCTTTGTCAATGTCACATAAACTAAATTGAAACTGTACATACAATAAGATAGAAATAGTCCTTAAAAAACTGTAATAAATTAACAATATTATCACATAAATCATGTACATGTCACAGATTAAACATTTTCAGCATAACACAACGTAACACAAAATAAAAACGGACAAACAACAGGGGTCATGGCAATTCTGAGGGACCCTTGCTGGATCTGGACCTTTTGCAAGTAGTTTTGGGTTAGATCGCTCATTATCATCTTTCCTATCACGTGTCTATTGACCAACCCTTGTTCTTTTCCAACGCAGATACTATTAAAATATTTGAGGGCTAGAGGGTCTTTTCGTATGTTCAGATAATGGCCAAGGGAGGTTTTTCACCTTTCCACAACAGAGAAAAATAATAATACATCTAATTTTTGTGCAAAAAATTAATATTTTTGCACCACTTTCAGCATCATTTAGAAATACAGAACTTAATTCAATATCAGATTTAATATTAAATTCCCCCTACGTATACCAACAATAATAAACAATAAATTCAGCCATAAACTGCACACACAGGGGCTAGTAGCAAGACAGTTTTACTTGCCAACTGATAAACTTGAATGTGCAAAGTACCTCCCCCAACATAGCTCCCAAAGTTTGAATTCTCTCCTCTTAACTCAACTTTATACTTGAGATGATTTCCCAGACTATATACTTAAGTGCAGTTCACAACCATTCTACAAACTTGCTTACATACAACTTTATATTGTCCATGTACGAAACAAAAATGCTCTAAATATAATCAGTTCAATAAAATAGGTATTGTTTTTTATACAAAATGGAGCCTTTAATGTTGGTGATCAGTATGTATGCAGAAAGGATACATAACAGTATCTCTGCTGCAAAGTAAAAATAATAAGATGCTTAAAAGTATATTTTTGATTTTCTACACATAATTAATGGTTATTTATTCAATTTACATATCAAATGATATATAGAATATCTAATAAGTAACGAGGTACTCTTTGGGAGGTCATTTTTTACATCAAATGAACAACAACAAAATGATGCTTCATTTTCCATCTCTTTGTCCTCTTATAACAATAAGATGTAATTCCATAACGGATTAAGATATCAATATCAAAATTTGCAGTTTACATACCAAAAATGCAAATAATACATAGTTTTCATCGGTGCACATATTTTAAAGGACTGTGTTAAAACTATGTTTAATAAATATTGAAAGATCGTTGCGCAAATTTTAATACTCACAAACACCCAATACCAAATAAAAATATAACATGAACCATAAATGTCGTTTTAAAAAATATTACATCATTAAATAAGGGCCTAAACTTGTTTCGCTTGTACCATAAACCCTCAGTGGAAATCTTATTTGATTAAAATCAAATTTTTAATGGCGATGGGCAATATTTTTGTTTTTTGCCAATAATTATTCCTGCACCATAATTGTTGTTTACTTGCGATTCTGCACATGGATTTGGATCATTAATAGACATATTAAACGATCTGTACAAAATTGGTAGATATTGAGAAATTACATATTTTATAACAGCCTCATAGTCAGATTTTTACTGACAACTCATGAACAGATATTTTTGGAGAAATGGTCAGTTGATTT
The DNA here is from genome assembly GCA_963513935.1 of Aphrophora alni. NCBI lineage: Eukaryota > Metazoa > Arthropoda > Insecta > Hemiptera > Aphrophoridae > Aphrophora > Aphrophora alni. Next base: position 89,521,873 of record OY740772.1, read on the forward strand.
TGAGAAAATCGCAATTTTGTGTTTTTTCTTACCCACAAATTTTTGAGTTACAAAAAAATTTTAAAACCATCCCAAAACATGGCTAAGTATGCCCACATACAAAATTTGATTAAAATCCTACACATTTTGGACTCTAAAACACTACACATACAATAGACATCATTCCCCCCAAAACAACACACTTTATTAGACTCGGGGGAACTCAAAACATATATATCTGCAAAAATTCGACATAAATTTGTGATGAATCATAAACTCTCTCTCTCTATACAATGTATATGTTAGAAAGTAAAAAACGATAAATTAGACTTTGACTTGACTTGACTTGATTACACCATGTTCTCAATACACCATAAACACCAACTATGTAAGAATATAACATAATACAGAAAAAATATTAGGATAGTAGAAAAACTGTAATAAAAGTTACTTGGTGGAGAATTGATTACTGGACCAACAAAGGAGGGGATAATAACTATAGAAGGATATAATACTGTAGTTATTTAGCTAGCTGTCAAAACCAATATTATAGTATCTTCTGTCTTCCCCAAGTGTCTATTTATCAATTTAATAGTGGGCTTCATCCCCAACATATCTGTCAATGACATTACTGTACATCTTTTGCAGTCTCCCTTTGTCTGGAACTCCCTCCCATCTTGACTTTCTCTCTCTGTCCTCTCCCCCCCTTACTGGTACTCTATTTTTTATTCTCGGTTTATGACCTAGGTTTATTTGTATTTGTTAGGTGACAACAATCTGATTTAAATTTCATTTATACATTTATATTTCTTTATTTTTACATATATTTTATTATTATTATTTATATTTACATTTTCATTATTATTATTTGTACTATGTAATTAATTGTACTGTATGTTGAGTTTAGGAGGCAGAGAAGACTTGTTCTAACCTTGTCCGAGAAAAATATAATCTCTGTCTCTGTTCTTTTTCTCTCTATCTGTATTTCTTATTTCCCTGATACAATCTCCCTCTTTGCTCCCTTCATCTCTCTCACTCTTCCTTTGTCAATCTCTATATTTGTTACCATCTTCCTACCATCTTCATTTGATTTAACTAATAAATGGTGATTAAAATTTCACAAGTATTGCTAATTTCAAGTAAAAATATAAAAAGTTAAGAATACTCACTATAAATATCTGCTGCTGGACAACTGTAAATTTACTTTATTTTACCTGAAACAGATAAAATATATATCACAAAAGGTCTTATGCAAGGCAAAACATAAAGACAACAATAAATATACATGCTTAGTGTTAAAAATATAAAAAATGGTAACAATTCATAAATCTATGAAATAATTGTAAAAGCTAGGATATATATATTTTTTTTAATACTTAAGAGGAAACTATACATTTTAAGAAACAAAATTTTAAACACTATTGGCCAAAATATTTTCTCTCTTTCTTTTTTTATGTAGGAGAAAAATCTATTTGGTCATCATCACCTGGAATTAGTGATGTAAATTTCCTAGGAATTTAAAACTCGGGGAATATTCCCAAAATTCATAAATTCCCAGTAATTTGATTATGTATTGTATTACACAAAATTTACTTGTAACTTAATTATATCCGGATTAAATATACTTATTAAGATTAAAAAAATAATGTTAGTGTTAAGTCATTATTATTAATGGTGTTTATAAATGAAAAATGAGCACTGTGTTGAATTTTCAATTGTAAACACAAAGTCCCCTTATAACTTTTGGTAGGGGACTTTGTTTTTACAATTAAAGGTTTAGCAAATAAAAAGATATGTTCTCTAACCATATAGATTTTAACAAAATGAAGCAATCTATATTATTAACATTTTCTTATTTTTTTAAAAGCTAAACCATATTATAACGATCTCAAAGGATCAACAATTGATAAATAATTAATTAATGTCTAGTATAAAATATTAAAATAATAATAATCGATAAAAAGGTTAAAATTAATAAATAATTGTAAGAATAAGTAAATTGGGACAAAACACATGTTACCAAGCAAACTATACCGACAATAGCAGCTGCAAAGTTAAGTTGGGGAGATAACGGTACTAATTTGAAGAACGTGACAAATACAAGGAAAGAAAACATTCTGTTTTCTTTGAGGGAAGAAAGTTCGCCGACATACATAAAAAAAAGCACGGTAAAAGTAAAAACATAAAGGAGTTTTGCTACTCGAAGCAGCTGCGTATCATAAACAGGGAACCTAGAAAAAATGAGAAAGTAAATACCTAACGGTATCTCCGAGGGGCGAAGTCAACGTACGTAAAAAAAAAATAACGTTTTAGAAAGTTGGATGTCCAATCAGAAGAGACCTGAGTTTCAAAAAATTAGATATAGACCAATAGGCGAGGAAGACGCGGAACTTGGAAATCGGGAGAGGCAAGATCCAACGGGAAGAAGAGTCAGTCTAAAACTGGGGGTGAGAGTGTGTAGGTCTTGGCCTGGAGATGGGAATCAGAGTAAGGAGGTGTTAAGAGTCTTAAACTGAGAACCTGAGGGTTTAATTCAAAGTCGTCGAATAACTTAAAGGCAGAGTTGCCACAAAATTTAGTAGTTTTTGTTGTTTTGTAATAATAATTAAAGTCAAGGAGTATTAAGGTTGTAAAGGAAGAGGAGAGAATCATCGCGTCGAATTAAGAGTTAAATTGAGAACGAGTTAAGAGACCAAGCAGCGTTTAGCGGAAGTAATACAAGGGATTCACCATTCGTCAAGGAACCAGGATTGCAGCATCCGACCTCCCAGGATAAGGATATACATGTGTTTAGTGCGTCGTTAGTGAAGAAAGAGAAATTAAATAAATAAAAGCAGTGGGTGATTGTGTTTGTGTACAAGTGCCAAAAGGGGACGAGGCGTAACTGTTGATAAGTACCAAAATTTATAATTGATAATCATTTAGAATCTAGTATTTCACTTTGATGAGTCATAAAAGTTCCCATGCCCGAGATTAAGAGTAAAGTTTTTATAAATTAAATTAAGAGAAAGTAATTGAGCTAGCCGGCAAAATAAACGTAATTTGAAAATAATATAATTAAATAATTAAAGAAAATTGTTTTGTAATAGATTTGCTATAAATTAATAAGAACATTAAGACAAAATCTGTAGAGACATTCGTAGAGTTTTATGTAATTTGAATAATAAATTAAGATTTTAAAATTGTCAACAATTTAATATTGTGTATTAGCATAAATTAGTTTTTTTAAAAGAATGAAAGTGTGAAAGAATGAGTAGTCTTAAGATTGATATGAATATTTAATTGAATGTGATTCTTGTTATATAAATAACTAGATGAGAATAAATCCAGAAGATGGTTAAAAAGTAGAAGTTGTTTGTGGAATTAATTTAATTCAACCATCCTAGTTTTGGTAAGATTTCGATAGAAATCAAATAAAATTAATTGTCAGAAATAGATTAGCGCAAAATAAGTGTGGCTAATAAAGATTAAGTTTAAAAGTAAATTCATAAATGCAAATTAATTCAAAACAAATTAATGCAATTCAAATTAAAGTAAAAGTAAATAAACGCTAAAATAAATAAATAAAGGTAACGTAGGTGAAGTTACAATATTCACCATATTTTTGTAGGTTTATTATATCAATGCTGTTTGTTTAGGTTTATTAATCCATTACAATAATGATAAAATAATTTAAAATATAATTTTAGCTAAAAATAATATATATATAAATATATATTGAGCTTGATGTGAAATATCCTTGATAGAATAGAATGCAAATTCTCACAATAGTACGTTTATTTATTCGTACGTGTTTCAACAACAATATTATTGTAGATAATTTAGTCATTGTACTTCATGAATCACTGAAGATGGTGACTTTGTCATTGAAACATGTTTGAATAAATGTACTATTTGTGATAGTTTGTCTTCAAGTTTTATTTTATCTTGCTAAAAATAAACAAAATTTAAAATAAAGAACAAATGAAATATTCAGTTTTGGAAAGAACAATAAAATCCATACAATTATATATTTTAGACCTTTCTTTATGTAGTACTATAATACTGAATACTCTACATGTTTTTAAGAAGAAGAAAAGAAGATTATTATGTTAGTTAATAAGTACAAACCAGAATACGTTAGGATAAATTTTATTATAACTAGAATAATCAAGCTAAAATACTATGTCGCTGTAATTAGGGCCAAGATAGATATCTAATAACTAATATTGATTGTTTCTACTCTTCCTAAATGTTAATCACTTTCATATTTCATAAAAATATGTGGTCCTCCTTCTTCTTGCTCTTCATCATCTTGATTCTTATCATAATCATCATATCCTTAATATTTCTTATCAGTCTTCTCTTCTTCCTCTTGTATGCTTTGTTCTTTTCTTGGACCTTGAGTATGTTCTATACAAGCAGAACTTTTACCACTCTAATTTGGTTTGGGTTAGACATTCATTAGTTTTCAATTGTAGAAGAGTTACACTTAGCAGCTCACTCAGACAGTTCCTCTTTATACAGTATTATGAATATAGGAGAAAGTGCTAAAGGTGTGTTCTGTAGCTACAGACATGACTGTGTGCCAAAGATGCAGATGGCCACAGCTCCAGTATCAGAAATTCCCCCTCAATCCTTTCCATTCCAATAAAGATTTCATCTTGTTCTTATTTTCCCTAAACCCTTCCCGAAGAAACCTCCTAAAAAATAACCCTTATTTTTCTCCGTAAATAACAAGATTTACTCTTGACCTTCATAACGTCCAAATTTATGTGCTGTTCACATTCACAAATGAAGCATAACATGTACAACAACCATAGAAACTCTAACAAGCTTCTACGTAAAGATAGATCAAGTACATTCCCAGCCAAATGAATAGGCCTTGTGCTGAAATCTTTTCTTTGGCTGCAGTAATGAAGTGTCTGCAGATGATTGAGGGATGGTTTCTTTTCCCTCTTGAGATAGTCAAAGCAAAATTTACCTCCCTAATAGTACATTCATTCTTTTTAGCCTTTTTAGTGTAAACAATTTAAATATATTTTTGATAAATTACCTAATGCTCTTGATTCTTTTAAAAAATTAACAATGTATTTTAAAACTTTACTGTCTTTCAGTTAGCCAAATTATGTAAAATAATTCAAAACAGTTTTTAAATTAAAAGCTTCATTCATCATTTTAATAAATAACCCTACTTATTACTGTGACAGTAATTTGTCTGTATCTGATTGCTGGTACCTAATACTCTTATTATCAAGTAGCCTACTGCTCATGTGGAGAAAGAAAAAAGAGAGAAAAAAAACATGCATATGTATATATGTTAATATATAATATAGAGTTTTGTTTGTGTATGTGTATTTATGAATATAAACAATATTTACTTAATTTATGTATCAAAATTTACATTTACCGGTATACGCATAAACCCTGCAATGTTTGTACAGACACAAGTTACGTCAAAAGTAATAGATCTCATTTTTCCATAAGATAGTTGGAATGTAAATAGTCCAAAATATGCTACTTTCAAAATTGATTCTGGACAATACTTTGACAATGTTTTTAATAAGAAGACCATTAAACTAAGTTTCCTGTACAGATCATTAATATGATCCTTCCATGTTAATTTACTATCGAAAGTGATTCCAAGGAATTTAACAAGATGAAACTACCTCAAGTGCTTCATCGTTACCCATCCTACAGGGCTTTATTTCAGGCTTTAGATTAAAATCATACATTTAGTCTTACTAGCATTTAATCTAATTTTACGATCATTGAAATATTGGTATGCACTATGGGTTTGAATAAAATCATGTATTTCAATTATTGTAGTTGGCGGCCTTTAAAACTGAAGAGTTGTATCATATTGGATTAGATTATCAATGATAAGATCGTTCAGACTGATTTTATACAGAAAAAACAGCAATGGTCCCAAAATTGATCCCTGTGGGACTGCAAATATGAGGCTAATAGGATCCGATAAGACCTCTAAGACCTGAACACATTATAAGAATTAAGTCAGTCAAGAGGTAGCTCTCTGATCCCATACATTTCCAAGTTATAAAACAAACAATGGAAGTAAACGCAATCAACATCCTTGGAAAGATCAAGAAAAACACTAAAGATCACACTCTTACAATGATACGGCAGAGAGGCTTTGCAATCTGGTTCTTCTCAAATCATCTGTGGTCATTTCTCCAACTTGTTATCTCTCCAGGGTTAACCAAATAAGAAAATATAGCTTAAGGATCAAAGCTGTCTAAAATTCCAGATACTTTACTCTGTTTCATATGTAGTTGGCAGTATGTATTTAACACACCTAAAACAAGTTCATAGGTGGCATCAGCCACATTGTATACAAAGTAATACAAGCAGTAACGCCCAAATGTAAAAATGTAATGCCCAAAAGTTGGTTTCTTGACTTTGTAGGAAATGTCAAATTGCAATGATAGTTCAGGAAGATCTTACTTAGGGTAAATTTCTTTAAAACAGTTGTTACACAGGTTTACTCAATCTCGTAATTGTGTACATTATTACTTTCAGTACCATCGGTTATATTAAATAGTTTCCATTCGCTTCGCTTGTGTCAGTGGTTAGATTCTAACCTTGAAGCTCTACATATATATGAAACAAACTCCACTCACTATGCTGTAGGTAACACATCTCATCCGTATTTCGTAACTCTATAAATATCACATTTTATATTTAATAACATCACATTTTAATATCACAATAACATTTTCTTGGGAGGTCAGGGTTCGAAAATTATATATTTGACAATGATTTCACTATTTTGTCATTGTAGAGATATGGGGTTGGTACATCACATGCATATTTTAATCTCCAAATCTTTATCAAATTTAGTATGTTATAAGTTAAATAACAGAGATATAAGAACAAAATATCGTTTAAAATGGGTACCATTTAAACATTTTCAAATCGATTTTTCTGAATTTCGATAGGGTTCTATATGAGCACACTATACTCCCATATACTAAATTTCATATTCCTATCACTTAATTTTTGTAGCCACTCTCATACTTACATACAGATGACAACGATAATGATAACAAACTGACCCCAAATCAAAAATCTCTTTTTGGGATTCCTAACATCATGAAAAGTGATTGTATAATGGTCCTAGGTACGTGTACCCCATTGGACCATCAACTTGTTTTATTATATAATTATTTTATTAAACTTGGATCATAAACTCCAATTTGATTTACACAGTCAATACATTTCATACAGTTCCAGCCAAACATGAATTTGAGTATATACAGAAAATAACATTTTTATTTTTTACAATTATTGCGGTTAAAATTTACATTTTTCAGTAATAAATTTTCTTTTTTTTTTAAACACAGAAGGACGTATATTTAGACCATCTCAAATCAAGCAAGTAAGTAGTTCCCTCCCCCTCCCCTCAAAAATATGTTAACTATGGACACCTTAAAACAACAATTATTTTGAAATATACTTACGGCTTACCGAACTAGGACAATGAATCTGTCAAGCCTACATAGGCTCATATGTAAGAAAGTATAATACACTCATATGTTGAACTAAATAGTACAAAATTATGACCAATAGACCTCTCTACTTATCAGAACAATGTCACTAAACAAACTATTAACTTTAAACTATGGACACCTTAAATGTTAATTATGTCTATTCTTCCATGAACACAAGACAATTTAAACCCTGACACAATGACAACATAACAAATGTGAATATTTATGTGTGCATATTTCTTACACAGAGTATAAGTTACACATAAACAACTCATGAGCTGTTTGAACTAAATACCCTCCTGGAAGCACAATCACCCCCTACAGAATGATATATTATTTATTATGACATCTAGTATTAATTTAAATACTTTTATAACACTATATATTGGGCTTACAAATTTGATAATTAACCTATTAATAAAATAAGAAAAACATTATTTTTAATACTACATCCAAAGTTAAACTGTCATACATTTTCCATATACTAAAGCCTAGACAAATTGACAATTACATTTTTATAAAAATTGGTATGTGTATATTTGGCCATCTTTTCTTGAGCATTTTCATTTTCTCATAACTTAAAATCTGAGGACAGCTGGTATAAAATTTAAAACACAGTACAAATAATTTTGATCAAATTTGTCTAAATTGTATTTGTCTTCCTAAGATCTCAAACAGAATGTACTAATCAAACACAAAGAAAGTCTATTGCTCTGTTATTAAATGTTCAATTTCTCAAAATCAACTATACCAATTTTAACATATCTTGGAGAAATGCAGCAACCCTTGTTCTCTTCCTACCCTGACATTATTAGAATATTTAGGGCTTAGGGTTTTCTTCATTTTTAAGGCAATAATGACAGAGAGACTTTTCACCTTTCAAGAACAAGGGGAAAAATTTAATGACATGTATCTAATTATCAAAAAACAAAAATGATTATTTTCCCCCTTTATATCTTTGCTTTATCTAAGTTAGACTAATGGAGATGAGTAATAGTATAATATAACACCCGCAAGCAGATTCAAACCTAAATAACCTTTGTCGGATTACAAATCCAAGTTAGATCAGTGCTTCGATGACAAACTGAGCTCCTAAAAAAACTAATTTGTTCTCCGCAAATAAAATCTTGATACCATACAAAATAAATAGTGTAAAAACATTGCACAAATTTTCCCACTTGTACAAAAAAATACAGAGACATAAATACATATATATGTTACTAAACAAACAAAAATCTTCTATATATTTTTTTACATCAAGTTTCCAACTTCGTTTTTTACTAATTTATCACAAACCGTGATTTTATTTTACTTGTCATTGGGTACATCCAATGCAATATTATTTTGCACTACTTACAGCATTATTTAGAAATACAGAACTTAATTCAATATCACAATTAATATTAAATTCCCCACATGTCTACCAATAACTATAAACATTACATTTAGCCATAAACTGCACACATGGGGGCTGGTAGCTTTCCTTGCCAACTAATAAACTAAACTGTGCAAAGTACCTCCCCCAACATAACTCCCAAAGTTTGAATTCTCTCTTACTAACCTAACTTTATACTTCAGATGATTTCCGCAGCTATATACTTAAGTGCACTTCACAACCATTCTACATTTCTTATATACAACTTTATAATGTACATATAAAGACAAACTCCTCTAAATAAAATCAGTACAATTATACAATTATAAATATATAATATTGTACTGATTTTATATATACTATATAATATATATTTTTTATTGTTTTATTTATTTATTTTTTTTTTTTTTTTGGAAGAAATGGAGTCTTTAAAAATCACAGTTAAAGTTAGTTCATAATCATGTTTATAATCTAATTGGCAAATTCAACATCAAATTCAAAATTGAATTGAATTGAGATTCAGTATTTACAACATCTAATTTTGTAGTTTAACATAAGCCAAATACATTTTACTGCATGATAAATCAAAATATTCCCAAGTGAAACTCTATGGAAACCTGAGATTACATGGAAATTTCATATTTTATGTATGCCTAGGTCTAATCTCTATTTTAAGCAATAAGGTGCAGCAAATAGTGCCTAGAAAGGAATTTAAGTTGGAGTAGGGATGGAGATATTTTTCCTTTCTCCTCTCAAACTTACTTCCTATTTTATTAAACTATTCATAGGATCAGATGTTTATTTTTATTCCTAAAGAACATATTTAGGTCAATCATTTCAGAAATGACGAGTTTCTGCCAATAATCCTACAGAATTTCAATAACAAGTGATAAGTTAGTCAAACTTTTGAAAATTGCAATGGGAGGTAGGTTTCTCATGGAATGATTTATGCAAAGTCGATTAAAATTTTTTTTAAAGCCTAAATTGTATAATAATTTATTTTAATGTAAAGTAATGTTGTCTGTTTTAATGAAACTTATAACATTTACAAAAATTAATGAAATCCGTAATATTCATATTTTTTTAAAACAATGAATTTGAATTTAACCTCAGTTTTTTTACATAAGTATTCTAAATTAGACAGTTGTTTACTCTTCACATGAAAATTTGCTTTTAACACAATAGTTAATTGTATCTGAAGATAATAGATACAGAAGATATGTTAAAAACAAAATTTTAATTTTGCATGTTGTTCTTTCAGCAATACAGTTTAAAAACTTCTCAGCCCACCTACTGAATTTTATCAAAAAGATCCACCTAGTCTTCAAATGGGTGTTCATAAACAAGACAGTAAGATGGTTAGACAACATTTGTATTTTTAAAACAGAAGCAGATACTTTAAAGAAATTAAAAAATAATAAATAATAAAATTTGAAATTGACTTTGTTTTTGCTACATAACATTCTTTACACAACATAATAAAACTGAGGCAAAAAATTAAGATAGTAGAAAACTGTATGAGCCACTTGGTGGAGAATAAATTACTGGATCAATAACTTACAGAAAGATAATATAAACTGTAGTTATTTAGCTAGCTGTCAAAACCAATATTACAACATCTTCTGTCTTCTCCAAATGTCTATTTATCAATTTAATAGTGGGGCTTCATCCCCAGAATATCTGCCAATGACATTACATCTTTTGCATTACATCTCTTCGTATATCTGTGATCTCTTTCTCCCTCTCTACTAGTTTTTCCCTACCTTCTGTCATTCACTAACTTTCATTATCTCTCTGTCATTACAGCTCTTTCACTTTGCCTACCTCTCCCTTTTCTCCTTGCCTGCCTGCTTGTTTCTCTTTCTAACGTAAGGAGTGGCCTAGCTCAGTTGTCAAGGCGCACATTTTCTATTTCCAGTTCAAACCACTGAACAATAAAGATCATACAAGTTTGCACACAATGAATAACATTTGTGTTATTCTGTTTATTCGAAAGAATTAAATCAAATAAGCAAACCAAATTTATATAACTTCCCATCCAAAGTCTCTAATTGTCTGTCATTCTCCTATTTTATACTATTACCGACTTTAACTTCTTTTCTTAATTTTTCTTCTCCTTTCTTTCTCTCTATCTAGGCTATACCTCTCTCACCCACTCTCTGTTTGTAATTCACTCTTTATCTCACAGTAGGAATCTATTATTTGTCTCTCTCTTATAATTTTATCACTATATCTGTGCTCTTTTTCTCTATCGGTATGACTTTCCTTCACTCTATGTTTATCTCCTTCTCATTTATCTGCCTCTTTCTATTTCTTCAACCCTCAGAGACACACTTTAGTGAGTTTGTGGGCTAGGGTTCTTTATTTTATGTTATTTACTTCCTTTTTTATAAGGCAATGGATGACCTAGAGGTTTTTTTTCCTTTAAACAAGAACAAAATCTATTTTTGTCTCTCACTATATAGTCTCTATCTTATCTTTCTCGCTCTTTGTCTACGACTTGATAGCAGAACTAGTGCTAAGGCTGCAGTAAGCCCAAAATGCCACATAATCTGGAGCTTTGCTCAATTGTTCTTTACGTTCTTTGTTTCAATATCAATGAATATTGAATCTTTTATTTAAAATTTTTAAATGTAATTTATCTTCCTATTTGTTTTAATTTATCCATTTTGTTTCTAATATACATGGTTTAATAAAAAATATAAAAAATTATTTCAGTAATCCTTCAAATTTCCCTTCAAATAAATAACGGCTTCACAGTTTCCTACTGCCCATAGCAATGCAGTAAAGTTCAAGTTTGTCAATATTTAAACTGAGCTTGAAAGTTTACTGGACGAAGAGTTAGAATGATTAATTATATGTTCTCTATTATAACTAGTCATTGATGGATAGATGGATAATATAATCTATTACTCCGTTTTCTTCATTTCAAGTCATGTTCGTAACTGTTAAAATATTTTGTTATTTTTATACATACAAGTGTACCGGTATTGTTCTTAATTTCATTTTTGAGTTTACATTTAATTTTGAAAGTAATGTGACAAATGTGTATGTTTTATTAATTAAATGAATTTTTCTAGATGTGCATCACTTTCTGTTAGTTTATTAATGTATTTAAGAACTGTTACATAAAATATGTATTAGTTAATGGATTGAATGGAAGGAGCTTTATAACCTCTACTAAGACCAAATAATAAAGATTCAAGTACTATCAGAGTATTTTATTCGAGGGGCCCTAACTGGATAGACACCTTTTTTTCGTGTAGTCTCTTTCATTTTTCCTATCAGGTCTCTCTTAACCAACTCTAGTTATTTTCCGACCCTAATGCTATTCGAGTATTTGAAGGTTAGTGATTTTTATTTTATGTTCTTTTCTTTATTTATTTATTTTTTGTTTTACAAGGCAATGATTAACAAGATATTTTTGGGCCTTTAAACATCTAGAAAAAATCTACCTTTTTTGCTCTCTTCCCCTCTCTCTTAAATATCTATAAATCAAATTATAGAATATACTATATTTACATCGCAATGGTATCCATATATAATATATCGCAGTTATTTCTTTAATTACTTTGACTTGTATATATTTATATTTGACGTGTCAAAGGAAATTTGTTGAAAGGACTAATAAAATTGAATTGATTAAAATTCAACACCACATACATTTCTTGAGAAAGGAATTTTTTTTAAATTATGAACATAAACAAAGTTAAGACCACTCACAATAAGTATCGGCTATTAAGATAAGGTCAATTTTGAGTTTTCTTTATTTTACCTGAAACAGAAAAAAAAACAAATTACAAAAGTTCTTAATGCATAGAATACAATAAGATTACCTATATAACTCTATATGCAGAACAATGCAGGGAAAACAACAGAAACAAATTCTTAAATCTATAAAATATATTGTAATGAATATGATAACATTTACATAGCTTAAGATTTTTAAATAATATCACAGAGAATTTACTGTATTTACATTTAATATACAAAATTTTGATCCAAAAAGTAAAACTTACAGTACTGTTATGAAATAACCAACATTGTTAATTACTAAAACTTTGATATTTTTTACTTATATGTGTTTTAATCTTACAATAATAAGAAAAATATATAATTTCGTGATATGATCTATTTTGTGGATATTATTTTAAACCGAATATATGTGTTTTTTTTTTTTTTAATAAGTGAATTGATAATGTTTGAATCTGTTAGATATGAGAACTTTTATTATTTTGGCCGCGGCTCTACCCACGTTGAAATCAGGCTTGTATTACTCAAATTAATATAGGTATGGTGGCTTTCAAACAACCAATAACTTACAAACCTCAATTGATTTTCATAATACTAAATAACGTTTTAATTTTGTTCCAACTTGATTACTGATAATATATATGTTGTCACTGAAATAACAAACATATATGGGAGAATACAGAAATCCTTTTAGTCACTAGCACAATAATATTAATTGAAAATACTGCACTAATTTTTAAAAAGTGTTTTAGTTTGAATTAAAATTCAAATTCATTTTGTTACTCACAATACATTAGTAAGACAAGGCGTAAAATAAATCAAAAAATAAGATTTCCTAATTTTCTGGAGCAAAAATGGTTATAACTCGAGAAATAGTGTACCAATCCATAAAACATTTTCACTTCCAATTACAATTCAAATAATATACAATCGTTGTCATTGAAATATACAAATTATAGTCGTAAAATAAATCCGAAAATATGGATTTACTACTTTTCAATACCAAAAAGTGGCTATTACTCGGAAACTACTGCACCAATTTAAAAAATAATTTCAGCTTTAATTAGCATTCAAATTATATATCAATTTTGTCACTGAAATATATCAAATACAACTGACAAGAAAATACACATAATGTGTTGAAAAATATGAACTTTCTATTTACAGCAGCAAAAACTGGTTTTAATTGGAAACAATGGCACCAATTTCAAAAAATGTTCAGTCGCAATTAGCACTCAACATGTAACATCTTTGTTCGATAAGAATATATGATGCCTCTGAAAATTTTTATGAAATATGTGAAAAGTTTAATTTTCCTCGGAGTCAAATAATTTTATAACTTGGTAACTACTATTGAAACAATTTAATCAAACATAGACTAAAATGTAACCAGATAAAGTACTTATATGAAAGAAAACCGCAGACGGACAAACAATGATGTTGTGTTTTATATGTAGAGATGAAACCAATTAAAATGTAAATAAAGCCTTGTTTTGTTAATAATATGACAAAATCCACAAAAGAGCATTTTTACACATTATATATTAATGGGACATTGTTCGTTGAATAGGCATCTACTGATGATTAAACAAACAGATGAGATTAAACTATGGACTAGAGGAAACTGTGGAGCTTTTTGTGACCTTCTTAAAGGATGTGGCAAAGCAAGACATGAAAACTCCACCTATATCTCTGATTAACTTTGGAAGTAACAAAGAATTAAGTTTCTGTGCACAATGGAGCCTAAAGTTATTATTTAAATAAAATAACAAACTCAATCTAAATTTTTATTCCCATAATTCTTACAAACAAAATTAAAATAATCATAATAAAAATAATAAACATTATATTACTATCAGTTGTTTAGCATTTTTAGTTATACATTTTTTATTGTTTAACATAGTTAATTTATTGTATAACTACTGTAACAAAATCCATAATTTAAATTTCGTGATGACAAGAATAAATTTCAACAATTTAAATCTCTTAAAAATTCAAAACAATGCTGAAATGTTTAACTTTTACGTATTATGTTTACGTAAAAATGTTGATAAAACTTTAGTTTTTCAAATGTTTTAATTAAAAATATGATTTTTTTTAACTAGTTTTGATGTAAATTATGACCAGAACTTGGAGATGATCTGTTATTTCATAATACTTGAATTTATAATTTGTCAATTTTCGAAACATAAGACATTTAAATAAATCTAATTACTGTTAAACAAGGAATTCTTGTATGTTTTTTAATTTTATCTTGAAAACTCACCAAAAAATTGAGTTAAACCAACTTCAGGCGTAACTCTACAGTTCTGAAGTGCACACTTGACTTTGAAAAAACTCATTTAGGAAGTTATAAAAAAATCACATTAATATTATCATGGGGCAACAAAAGATTTCACACCCAAATTATGGCAAAGTACTTCATTCTCTCGACTGTAATAGCTTTCATTTAAAATTCACACATGGAACAATTATGTCAAGTCTTAATTGACACAAATATTTTTCCACATGTAAAATACATTTGCTCAAACACTCCGAAAGAGTATTAGTTCAACTATGGAGAAAATCATTTAGGAAGTTTATAAGTACGAACTAATATGTGGAGGGATTACTACGAACCAATAATCTACTATTAATAAAATTAATCTAAGATGCACATTCACAACTCAAACAAAAATCAATTTATGAAGCAGTAAGAGAAGAATTAATCAATCTTTAACCCCTCGACTGTACCACAATTTTAAATTGGTTAGGTCAACCACTATGTACAAAAAGCCTTTTACCTGTTATCATTAGACAGAGTAAAATGGTTTTTAATGAATGAGGAGTTGTTATTACACGCTAAATGATATGACATAACAATTCGCCTAACTCCATTTGGTTGTTTTTACGATAGAGTAGTTGCTAGTCTTAAGTCATGTTTTGTACTTTTTTATAGTGACAATTTATTTTTAACATTTCTCATCCCATTGTAGCTGTTGTATATTAGGACAGTATTGTATGTATACTATCATTATTATATTTCAAAGGCTCTCAATACAATTATTTTTAATTAAAACTGATTGTTCACTTTTGTTTTGACTTTTAAATGATTTGTCATCTTAGATTATTAATCTTGATAATTTTTGCTTAATAATACAATCTTTTGGCGTTACATAACAAAATATGAAAATAGTTTTGCACTCAGCTCCCATCTATCTAGCAATTTTAGATTTTCCAATTTTTTTTTTTTTTTTTTTTTTATTCTTAAATTTGTATTTTACAACAATTTTTAGATATTAACTAATCAGATGTAATTCAGTTTGGATTCAATGTGTGAAGAGCAAAATAATTATGAAACAATAATGAAATGTCAATCCTACATCAAACAAAACATATTAATTATCCATTATATAGCCAACAATTGGATATGCACAAACCAAACTTTGTTAGTGAATACTCTACGTGCTTCTGTACAGTTCTATTCAATTACCTGTATTTGTAAAGGGAGATCTATGCCTATTGAATTTATAACAGGTTTTTGTTCGGATTCAGACAAAAAGCTTTAATTAATTGTTTATCTGCAGCCATTGAATTGTTTGTTGGTTATATTGTGTGAAACGTGCTGCCCCCATTCCCACCCTCCAACCACATTCACATGAATTTCAACACAGTGAAAAATATTGTATAAGTGATTTACGTGGCTTACCGTTTAGTCTAATGCAATATACTGTAATTTATTAATGGAAATTTCATTGGAAATATACGCTATTTCAGTTGTTATATTAACACTTTGATCCTGGATCATGGGTAGGCATTCTGATACTATCATGTTGACAATATGACAAAAAGACCAAATATTTATTTCTTTAATAGGGGTATACTAATCTAATTTATTTCAATAAAAAATGAACTAAAACAATAGCTTTTATTATACAGTTTTTCTAAGTGGGCCACTATTGGTGCCTCTACTACGACAGTTAAACATACAAAATTCTTTAAGTGGAGAATATACTTTACTTTTTTGTTAGAAATAAAATATTTAGAGAAACAGTTAATTTATATTTGAAAATGGCAGATCAAAAATTTGTTTAAATAACGTAGGCTATATTTTTGATGATAGAGAATTATATATATTTTCAAGTAGTTTGAATGAACAAAAATTACGAAACATACTTATCTGTAATGTTTCATCTGTTAGTCTGTTTGTGTATATTGTGTACACATACTCAGATAATATTTATTTTGTTTAACATCTCTATGAAAGAAGTGATCCCCAAACCATAAATAAAACAATTAATGTTAGAAAGACTCAACAAACATTTCAATAATATAGCTACCATAGATTAATATAGCTACCGCATTGGTCAGACCCAATGCTACTATACTATGCTTGACTCTTTATAGGTTGTCTGTTACAATACTTTAGTATTGGTTTATATCCTTCTGAGGGTGGTAGCTATGTTACCAAAATATACAAAAGGGTTTATTAAACTTTTTTTATTTGTGGTTTGGGGATTACTTCTTTCATACTGTTATTAATCACAAGGCTCAATGGATCTTGTATCTCTAGATTCTATTCTAATTGTATAAGGTCGTACAAAATGGTGTCCATTTGTATTATTTGATTCTATATATCTTAAAACGGTTAACATAACAAAACATTTACATATACACAAGATATTTTGCTCATGAAATGAAAATGCAATATCTTTTTGTAGGTACAAAATTATTTTTTTATAAATTAAGTTGATGATAAAAAATCCTTTACCACCAAATCTACTGAGTAATTTACACCACACTAAATGTCCTAAAGTTTGTGATACGGTACTCAAAACCAATTAAAAACCCCCTCACAACTTCCTTCTTAGAAAATTTCACCAAAAAGTATTGGGAAACTTATTGATGTTAAAATCAATTATATCGAAATTATTTTCTATCAAAAACTTCGAATATACTGAGGGTCAAGACGAACATTTTGTTTCCTTAAGCTTTGGTAATGTGAATGAAAAGTAAGTGTGATATTAGTTCACCTTTCATTATTTGTCGCTATATACAGAGTGTTTCATTTATTGTATTTTTAATGGGCCACCATTACTATCTCTGTAATTGTTGAAGATACAAAATACTTTGGAGAACATGCCTTATATTTTTGTTAGAAATAAAATTATAGTAACAAATTTATATGACGATACAGATCGATTCCTACTACTTTAAATAAACAAAACCAAAGAGTATTTGACTGTAAATGCTTTGACTGTTTATCTGTCTTTCCGTTCCACCGAAACTATCTCAAAATGGTTATTAAAAAATGTAGAAATTTAAGATAGTTTGCTCTTTACATTTTATTTTCACTGTAGGTTGCAGGATAACCGAGTCATTAATAAAAATAATTTCTTGGTAATTGTTCCATAATTCATTGTGCTCCTAAAGTTTAATATTTTTTTTGAAACCAATCAACAATATTAACTTATCTACTATTTCAAAAAAATTCACAAATTAGAGGCAATGGAAACTTTGGGTGTTGTAGTTAATGAAGAGAAATTATTGTTTATTGATAACATAGTTATCCTATGATCCGCAATAAAAATAAATCGACTAAATGTTCTTTGTTAAAAGAGGAAAATAATTTGTATTTGTAAATTTAACCATTTCTTGAAGAATGATATTAAATCTTTTAAATGGACACCATTTGACAGTTGTCTTATAAAATTGGAATATTTTGTAGAAAAGATTTGAACTTTATATTTAGGTTAAATTAGTTTCTTCAATGTCTAAATATGTTTTTTATTTTATCTTTACAAAATATACAAACAGACAAATGCCAAACAAAACATTTCTGAACACATGTTCTTTAGAATGTTTGTTTAACTGGATCACAAGATTGATAATGATTAATGGTAACTCCTCACTCACCCATCGTCAAAACAGAAAAAATGTCACCAAAACTAATTATTACCAATGACGTGAGTTCAGTAATGTCAATCTAGGAGTAAAAATGAACAATGAATGCAGTCTTAAATAATAATAATAATAATAACGACCTAAACTTGCTTCTCTTGTCCCATAAACACAATTATTGTGCAAGTCCTCAGCGTACATTGTACTTGATTAAAATCAAACTTTTTAACAATGATAGTCAAGGTTCAATTGGTGTTTTAAAATATACCAATATTGGTGGTCAATATTGGTATATTTGGTAGCCAATGTGAGGAAATAAAATATATAGATACCATTCAGACAAAATTTCTATAAATGTTTTACTATAATTTTAGTTCCAACAAAAAATTAAGGCATGTTTAAACTATTTTATACCTTTAACAGTAGTTGCGGAGATAACAATGGGTTGACTCACTAAATAAAAACTTTCTATATATTATATGAAGAATGACACAAAGCGAATGTAAAATGACACTATTTGAGAGACAACAATTTTATAAAGATGTCAAACGGTCTTGATATAATACATTGTGACACAATGTTTGTTCTTTGTTCATAAATAATGTTTTCTGTAGTATGAATACAGAGTGTTCAAGAAATCTCTCTAATCACCTTTAACATATAAATGACTTATGATAAAAGACAAAATATTAACATCCCTCGCTAGTCAATGAAAATTATTTGATCATATAGCCCAATCCCCCCCCCCATTACCATATGACCTGGAAAGGAATGGAAGTCTTATTTTATTTTAAACATTTAAAAGATATAAAGAATGACAAGATCAGAAATTAGATGTAACACCAGTCAAGGCTAAAACATTATTTAATCTGGAACTTCACAAGGAATCAATAAGGGTGTATTCACATTTCCTAACAGAATACATTTTACTCACCATGATATAAACCTCTCCTGGGAAAGCTATAGAACTCTCATTTTTTTTAAATATAAAAAATGAGGGAATGAAAAGTAAATGAAAGAGTAGTAGTTTTGTCTGATTAGTATTTTCTTTGTAAATGTGTGTGTGAGAGAAAATTGGTCAAATGTTTTTGCAGCATTTATTTAAAGTTATTTTGGGTGACATACTAAACTTATCTTTTCTACGTTATGTTGTTACCTTTTCTTTTATCTCCTAGCTGTTATTAGAACTGTATTACATTGTATTCAACTTTTTAATACTGTCTGGAAAGATAACACAAAATATTAAACCAAACTAAATCCACATTGACACAAACAAAACTGTAGAATTTACAAATTGGAAATATTCTATTAGGCTATTTAACAATATTCTAACTTTCTCAGTGAGCCCAGAGTTACACGATTTTTCTTTTTTATATATCTTTATGAAATAATACAAAATCAACAATTATACACAAATAACAACAAATAAATCACTATCAAAAAGTTTGTATTTTCTAGAATTGAATCAAATTCTTTAAACTATATTGTTTCTAGATTAGCATTTTATATGCAGTTACTTTCTGCAACCGTAACCTACAGGTCTGAGACGAGTGTTTACTTTCATGAGATATCTCTGATGCTGAGAGATCACATCCCGATTAATCCCAGTACTTTTTTTTGATAAAATCGGAGAGATTGTAATTTGAGAACAAAAGCTTTAACATTGAGGAATAAATTAAAAGTTTTATAACTAAACCAAATTTCTCTAACTATATGAATAGTATGTATATTTAGAGCCAGAATTTGTTTATTTTATACCAGAAAAGATCCAAAATAAACATATGGTAAATAAAATTCTTTATTTTATTCTACCTACTCGAGCAAGAAAATGTAAACTTTTACATTGACATATTGTCTTGAGCAGGTTTAAAATTTTTGTAACCAAAAGTGATCTATTGTTAAAAAATGAACTAATAATGAAAATAAATTATATGAATATTGACCTTAATTTAATGTTCATAAGATATTATGTTTGTGTTATGTAAATGGATATTAATGTATGGTGTATGTAGGTATGCATATGCAATTATGTGTCTATATATGTGTATATGTGTGTATGTGTATTTTTGTATATTTACATGAATATGTATACAAATATGTGTCTATAGACATATATATAATATATATATATATATATATATATATGTGTGTGTGTGTGTGTGTGTGTGTGTGTGTGTGTGTGTTTTGTGTTTTATATTGTGTTTTGATTGTGGAGGAACAGTAATAAATAAAAAATAATTATAAATATATATATTTATATCTCTGCTATGATGCTTTCTCAACTTCATTAATTTAAAGTACGGATTTAAGCATAAAAAAAATCTTATAATCAATATTGCACCTTTATCACAAATGTTACAACTGTTTGGCTATTCTTGCACCATTTATGAATTTACACAATTATAAACTTTGGAAAATTACATTTCAGAATAATATTTTTGAAACGTGTGTATTTCCGTTTGAAAACTGATCTTGAAAAATACAGCACCAACATTAACATTAAATTTGTAAACATTAGTCAGGGTTAAAAATAATAAAACACAATTTTTTATTTTGTACTATCCACTTTTTATTAGTCTAGCCGACCAATGGTTTCAGTCTGTAATACAGCCTCGTCAATGCCTTAGCAGGCGAAACCATTGGTCGGCTAGACTAATAAAAAGTGGATAGTACAAAATAAAAAATTGTGTTTTATTATCTTTAAACATGGAATTCCACCAAGAACCATCGGTCTCAACAGTAATGAAAATTAGTCATGGTATAATACTAAATCTCAATCCAATCGTACAAATTAATGGGCAGATAATTTATTTATTCATTAACATAGTACTGGTCATAATTAATTGTATTCTGATTTTTTTAATTTCAAAATTTTCTGCAATATTTTAGACTAAATATCACCCTAGGTATTAATTAACAAACAAAATCGGTGAAACCTTTTCCAAATTTTGATAGATCTAAACCCTATTTCTATGCCAGTACTAATTACATACTAAATTAGATATAAGTAAATAAATTTTAATCCTACTTGACAAATGGTGTCATTTTATATTAAAATACGAATTAAATATTCAAGGTAGGCTGTAATCAAAAGATATCTAAAGATTAGGAGATAGGTATAGTAATCAATATATACAAACAAAGGTATGTACCATACTAAAAATGACCCTAATAATTAGAGAGGAATAATACTGCTATTAACTGCACCCAAATTATATTCTAATATAGGCCTATTGAAATAACAATTTATAAATCTAGTGAACAATTTTCGGAAGAAGAGCTGATTCCGAAAAGTAGTAAGTACAATAAATGCAATCGTTTTAATACAACAAATTGTAGAGATGTTAAGTTTGGCGATATAGAATTATTATTCAATTTACGTGGATTGAAATTGTTTACAGATTTTTTTAACGCAAATGGCAATTTAAACTATGAACAAGTTGGCAGATCCTAAAAATCTGCAACAATTTCAAGAAAACAATTTTAACCTTTAAAAAAATTTCATAAATGTGAAAAAATGCTAGGATCTAATTAATAGCAAAAGAGAAATAAGACAAGGATGTGGGCCATCACCAGACTTATTCAACATTTATATAAATAAAATATTCGAAGAATGGAAACAGAAAGTGACAAACGGAATTCTATTGATTAGGAGGGAAAATCCAATCTTTTTATTCGATGATGAACAAATTATACAGCTGTAAAATTTAATGTGAACTACAGATAGCAATGGAGCACTGATAACAGACCTGGAAGAAAATATGATTTAAAATTTCAACAAGAAAAACAAAATTAAATTGATTTTGCAGGGAAATTTTGTTTCTTGTGATAAGATATTCGAACATGTTTTCAATTTCACAGATCTTGGAAATTTGATATCAAAGGGAAGATTTAGATGAACAAAAAATTACAGAAATAGAGAGTGAATAAGCCAAAATTTAGCAAACACATGTTAATTAAAATAAAATTACGTCATTAAAATATTACATCAAAATCAGCTCTTTTATAGCAGTCAAAGTTGGAAGAGAGACAAACAAAAATTAGTAGCCTATTAGAAACTCCATAGTTGAAATTTTAGGGATATACTAGGCTAGATCACAAACGAAATTTATACATTTTTAAGAAAATTGAAAGTGTACAATATTGTACAAAAATTAAATTTTATCAGAAAAATTAGTTTTTGTTACCTACAAAGAATAAATCAAAATTTCATACCAAAATTGGCATGAAAATACCAAACCGTTGGAAGGAGAGAATTGAGCCACCAGCTATACAATAAGGAAACAGGTCACATGGCCTAATTTATGAACATTCATGAAGATGATGTAATATCAGACTTTATGTTCCCATGTTTTAATTATTAATACTATATGAAATTTTAAAACCAAATATGTTAGTAAATGCTATAGAATGGTTATAATTTATATCCCAATCATTTGATAAAAATAATTTGAATAGAATTCCAGTTGCTTTAATCTATACACTACTCAATATATTAAAATATGTGTAACTCTACAACAACGTTATTAAATTGTTCTTTAACATTTAAAATCTTATCACTATTTGTTTAGCTATGTAGGCTTATATAAGTTATGAATATGATAAGAATGTGGTTATAAAATCAAAAGTTTTGAAAGATAGCAATAACATAGGTCTACAAACCCTTCTCTGAAAGTAATCTAAGTGCTGGAATGTTTAATAAATATTATTTTTTCACATAGTCCTCTTAAATCAATATACTTTGTACAACAAATTTTCAATTTTTTTAAAACCTTCCAAAAAAAATATGATTTCTCAAACTCTCCAAAGTAAGTTGTTGTTTCAGCGATGATTTTTTGCAGTGATGTTGTTTTTGTTTGATGTGAATATTTTTCCATTGGGCCACTTCTTTGTTTAAAAAAAAAAGAATCAAAAAAGACCAAATCTGGAGAATGTGATAATATAGGCTAGGAAACAGTTAGTACCATATTTCAACAATTTTCGTCATGGCAAATTGCAGATGTGACAACTAGTGACCATTGTCATGGTGGAAGAGAATTTTTGTTTATTTGCCAAGTGGGGTCATTTTTCCATCAATTCACGATGGAACTGAATCAATAAGAGGCATAATAGTATTTTTCCCCTTTTCCAGATAGCCTACCAGACAATTATGGTCCTACCTTTTCAACTGATGGAAGTATTTGTACCTTCTATGGGGGATGATCACAAGGAAAATTCACCGTTTTGAATGCTCTTTCATTTCTGGAGTGTAGACAAATAATGGATCGATGTTTTATCAATGGCTAAGTAGCGACTCAAAACTTACTTGGATTGAACTTAAACATTACACTATGCTTGGCAAAACTATCCAAATTTTGTAGAAGTTTTTTTTTGAGAAAAATCATAACTTTGTGTTTTTCTCTTACGGCAGCTACCTCCAAAGTTTTAACTGATAAAAAAAACTACCAGAAATATTGATTAATATCACTCATGCCTTTGGACTGTAGAGAACTCCACATATGACGCATATCATTCCAAAAACCACCTGTTGGGGCCCAGGAGATCTCAAAACAGATATATCAGCAAAAAAAATCTACATACATTTCTGATCCAGCACATTAATTTTTCTATACTACGTACATCTGAAGAAGTAAAAATGTCAGTTTCTCTCAACTCAGAATAACTTACAAGTAACCCAACAGAAATACAAATTTTATTTTTCATCAAACTGGCCTAAGAAATTGTAAAATTAATTTATTGCAATGATTAGACTAAATGAAAACGGAGAAAAACTGTGATAAAATAGATAAAAATTATTAAACAGAAAAATACTAACTCATAATATCATATGTAGACCACAAATATTTGTTATACATTACCAATACCCTGTTCAAGTTTCAGGTAACAAAATATTTACCCAGACCATGTTGTTGTCAGTGTCAAGCTGTCTAAAACTAACTTATCCCACCCCAGTAAAAAATATGACAGTTACTGGCAGGTCTGGACATTCAATTGATGTAGTGTGACAGGAAATTAATTATTGTTTAATACCATAACTTGACCTGAAAATACTGACTTAAAAAATGAATTAAAAATATTTCTCTTGGAACAATATGTTAGTAACCTATTATACAATGTAAATAAAAATGTTAGAAGGATCAAAATATAATTAATGCTCAGTTCCATTTAAGCCACATTATATTTATCATATTAAATAATGTAAAAGCAGTTTTTATATCAAAATTAACATTTTAAATAATATATGAACATTAATGTTTTAATTTTATAGAAGCTACCATATATTTATTTGATTTAAATAAAACTATTATTTTTTTTATTTAATTTCAATAATTAGCCTAATTATTTATATCCTATCACTCAATAATTGTAAAAAATAAATAATAAATAATATTTTTAATGAAAACGTTCTTTTAAAATCCATACCCTCAAAGGCTCACTACATATTACTTCCAAATTTTTATTTAACAATTTATCAAAATGGTTTTCCACATGTATTATAACACTTGTTTCAAGTATAGGCCTACATATATACTTGACATTAATACTCGTCCTTCAAAAACCAAATGATATAAACAATATTTATTTTTCTCAGCTACATACTTTTATCGAACTTATTTACTATATATTTTTTAGGATCGTGATTTAAAAAACCACTGCTTTCTAAAACATTCCCATTCCTTTTTAAGTACATGTTATACTTGAACAGAAAAAGTTAAAAATCGCTGGATATACTTCAATATTTTTGTTTCTCAAAATTTATTTCTCGTATCTTCTGTAGAATGGTGAATACAAATGTCACTCTTATCACTCAACAGAATGTACTCACTAGACTACACAAGTCTCCTTTGACCCTTCCCTACTATATCAAAGTAAAGTATGGCAGTCAAGCTACACATAAAAACCTATGTAGTGTTACATTACATGGCAGGCTTTGTTATCGGTTATTCTCCCCCCCCCCAACCAACCATTTAAGACAAATTCCTCTATTCAAAACTTGATGTCACTCCCCCCCCCCCTTCTCCGTTCTAAACATTTCAAGTGTTATTTTTACAAAAAAAAATTCCTTGTTTTGATTAAGAATTATGTCAATACCATTATGTCATTAGTGTAAACTAAATCAATACCTACATTTTATTATTATATGTTTGAACATGAAATCAAGAAGATTTAGAAAAAATTACATCATTTTCCTCATTAAGTTAGAACTGTTTAAAAATAACTAACTTTTTTGGGTAAACGAACTTTTCCAACTATTCAAAAACCCGAACAAACCCAGATAAAATTGTAACAAATTTTAGAAGTAGGATCGGTGGACATTTTTTAGTTTTGGATGTAGGAATTTCTATGACCAATGTACAGTATATAAGTGTTATGTATTTATAGTCATGAGAAAAATCGCAGTAGCTAAAATTTTTATAAAAATTTACTAAAACATGACATAAAAATTGGAGGAACATGACATAAACCCAGACAAACAAACCATTCAATAACTAAGCTATTTACAATTTTTGTGGCAAGATTATATATTTCTAAAACTTATATAGGACACTTAATTTAAATACTTTAGACTATTTAGTCTAAATATTTTTTTTAAAACATTTAATATTTGTTCATCAAACTAAAATATTGAAAATTGTCTACTGAAATATTTTAACATAATTATGCAAAGGTAACTGTGTGAAACAACACAATTTTTGTTTTTAATTTGTCGAAACAATGTGTAAAACAAAAATAATTTAAAGAATAAAATAGCCTAGAATATGATATATTTGTTGCATTTTTTTAGCCATAAAACTAATTAAGTTACCCTAATTAATTATGTATTATTTATCAAAATACAATTATGAATTAATAATTTTAAAATCATCAATTTTTCATACTCTAATGTCATGAAAATTATTTCAATATTTTATTTACAATTTGTTTTCCTTATTTGCCTTGTAAACAAAGATGTGAATTTACATTTGAATATTTTAAATAGCCCCCAAAAAACCCATTTTGGGATGGGGTTGAATGTCAAAATAGGCTATAGTGTTTTACACCAAAAAAACATTTATAAAATTTGACCTTTCTACCTTAATCGTCCCAGGACTTTTTGACTCCTGATGTATAGGCTTACTAGGAGAGACCATGTAGACTATGCACTGCATGTCAACAATCAATGCTTTTGCATTAAAATCTAAATTGTCACACAGAAAAGGTTGTTGGCTAAATAACAACCTTCGTACATATTTAGACAATTTTATTATATGCTTTGAATTTCTATTTTATGAATTAAGTTAGGCTAGGCTCCGTAGTCTCTACTTAACCTTCTATTTCACAATTCGGTTTATCTATGATCATTTTTTTCTTAAAAGCATCCTTTGAGATTTAATATAAAACCTTTAAATACACCTTAAACCTTAAACCTCTATGGCTGTTACAGAAATTATTTATTTAAAAGTGAAAATGAACCACAGATGCTGTTTTAAAAGTTCGAAAATCTCAGAAAGAGACCCAATAATCTCAATGATAATATAAATTAAATATCATGCCGAATAATTTAATAGTAGCCTTTAACTTTGCATAGACACAAAGCGTATAGGGGTAGGCTAATTGTTTACTATAACTGCAACCAGTTTGTTTGATGATTTTTTTAAAAATCATGTTCTACATAGGGCCTACCTTATTTATTAATAATAAAATAAATTTTCCGAAGCGCTCACCCATCCACGTACTAACCGCGCTCAATGTTGCTTGACTTCGGTGATCTATAAAATGCACTGAATTCTGAAGTTTTGAAATCGTGATTTTTCAGTGAAAAAGTTAGCACCTCATTGAAAACTAATTTTATTAAAATAAATAAGGTATGTAGAACATGATTTTAAAAAATCTCCTAAAAGACCAGATGTAGTTACAGTAAATAATTACTGAGTAAGGGTTGTTTATTAATCTATGGTTGGGTTCTTTTTTTTTTTAATTTGTTTACATTTTATTTGAACATCAAAGTTTTGATGGTGAAATAAATGAAGTAGTGAACAGTAAAATAATACTAATTTGGAAAGGTTTATTTTTATAATTTAGTCAAAAATGTTACAAAAATAGATTCCTAGAGAAATGATATACTATAAACATTTTAGATTCTATAAACATAACTTTATATACTACTTAAAGCAAATCAACTTTGTGGAATAAATACCCATTATTTTTTAAGCATTTAAAGGTGTTGGCAACCGTAGTAATTAGGGCAAATTATATAACAGTACAAATCAAAAATATCAAACTAGGCTAGCAAGGCCAACTGCAAGAAAACTTAAATCAATTTTTAAATTAATTAACAAAGCTGAGGTACGTTCATTCAAAATATACCTTTATCAGATCTATAAATTAAGAGCAATTAATCGTCCTGACTTAATTCTCTTATAAAGACTAAATTAATTGTTCATAAAGTGTAGAAAATCACATATATATTACCTCATCATTTTAATCAACAAGAAATCCTAACACATACTGTAGTCTATAGTAATTTTGACTTTCATTAGACTGTTATCTCTAATTTGCAAAATTACATGTTATCTAGCTATGTGGATATTCCGCTATTTTTAAAAATCACCAACATCTTTGGAAGTAATTAAAAGCCCAAAATCTATCAGTATCAATGTTGCTTTCATTATTATAAAAAATGTAATAATACTATTTGGTTTATATAAATGTAATGTTAGCTGATAATTTATGGTATATAATACTGATATTATCCTTGTCCCCTCAACTTTCCAAATTGTGTATTTTTGGTATTCATGTAACTGTCATGACTTGTGATGAAATTGAGTGTGAACATTATGTTATGATAAATGGGATTCAGTCTTTTAATTAATCTTCTTTACAATATATTTATTATATATCTTTATTAATCTTCAAAACTGAACATAATGAAAAATGTAGGGGTCTTGGATATGTGGGATTTACTTTATATAATTTCACATCATAGTGTCTAGTTAATGATATAGAACACAAGTCTAAAAGCTCTTTCTTATTATATAGAATTTCAAACTAAGGTTGTTCACATATTATTTACTGTGTAAAAAAAAGTACCTATATAATTACAATTTCTTACCATTTTTTTTAAATCTTCAAACACACATTTTCTTAGATGTCCACTACAACTACAGATAAACTTGCCTCAGGCCTATGACATTTTCAATAAAGATTATAAGATTGTAAAATAACATTATGTTGTTGTATTGAACTTGGGACTATAATAACTGACATAAATTAGTATTTATTCCCAGCTTTAATAGCTGATTTCATATACAAAAAACAAAAATAATTTGGTATTATTTATTTCGTTTGTTGTTTATATACCTAACGTGCTTAGGTTAGAGTGGCTACTCACCTAAATTGCAATTGTATTTATCTGTCCTTGGCAGAAAAAATATTGTGTATGATGAAAAAAAGCACGAACTTACTTCACAGAAAATATTTGTAAAAACCGAATCGAAATAAACCCGTGACACCTTTTAACTAGTGCACTCACTTCAAATTTATTTTAATAGTTTGTCCAGTACATAACCCGAACCACATTCCTCAGCACTAGGCCAAACTTACTGACTAACCCGTTCTGTCTTCTGTGTTCTATTACTTACTCTGTGTGGCACGGAAGTGACAAGAGATAATATCAATTCGTTCAAAATCATAACTAACTTATATTATTTAAAAATAACATTACAAAAATGAAATATCACAAAATTTTAATTATATAAATTTAACTTAAAAATAAAATTGTAATAAAAATATTTGATTTAGTTCATTATGTAATGTTTATTTGTTTTAATAGTGTCTTTCTTGACTAGTTGTTCAGACGAAGTAATTCGAAGATAACCTGAACATAGATATTTAGAGATACAACACCAAAAGAGTTGTTGACATTATTGTGGGAGCATTTTTGTATTGCGAAAAGATAACCGAGTCTTGAATGTCACCCAATATTACGCGGGCAGCATATTATAACTAAATCCCGACCTTGAGCCAAATAGTATGTATTTGTCGACGATACAAAAAATTATATAATATAAGGAACCACATAAATAGTAGATAAAAATAATTCAAGTCCCTAATCATTATCCTCACTTAGTCTAAATTTATAATTGATATTTACATCAAACATAATTAATTATAAACAATTTAAGTTGTTGTAGAGATAAATAAAATAACAATCAGAATAATTATTGTTAATTAATTATTTATTGAAAAACAAAAATATTTTTTGTCATTATTAGTGAAGTTTCGGAAATGTTTGTAGAAAGCCTAAAAGAATGAATTATTTAAAGAATAACTTAAATTTTATGTATAATTTAATTTGACATACAGTAGTCGGTGCTTGATGAAAATAATTTACATTAAATTTTATCTATGATGAAGTTCCTGCCCGATATTTGACATTGAATTAACAGATGATCAATTTTGAACAATCAGCTGTTCTGATATGATTAATACATTTATTTTGGTCTTTGGAGTTATGTTTTGTAATAATTGTATGTGTAGTAAAGTAAAAATGGTGCAAATTATGTTTGTGAGATTTCAATGATTTCATATCAAAGGAAATGTATTTCCGAAAGTATAGTTGTAAAGTGCTATATAGATAATTATATAATTTTTATTAAAATACTTGTAAGTATATATATCGGTAATTGTTGCAAACAGCGTGAACACCCCATTTTCTCATTAAAACTACAATTACTTTTAAAATCAATATGTTTACGTTAGTATGTATATAAATTAAGTCAAGTTAAGTTAATTGAATCTAACTCCGGAATAAGTTAGGTTATGTAATGTTATACATTCCATATACTTGAACCAATACATTAACCTCAATTTCTGGAATTTAAGCTCCTATATTTCATATTTATTGGTGTGCACGCTTTATTTATTACGTTTTCTTATTCAGTGGATTGTATTCTTTAAAACTATCTAAAAAAAATGGACCAACCATAGTCATGTTATTCTTAACAATTACCGCTAAATATCTATTGTACATTATCATTAGATTTTATAATTAAAAATTACGGAATTGTTAACTAATTACCAAATTGCTAATTGTTCAAGCAATCAGATTATATTTTTTCTCAGAAGACACATTTCAAGTCCCAAAATGCATTTCTTCACTGTCAAATAACACGTTGAAAACAAGTAAATCCAGCTGTTGTTAGATTCCCTTTACTGTACAGCATACTGTATATATATAGTCTGAACCTTCCCAGACTTGTAGTTCCTTTACTAGGTCTCGAAGAGTGATATGAGATTCAACAAGTGATCACATATTGACTGACTTGTCGAACGTAGTTACCAAGTAACTAAGCTAGATTTCTTACTTTTATATTTCTTATTTTCTACTAAAATAATTTATTTTGTGACTTAAAAAGTGTCTTCCGACAAAAAATATGGGTAAATATGCATTTTACCATACGTGTTGAATATTTGCTTCTATTTTGTAAAATTGGTCAATACAAACCTTAAGTAGTATGTAGGCTACAATACACATCCTAGTGATTAGGTATGGCATTTGTCCCAACATCATTTGCAATGTACCAAATACATTATTTATGTAAGAAAATAAAAATTTAAAACAAGGGAATCCTGCTTTGAAAACAAGGGAATCCTGCTTTAAGCAGGGGAATCCTGTTTTGGTTGTGTTAGTACAAACCAATGACTTTAATAAACTATGACCTCTTGATTTTGTAAGCCCTTTATCTTGATTTTGTAATCATATCTCTCTATATATATTTTGTTTTATTAAGTCAGACAAGGTAAGGATATATATATATACATACACCCCTTACCTGACCTTCACGTATATAACTTTTATACGTCTACAAATTCGTTTAAACTTATTTATATTTTGCTTTAGCTAAATGTACTGAATATTATTGCACAGTCACACAATGTATATTTAGGAGGCTTGTCACACAAAACTTCATTCTCGATGCATTTGGCAGTGTAAATACAGACGCATCTAATAAATATAGCCACCTGATCAGACCTACTTTTAAATTTCTATCCCTAGTTTTCGGTTTTGTTTTAATTCAGAGTATATAGGCTACTTATTATTTGTACATAATAGGATACTTATTGCTCTGCTATGGATTATTATCTTGTTTATTTAGTTTCTAGTTATACAAAATTCCAGGGGCGGCTTCAGGATTTATTTTTTGGGTAGGCATCTTCACAGTTTAGGGGTGTCATGACTATGGCGGGGGACCTGGGTAAATACCCCCTAGGATAAGGGGGGACTGCTTATTGAAGATAAAAGCATACACCACACTGTTAATTTTAAAACTATGGAGCCAGGTCAACTATGAAAAATAAAAATATTTTTGTTATTTTATAATATATAATATATTTTATTGCCTATAAGTGTCACAAAAGTAGTTGTTGAGAAATAATATTTAAATGAAAGTAAACCATACAGCTCGTTAATACACCTTAAAACGGTAATATGTACATTTAGGCGTGTCACCGGCCGAAAACCAAATAAGTTGGGTAGGCCCGGCCTACCCGCTAGAGCCGCCACTGCAAAATTCCTTGAATGATCTCTATTTTGCCTCAAAAGATATTTTATTTGAATATAACCTCCTAAAGGACATAGTTATTTGAGATTTTTACACTAATTCCTTAATTGTTGATTTTTTGATTTACTGATTCCTCTAACCTTGGGTCATTGACTTTAGTTACACTGTCACTTTTAGTTTCTGATGACATATATAAAATTGTACTAGTTGTGTAACTTCATGCACTGATTCTTATTTCAAATCTTAATAATAATAATTAAAGTTTTTACAATTTGTTTTGATTAGCATTCGAATTTTGGATGATATGTATGAAAATGGTTCATGGTTACGATGATGAAGTTGTTAGCAGTTTTGTTATTTCTAACATCATGTTTTTCTTAACATGGTTATGTTTTTCTTTAGGCCAAATATGAACTACATTTAATTTATTTGTATATTGTATTTCATTAGTGGTTGAGTTTTTGTGTGTGCTTATTTTTTATTGAGTCTGTTTAGAATTCATTCTTTTATTCTGCATGTGAATTTAGGTTAGGATATTGGATTAGGTTACCCATTGGACATGCTGTAATCTAAACTAAACATATTTATTTACTTACTATTTCGTTATATTATTTTGTTTTTTAATTTGTGTTAAATTACATTTTAAAACATTAATATTAAAATAATTTCAACCTTTAATATCTCTCTCAGCTGTTCCTTATCTCTATCCTTGGTTCATTAAAACATTAGTCCAAATCCATCATAGCCACCGTTACACAAATGACCTCACTTCTCATCTTCTACATGTTTATTTAATAGTTATACTTCACTTATTATTTTACTTTAATTTGAGTTACTTATTTAATTAATCATGTTCCATTTATGCCTATAAATAAATTATTACATCGATTTTTGGATTTGTACATCAAGTATATTTACAATTTCCTAGACTAAATGTGTCTTTACGTCTTCAATGATATTTCATCTATAAAGAGTGAATTTGTTTTTACTGATCTTTAATGAAATTTTAGTATATTAACTATTTTTTTATTTATATTAAGAGTTCTTTTAATTATTATTTACATTAACTTCCCTACTACATATAACATATTAAATTTCCTACTCTAAGCCTGTTTCAAACCGTTACATAAGCCATTAGGCTACCTTGAATTGTTTGAAAACATTACTTATATGGACTTCAGTTTATGCATTAAGTTAAGTTACAAAATATTATTAAAAATGGTTTTATCTCCGTTTTATTTTCACATTTATCATTTAAAATATTGTTTTACAACTATTGAAAAAAAATTGAGGTATAAAGGATCTTTTTTAAACACCCATTTTAGACTTTATTAAACTGATTTCACTAAACTCTGTGTTAATTGTCTGAATTATTATGTTAATGATTTTGTTGCTGTTTATTATAGGTTTGTAACAAGAACAAGCAACATGAATAGTACATTGAAGCCATTTTTATTAATCAGTAAACATATGCTATTAAACCCACATTTATGGCCAAAGTGTTCATTTTCCACTTTATCTAAGAAACATTATGATGTAATTATTGTTGGTGGAGGCCATGCTGGAACTGAAGCCTGTGCTGCCGCTGCGAGGATGGGGTCGCACACCCTGCTCATTACACATAAAAAGGAAACTGTGGGTATGTAATTCTTATTTAGCATATATATATTTATATATTTTAAGTTGCAAATTTGATCTATAAATGGCACTTTTTATGTCTTTAATATTTTAATCATTAACACGTTGACTGCTAGCGTCCACGATCGTGGACTCAGGGGGGCGCCGCCATGTGCGCACGTCTACGATCGTGGACGCCATAGTTTTGTTGCTTAGATTTGTCAGTGTGTCTAGCATTTGTGTGGTGTGGACGGCTGGTTTTGCGCATGTGGGGAGATAGTTTTCTTCCATTTTTGCGATCGCAGTTTTCAGTTCCCGTGTTTCCATGGTAACATATGTGTTATGTGGACATCTCCAGGTGCTCACGTCCACGATAGTGGACACAGACTAAAATGGCCTAAAATACATTTTTTTTACCCAAATTGTCTTCCTACATGTTTTTCCATCATAACATATCTGATGGTAAGTAAAAATAATTTTAAAAAATTTTAACATGTGCCAACTAATATTGCATGAATTTTAGCAGTCAATGTGTTAACCTTAGGAATTTATAGTATAAATGTATATTTATACTATATTAGGGATTATTTTGGCATGCGGAGGATAAGTTGGTAATGTTATACTCTTTATAAAATTAATTAAAAATAGATTAATATTTTAATAACCTAACGGTTCTTACTTTTCAAACATGCCTTATAATTTTAACTATAAACAATCCCTACACAATATGTAATTTATCTTAATTTTACCTAAATAAAGTTAGAGAATAGATGTAGAAACTCCATTGTCTGTATAATATTTGGGATTCAAAGGAAGTGTTTATACAAAATGAGCAATGTAAGATGGCTGACATTCATTATAAACTTCTCTAATATTAAATTTATATCACTGATTACGAAGGTAATATATACATCTTGACCTAGTTTATTGTTCATTTGATTATTGAATAGTTTTACTGATTTACAATTTTGTTAGTCATAAAACTTAATTTGCTTACTTTTTCTTTGTTAATCTTAGATTTTTAGCATGAGGCCAAGTCTATAGCATTATTTTAAATACCATTTAACTGAAATTTAATAACTTATAGAACACTGTGAACATAAGAAAGATTGTGTAATTCGTTGTACTACAGTTTAAACTTCTCATGTCTTCATTAATTTATGCACATCGGCTTTTCCAGACCATATTAATTTAGTAATATTGCTCTTCTAACGTACATACTTTGTTGATTTAATGATATAAAACATTTATATAAATACTCTAGGATTTATTCTATGAAAATTATTAATATATTTGATGAAAATGTATCTTGAATTGATTAAACATTTATTCAGATAGATAATAAATTCAAGACAAATATGAATTTAAAATTATTACAAAATAAAACTACTACATATAATATTACAAAATTTAAAAAATTGATTTACAGGTAAAATTATAAATTAGTATTTTCACTCTGGGAGTGCCGAAACTCCGTAACTTTGAACTGCATAGCAGTTGCAATAAACTTGTTTATCTGGCTGCAATCTAAATTATAGTTTTACCATAAAGATACATGATATTACGAGTTTTATAAACTATTCAAAATCCGGAGAACAAGTTAATAATATATATTTTATACCTTAGTCCATTGTGAATATACTCCTTGTATTTGATAATATGAAACCATTGACTAGCAGCCATTGTAGGAATCGTGTCACTGCCACCTTCATTGTCTATTTGGTCAATGTCAAAATGGTTACCTTTAATATCACCATTTTACAAAAGCACACCTGAACTCTCATCATCACTCAAATTATTACCATTTTACAACAGTTCTTGATAATTTTCATTGAAAATAATAATAATAGATATACATACACAAACTCTAGGTTTAGCATTATAGTCAAACAGTAAGCCAAGTTTTTAAAAATCAAATATATACATAACATGTAATAATAATACCTATAAATGCTATTACAGTTTAGTATATCACAGAAAATTACATGAAGGCATTGGAGGTGAGAGCTGAGACACTGGACGAGGTACATGGAAGGCATTTGGAAGGGAGAAGTCTAATTCATCATGTGCAATAAAAAATGAATAAACTATGCAACAACATTGCATAAACCTTCTTTCTCGCCCATCCTGAAACCAAATAAAAACTAATTTTCGCTAAAAATGTTAGTTGGGTTATCAGTGAAAATGGACCTTATATGGAGTGTTAAAAAAATATTTAAATAGGGTGTAAACTTGTTTAATTTGTGTCTAAAACGCACCCTCAGCATATATTGTATTTGAATAAACTCAAGCTTTTATGTCAGCTATTAAGATTTTTTTTTTCTATATTCCTGAACGGTAATATTTGTTTACTTGTGATTTTTCACACATATTTGGGGTCAATAATATTCACATTTCACTACAATTTGAACGAAATAGATAAGGGTAACTTTGAAAAATTATGTCTTTTATTGCCACATTACCAATTTTTGCATTTTGTTTGGGTTTATATAGGCTACACTTGAGCAATATTAGGTCAAAAATTGTTAGAGCCGAATTTGATAAAATCATGTTGAATTGTTTTCTTATGAGCTCCCAAATGTTGAGTTATCAAAAAAATTAAATATTTTCCCCCGAGATATAGCCAAAATATGCCTACATACCTAATTTGATTGAAATCGGCTTACATATTTGGGTAAACGCACATATATCAGACGGGCATTGTTTCGAAAACCACTTCTTTAGAGTCTCAATTGAACCTTGAAACGGATATATCCACAAGAAACTGGACATCAATTTTTGACCGATCATATAACTTTCTCTATTCCTATGTGTATGTGAAAAAGTAAAAATGGGCTTAAAACAGAAATTAGTGGTGCGCTGACAAGGACATTTATTGTTTGTCAAGATATGATGTTTAAACCTTGTTGATTCAAATCGTTATTTTGTGTATCTTATTTTTGATCTGAAACAGTTTATTATCTTCATTAGCCTAGTCTCTTTACAATATGGACAATAAGCAATAATATAATCTTTTTCAAAATAAGTAACATTTTCTATAATGGTTTTAGGTGAAATGTCATGCAATCCTGCATTTGGTGGAATTGGAAAAGGTCAGTTAATGAGAGAAGTGGATGCTTTGGATGGAGTCTGTGCTAGGATATGTGATAAATCTGGAATTCAATATAAGGTATATATTAGAGTATAAACTAGTTTTAATATATTGTTTGCTAGGAAACCTGGTATGTTTATATACAAGGGCTGTTCAGTAAGTAACATCCATTTTCGTGCGGTGAGACGTAGTGAGAGTAGGTACACTGCTCCTGTATTGATGTATGTCAGTAGAAAAGTATATACTTGTGTGTAAGTTGTGCTGGAGTTTATTTGTCCGTAATAGTCTTTTTCTGCAAGGAAGGTTATGTCAACTATGTTTTAGGATGCAAAAAGTGTGTTGCTTGTGGAGTTTATGGAACGTCAAAAGGCCATCAATACTAATATCTATTGTGAGACTTTAACAAAAATTTAAAAGTGCTATCCAGAACAAATACCAATATTAGCTGACTTCTGCTTTCCTTTTTTAGCAAGACATGCTCGGTCTTATACCACTTGGAACATAAAAAATCAGTTGCATCAATTCAAATGCAATGTTTTTGATCATCCACTGCATTGCCCATATTTGGCTCTAGTTGTTTTCACCTATACATGCACATGAAGAAATGGTCTCGGTGCTTTGATGACCGCAAAGAATTTCAAGACACTGTGACAGGGTGGCTGAAAACCCAGATATCAAAATATTATGAAAACGGGATTTCCAAATTGTTCCATCACTATAAATATCTAAATTTAAATGGTGATTAAGTAGGAAAATAGTAGAAAGCTGCAGTGGCGGATTTACACTTTTGCTGACTATGGGCTATGCTAGATCTGCCGCCCTTCCTCCTACTGACTCTCCTGTCTGAATATATCACTAGTAAACTATACTGATGTTTATGTTTAGTTTTGAACTAAGTTACTGATAATTTACAACTATCCTTTTTGTTAGAATTTATTTACTCAGAGTATGAAAATATATATATATATATATATATGCCCGTCATATGAAGGTGTTACAATATGAATAAGTTATGTGTAGTCAGGTGTTTACAATAATAATGGTTTTCTGCTTGCTTGTCTTTGAACAAAGGCAGTTATGAAGTCATCAAAGTCTAGGCTCTTTGTCAAGTCACTTTCAATTGTCAAAATTGCCAGCCAGTTGAATCGATTGTTGCTTTCTGTGAACTGTAGATAGTTTTTCAATTATGACTGAAAACGACCTCTCATCAGAGCAATTCGAGACCGACATCGTCAAGAAGATCATCAATATGATTTCGACATATAGATACAATTCTTTCAGCCGATGTGTAAATACGCCTAAGCTGCTAGGCGGCACAAGATTGTGGAACCAGCAACAGCAAACACATCTTTTCAGCTCTTTATTGAATAGTACAGGATTTTTGTTTTTTTCCTATTTATCCCGCTCCCTAAAGTTGCTACCCTGGGCTATTTCGTATCATACCCTCTTCATGCTGGATTAGTGTACTGTTCATTTGCCCATGCTTTTACTCAAAGCAAAAAAGTCTTTTACACCCACCTCTCAGAAAATTAACAAATTTCAAGAAAATTAAAATTTGGTTCTAAAATATGCACTTAAGTATGTCTATATTTTCTATTTAACTTTTCTTAGTTCTAAGGAATGGCTACAGAGGTTTTAAGAACCACAAGTATATTACAAGACATAGATGAAACATAAGTACTGACATCTTTTACATTTTGAATGAACTATGTAACCAACCATTAATCAAGTAAATGGTTACAATGTTTTTTACAAAATTAAAAAAATTATAACATATTTACAAAAAATACCTTCTCATAAAAAATTACTCTGCACTTAATAACAGCTTTTTAAAGTTAAACTACAATGGTTAAAAAAATTAATATCCTATAACCATTGCAGGCGAAGTTGTAATACTCTATGAACATCTGTAATTATAAATCTAAATCGTCATTAGATATTTGATCAGTATTATTATGAAATTATAATTGCTATCAATCACAATCATCATTACTACAGTAGTTAATGCAAACTGTTCACAAGTCTGAATAATTGATCCATCCTGCTAGTGCTAATGATCGAACATTAATGTTGTTAATACATTGGCAATAAAACATGTAATGAATCTAAAATTAAGTTTTAGAAATGTTGGGCTCTGATATTAATTAAATTTACTAATTTTAGCTAATTTTGATGTTTGAAGTATTTTAACACAGTGAAACCTAACTTGGAACCATAAAAGAAAAACATTTCTCATATAATTAATATATTTACATATAAATAAGTGCATATTTCTTCTCTAGGGGTCACACTTTTTGTCCAGTTTTCATTAGTCAGAAAATTGCCTTTCTTCAGGTGATATGTGATCAGCATATCAAGATCCTGTAGCTCTCCAATTGCTCATAGTCCAAGATCAACACCACAACTTTTTTTAAGCCCCCAATGGCAATTGAACCCAGAAGCTCTTACACTCAAAGTGAGAGCTCTAACTACTAAACTATTAGACCTACTGTGGGCTCTGTATACGTTTATATGTTAGAAAAAATATAAATTCAAAAGTTGTTTATTAGCTGATTTATACCAATGTTTCAGTTTGTTTTCCCCCCTCAAATTCACCCTCTTGGGTTAAATCAAGTTATTTCTTTGTGTGTTTTTGTTTTTTTTTTCTTTTTCCTCCAATATACTTTCATTTTTATTGAGGCAGCAATTTTCCTTTGTATATCTTAAGACTTCTTTTTATTTTTAATTTCTCTTTAAATCTTACTTTTCATTTTTCAGAATGTTTTGCATTTTACGTCTATCTAGGATACTTTGTTCTTGAAGTTCTTTTATATCTTGTAGCGTGGTCTTAAACCAGTTTATTTTGGTTTTTCTCTTCATACAAATTTTGCAAATTTTGCAAATCTGTTAATTTATTATTTTAATGTGACGACAGTAGAAACGGATTCTGCTTTTTTTATTGAGTCAGATAATTTTTCTATGTTTTTGTTGTACAGTGCTTCGCTCCAGATTAATTTTCTTTCATTATTCTGGAAGTTTGACGAAGAATTACTCTGATGATTTTTCTTTTTTTCTTTTCTACTCCTTTGTTTGTTAAGGTCTTGGTTTCTGATGAATAAAAAAATTTATCACTGTTTGTAATGTCTCAATTTTGAATCTGAAGAGACAAAAATTGTTATAAGTGCCCTTATTCAGTTCAGATTTTATCCTCAAACGATATTGTTTCGTTTGTATTCCAACTGATCCATTCTTCAAGATACTTGAATGGTCGACTTTATAAATTTTGTGATTATCTACTTCTAGATATTTTGGAATAGTTTTGATATTAGTTATATTTTTAGGTGAGTGGATTTTTAATTCTGCTTCTTTCTAATTTTTGACTAAAAGAGCGATATCATCTGTGAAACCCAAGCAAACACATCTCAGACCTTTTGTTCTGACTTGGATTATACTTTTAGGATATAAGGTTTTGTTCCATTCTGTAATGACTTTTTCGAGAGCACAATTAGAGGAGAAGTGAAAGTCCATCATCTTGTTTAGTCTTGATTTCTATTGGTTTCGAGATTTCACATAAAAAATATATTTTGGAAAATGATTTTATTTAGAGTGGCTTTATTAGAGTTCAATTTTAAATAAAATTTTATTGAATATTATTTTTTCTGATTTATAAAATTCTGTCACTATTTTTTTCAATTTTCAGTTAATTTCGTATAAGTATTGCTATTTAGAGTGGTTCAAACAATAAATCGTTTCTGTTAAAATCATGAACAATTTACGATACCACTTAGATTAAATGAAAATGTTACTCTATTAAAATACGAGACATTTTCAGTTTAATTTTCTGAATAGGGTTCTTAAAACAAAATATAAAATTTAGACGTTTTGTTTTCAAATTTTCAACCTATATTAACTATTTTTATGTACATAATAACATTGTTTTTTGTGTTAAAAAATAGAAAATACAATTACAAGCAGTTTGAGTTTTTGCACAACATTCGTAATTCCTAAAAATATATTAATGTCCAAGAATAATTGGCAAAAAAACAAAAATAAGCCTTGACTGCTGTCATTAAAAGTTTGATTAATCAAATATAACTTACACTGAGGATGTGTGTTATGGCACAATCGAAGCAAGTTTAGGCCATTATTTATATATTTTTACAGTTCATTTTCACTTTTTCATTGACAATCTACATAAATTTTTGGCGATGATTAATTTTGAATGGTTTTTATTTGGTTTTGGGGATGGGTGAGTGAGAAATTTTATGGAATGTTCTTTCACCATTTTTTTTTTTTTAATTGGCATTATTTTGTTATATCAACTTTTTATTGTGTTGGTTAATGAATATTTGAAACAAATATTTATGAGAAATTTGTAAGATATTGTACAAAAAAATTTTAACAAAACTCTTTAGTTCAACTTTTCATTTATATTATTCAATTCTAATGTGATCTAAACATGTTTTAAAATTGTAGTTAGAATTTTTTTATCAATTAATCAGTAAAAAATTTGCAGTTGTACTACTATTGTTTTTATTGTCATATGAATTTAATCATGACAGTGACCACAAAAATTAAGATAGGGACATGAAAGTATAGAACACTAAGTCTGCTCATATAAAACCCTATTGAAATTCAAAAAATCTAATTGAAAATATCAAAATGGCAAGCATTTTAAAGTTTTATGTTGATACCAACACAATTCGTGTATTATTCAACCAACACACTAAATTAGATAATAATATTGTAGATTTCAATTCTCCATGTAATAATACCGACCCGATTTCTTTACAGCTGCAAATAGGCCTAGAGAAGTTATTGTCAAAAATGTAATAACAAACCCTGATCTTCGAAGAAAATGTTATATTTGTATAGTTATGGCGTCAATGACATGAGTATTGTGAGTGGAGGATTTTTCACGTATATAAAGCTTTGATGCCGGCATGAACACTGGACATGAATGAAACAAGTGGAGACTTTTCAATATATACACATATACAAGGGTATACAAGGCAATGTCATGCAAATAGTGATATACACAATTATTAGGTTTAGAAAACTTGTTAAATAAACTTAGCCCTATTGATCTACTAATACCATTTAACTAATATTTAAAGGATCTGCTTGTATTACATTGTATGGTGGGGCTGGACAAGTACCATAATGGCATCCATCAACTTGTTTTGTTTGTTTTAGTTTTGTTCTTGTGAGGTGTCTTTTTATTTTCAATCTAAGATATTTTAAGTCTTTGATTATTCATAAAGACAGTTAGCAGGTCTCGTGGTTTAATGTAAAGGTTGCTTGTACTGATTTAGCTTCACTAGCCTTTTTAAAATGGTTGA
Organism: Aphrophora alni; assembly: GCA_963513935.1. Taxonomy (NCBI): domain Eukaryota; kingdom Metazoa; phylum Arthropoda; class Insecta; order Hemiptera; family Aphrophoridae; genus Aphrophora; species Aphrophora alni. The sequence goes on from OY740772.1 coordinate 89,563,923, forward strand.
AATGACATTCCCATATAGTCACAAAATTATCTATTAGTATTTTGTATTACTTACCATCCAAGAGTTACCATGATAAATTGGGACACACTGTACATAGACTTACATTTATATAATACACCACTTAATATTACTTATTTAAACTCTGAACAGAAAAACATGATTATTCAAACTAGTAATGAGAAGAAAACTAATCCTTTAATCAAAGTTTAGAAATTAATTAAGTTTTGAAAATAATCCTGTTTTATAATCTAGATTTTTATAAAGAAAAGCAATTAAGATAATATGAATTATAGTAGAAGATAGTTCAGCTTATATAGAATCAAGGCGATATTTTTTTAAAGTGGAAAATGTTCATGGTTACTATCTCCTTATTCAACTTGTCTCGATTTATTTGAAATGTATTTAATTAGATAACAAAATTTGAAAAATAAACTACTGGTTTTGTGAGCAGTAGACCTTGATGGAAGTGTAAATGATCCGATTGCTGTTTATGCTTTACTCTAATTTAGTGCATATAGTCAAGTTACATGAAATTTATATCTTATCTCAGAACAAAACAGTATAACTGTTATGTAATAATTATTTATTTGATATTTTAAAACCTTAGTTTACTTTACTTTATCGCACCCTTGATAAGTTAGCCATTCGTCCTCGAACCTCCCAGTATAAACATAATGCTCGCCGGTTTGGTACATCTGTTGGCCCATGGCACCTCTGTGTGGCACCCATCCATCCTCTCAGAATGACAAAGTGGGCAGACATCTCTGCCATCTTGGCCGATGCAGTGCAAGTTATTCTATGAAGGTAATCATGACCAGTTGGAGTATGAAATTCTACTTGCGTGGTATGGTATGGGTTGAGAGTTATTAAAGGATTCTGCTCACTTCTTTGATTTATATTATTTTCTATTCTATTTTTGGCTTAAATCATGTAAGTGAGATTTTCTGGTTTGGAGCAGGGTTGTTTCTAACTTTACAAGATAATCAGTATTCTCATTTCCCAGAATGCCATTATGACTTGGGATATATTGTAAAATAATTACCCATCCAGCCTTCAACATGTCGGAGAGGAGTTTAAAACATTGTACAGATCATCACACTGCCGGACAAGGGATTTAATTTGGCGTTTGGAAGTTCACAAAAAAGACAATTTTCATACCATTTAGAATAATTTTCTGCAGTAGAAGTAATTCAGCTCGTCAGTGTAATTAAACTTAATTTAACTTTAGGTCTTCATTGTGGATTCAACTGATAATGATAAAAAAATAAGTGAATTTGATTTACAATAATCTCTTTGATGTTGTTATTGTACCCAATAGTTTATTTAGGTTATTGGGTTATGTTATGTTGTACTATTTCCTTTATTTGTTTATTTGGCTATTGGATTATTGAATTACCTTTGATTAATACAGTTATCTCATGGAATTTATAAATAAGTTTCTAATTAATAAAAGTGGCGTTATTGGATTATTGACTTTTGTCTTAAAACATATTTCTCCATTATAATATAGATGAATTATCATATTCCAATACATTTCACATAATTTGAAGGAAAAAAAGGGGGTATAATGAAAAGTACCGATTTTATTGTGTTCAACTGAAATATAATGTGAAAAGAGTAACAATGTGCTCCTTCTCCACTTCTACCTTTGCTGCCTGTATAAACTCCAATCTATACATTTATTTGGTAACAGTCTTCAATTATGGCTGTGGTCATTTGTTTCAACACATTTGGCGGTAGATCTCCTTTACAGATGAATTCAATCAGTTCAAGGTTACAGTTTATTTCTATTTTTTTCAAAGATAGGATGACAATATGATTGGTAGATTCTTTTCTGTAAGATATTCTTTGAATTTGGTTTTTCAGTTTTTGAATTGATATAGCCTGAAGCTTATAGCCCGATGCTTATTTAATTCCTGAGGACCAGATATTTGATGGCTGCTTGAAGTTTTATTACATCTTCTTTTGGGAGATTATAGGTGTACAATTGAAGAGTTAGACTTGGTGTTGTCTAACAGATTCCACTGCTTATGAGTAAATGGACATTGTTTTGACATTTTTCTCAACATTTGATTTGTAAATTGACAGTAATCAATACATTGCATCCTTGTTATAATTGGTTTGATGTAACTATTGCATGTTTTATTGAATGTGTCTTGTGTATTCCCCCAAGTTACTTAGTTTTTTTATTGCTTTCAATTGTAATTTTGATTGTTGTAGGTTTTAAACAAACAAAAAGGACCAGCTGTTTGGGGTCCTCGAGCACAGATAGATAGACAACTTTACAAGAAACATATTCAAGATGAATTGTTTAACAACACACCTAACCTACAAATACTGGAAACCTCTGTGGAAGACTTGATATTAGAAGAACCTACCACAGTTGACACAGATTCAACAGTTAGGCAGTGTGGAGGGGTAATATTGAGTAAGATTTCTTTTAATTTAAGCAAAAATGTTAACAATCTGCCATGTTTTATTGTGATATTTAACCTGTTGAAGTGAAATTCATAGTTGATGTCATAAAACACTCTCATCTGAGAGATATGCATGTTTTTATTACTTGCTCACCTTTGACTATTCCGACTTTCATGCCATCTTTCAACTCATATCATTTTACTGTTTGTTGTATTAGTTATTGTATTTAATTCTTTAATATGTTTTAAATTAATTTTCTCTTTAAATATTAGTACTCCATATTTATTATCTACTTTTCAAATATTATGTATTTCTGAGTCATAAACAAAAATACAATTTAAAATAAATCATTCTTTCTTTTAAATAAATAATGGGCTTGAATAAATTGTGATATATAAATTAAATTTTAACATAATTTCTAGCTGTTATAGTTTGATTATCGTAGCTATTGCATCACTGAAGATGGTGACATTGTCATTGAAACATATTTAGGTTTTTTCTTTCTTTCAAGAGCGAATATATTTTGAAGCAAAATTACCCCAAAGTCATGTACTTTTAGAAAATGTTTGATTTGAGCATGTTTTACATCTCTTAAATATATATACAAACTCTTGAATTGTTTTTTTTTTCAGAGGATGGAACAATTTTACGATCATCATGTGTAATAATAACAACAGGCACTTTCCTCAATGCGCACATAAATATTGGCCTGGAAATAAGACCAGCTGGTAGGATGGGAGATGAACCTGCGATAGGTTTGGCAGAGACTTTAAAAAGGCTGAAGTTTAAAATGGGACGACTCAAAACTGGTGATTATAAAATCATTTTTAAATGTATACTTAATTACAATATTGTTTTCTCACTTATAAAATCTATTGTACAGAAATATTAATAAAGAGCTACTATAAAAAATAACGATGAATATAAATTTGCATATAACAACCGTGAAGTTACTAAGCTACATTTAAATTGGTTGAAAACCACATCTAAGCAAGGAGTTAAAACTCTGATACCTATATGGATAGGTGCACGTTTTACTTACCCAGTATACAAAGTATAGGGTAAGTTTGGTAATTGCACAAAAATTTGATCTCATTTTTTGTCAGATCTTCACGTTTAAATGGCCTTGGGAAACCAAAAACTGATTTACGACATGCCATCCATCCGTAGTTGTTGACGTCTATATGTAACCACGATAGCGACCACAAAAATTAAGATAGAAACTTCAAATTTGGTATAGCAAACTTTAGTGTACTCATATTGAAATTCAGAAAAATGTAATCCAAAATGTCAAAATGGTGGGTATTTAAAACTGTGTGTAAATTATAAACTAAATTAGATAAATATTTTCAGATTTTAATTCTCCATGTAATGGTACCAATCAACACTCTATGACGACAAATAACGAAATTATTCTCAAAAATGTAATTTCAAAACCTGATCAAAATGTGATATTCACATAGTTACGAAGACTGCTCAAAATTACGAACATATCGAGTAGAGGTTCGTTAACATATGTACAGCTTTGAAGAGAGTATAAAGATTTGTTCCTTTAACCTGCCTTGGTTCTTTATTTTCAATATAATCGAATGGTTCTGTACTCAATTAACCTTGATTAATAAGAATAACGTATCTCCTATCTTATTACAATGCTATGATCTTATTATTATTATTATTATTATTAATCCAGAATGACTAATTGTTGTGACACAGATCTGATTCAATGTTATAGTTTGATTATCTGACTCTGAAATATTTACAAATTTCTTAATATACGAAGTTTACTCATCCTGTTTGTAATTCTTATTGATGTTCGTCCGAAGTCTCAATTCTCCCAGGAAGCACTTACCTGCCAAGTCCATCTGGCTATCTTCAAGTATTCCTGCAGTACCTTCCCTTGATCTATCTTGGCCCTCTGACCACATTTCCTCCCACCCAAGGGTCTGTATGTCATTGTAGCATCAACGACGTCTGCCTTGCTTGTAAGGTAAGCAATTTTGTCAGTTTTCCAGATCTGTCACAATAATTGTTGTCTTCTTAAAAAGAACTTAGACTCTATTTTTAGCTAAACCTATCCTAATTCCTAACAAGAGTGCAGTCTTTTTAATGTATATAACACATCTGTAAGGCCTGTTAAGGGATAACTGTAGTCCAGAAAGTAGTTACAAGTACTAGATTCAGAAAACCTGTATAAGAACTGTTTTAAACATACAGTAGAGTCCCGCAAACTCAGCGTAATGTGGACCGGAAGTGTACCGAGTTTGTGAAATGCCGGGTTATCGGGAATAAGGGCAAAAAATAAATTGTAATTTAAACCCAAAGCGGCGGCGATATCAAACGACTTTGTCGATAGCGGTATCCCATTGTCGGCAGTGTAAAAACACAGCGGCGGCGATATCAAACGACTTTGTCGATAGCGGTGTCCCATTGTCGGCAGTGTAAAAACACCGCGGCACCACAGCGGCGGCGATATCAAACGACTTTTTCGATAGCGGTATCCCATTGTTGGCGGCATAATAACACCGCGGCATTGGCACCCGTCGATATAGCAGACATAAACCTGCAAAACATTTGATGGGCCGCTTTTTTCCACGAATCAATTTAGTATACATTATGGAAAATATAACATTTCTTTTCAGTTTTCTTTGACAGGTACGCACGGTATATACAGTAAATAAAAATGAGCGAGTTACGAAAATGGAAGCGTGTGTTTGTTTCGTTTGAGACGCAGTTAAATGTGTTAAAAAGACTTGACAGAGGGGAATCTGTAAAAAAGCTTTGTGACGAGTTTAACGTGGGAAAAGTACCATCAACGATTCGAGAGATCGAAGTTAATGCCCGCTTTGGGATCTGTCGAACTTTTATGAACATCGCTGTTTTTAAAAATATATTTTTTTTCCCGTCGGGGTCGCCGAGTAATCCGGACTGCCGGGTTATCGAGTGCCGAGTTTGCGAGACTCTACTGTACTTACTCTATTCTAGAAATAAGACCCTTTGATCTCCCAATACAATTTAACATTTCCTACAAGACACAAGAAACCAAATTATGGGCATTACTTTTAGAGGATCTGCTTGTATTATATTGTATGTTGGGGCCGGATACAGACCATGTTTGTTTTGTTGTCTATTTTATGACTTTGTAATTTATAAGCTATCATTACTAATTTTTATTTGGTTTTAGGGATGGGTGAGTGAGAAAGTTTGTGCAATGTTTAGCAACCATTTATTAAGATAATGTAATACAGAACGCTATGTACTCTTTAACTGATAGCTGTATTTTATAAATTGTTATTATTTTGTTTCCAACTTATAAAATTATAGCTATGTTAAATTCCTATTAATTTACAATTTTCAGTGTGTAAATAGATGTGTTAAATTTATTTAAACTATATTAATGAACCTTACGTTTAAACATTTCATACAGGTACACCTCCCAGGATAGATGGACGCACCATAGATTACACTGTTTGTACACCACAACTTGGAGACAATCCACCTGTACCATTCTCTTTTATGAACGATGAAGTCTGGATAAAGGTATGTTGTGTTAACCAATATTGTTTATATTTTATTTTTAAAACTGTCTATTACTCATTAATGAGTAACATATCTTGTAATTCAGAAGCATGCTACTCTGTAATTGATTGAAATAGAAGTTTAGTGTTTGAAGCTTACGCATTACAAGCAGTTTCCAGACTTCACCTATTTACAGGAATCTCCTCTGTGTCGACCTTTGATTAATTTATTAATTTGTGCAGCGTGTTATTTATTATTATTATTTTTACTAAGCATTTAGTACTTTATACATTTTTACAATCTAGTCTTTAGTCTAATAAGCAATACTGGGCTACCCTAAACTATTTCTATATCTAAATCTAAGATACGAAATCTATGTACACTTTTGTTATGTGCACCACACACCAATGTTCATAGATTGCTACATAACACACTTAGAGTAGCTCAAAGGGTTTTATTCTTTTCAGTCTTCCCACCATGCTGGCATTTGTCTAGCAGTTGGATAACATCAACATTTTCAAAGGGATGTTGTCTTTCCTCCTGCTTTCTTGATAATTGTTGGACTTCATCAGTCACAAGCTCTATTCCCAGATCTCTGTGAAACTCTGTGTTTCTTATGAACCAAGACATATTAAGAATATTCATTAGTACTTTTTAAATAATTATATGATTTGTATATTATTGTTTTTAGTCCAAATCTATAGCTGGATGCCATATGTCCATATAGGCTTTAAAATTTGTTTATATAACCATAGCTTCTTATAAATTAATTACAAGGAATTTGTTCCCAATAACTGATACAATTTTCTATATTTCATGGCAAATTCTTCCCTTTTCTTTTTGACATGGGCCTTCCATCAAAACTTGGTGTAGCCAAGTTAAGTTGTATAGTCAAGTTTGGCATGATGGAACAGCTACTTCCATCATTCCAAAGTAGCTGTTTTCATAAGGTACTATTTGGTTGTTTAAAATTATCAGTATGTACTGAAAATGTTTATTAATAAAATTAATATGAATAGATTTAGATTTGTTAAGTTTGATTCGTCATTTCTTGTTCCAGTTTTGGATTGTTTTTAGATAGCTGTTTTTTACTTTCTGTAGCTTCTTCATTACTGCTACCCACTGCCAATATCGCAGTATCATTAGTTGTCACAGTTGTGTTATTAATTATTTGAATGTCTTGCTGAGTTTTTAGCAAATTGTAATACATCATATTTGTGTTTTATTTTATCTTTTGACATGTACATCGTTGTACAAAAATTGTGTTATAGAATGTGTATGTGTATAAAAATGTGATTCAAGACTAATGTGATTCAAGCTTGAAAATGCCACAAGTGAGTAGCTTACAGCTTACGCAAGAGCAAGATGACAACAAAGCCCTGCTATAGACAGAATATAACAAATGTAATTAAAATTAAGTTTTGAGTTCGACCCAAACTTGATAACTGGTGTGAATTGCGATTTTAACATTCGTGGGTAAGTTGTAATTGGGTCTTCAACTCCCAGAGTTGAACAATTCTATAGCCCTGTGTTTCCGCTTTTGAATAGTTTAATTAGTTTTAGTCTTATTACTGATGGCTTAGTGCCTGGGCTTGTATGTGGGCACGTTTTTTTTTCATCAGTCTCAAATCTAGTAGGTTAATTTTTATTCAACTAGTCTCTGGTTAGCAACAATTTACAGGCTAGGCTAGTTAATATGCCACTCTGTAATCAACACAATGATGGTCTTGTCAGTTGCCAATTACAGTCTGATGTGTATCATGAGTTGTTATATTCATAATTTATTAACTCAGATCATAATTTGGTATAGTTGTGATAGACAAATATTCATTTCACCCCATAATACTAACAGCTTAGTACCAACAGTCTGACATATAAGCAGTGGTACTTTCAATATATAGCCAAAACTTGAATATGACATACCAGTTGTCATTATAATGTCCTACAATGAACAAGCCAGACACGTGAGTATAAAGGATTGAAGTAGTGCCTACGTAACGAGATTACTAATAATCATATTACATTACATCCAACATAAAAAATTACAAATAATTGTAAAAATATCAAAATTTATCATTTATAATATCAATATCAAAGATAAAATAAAGCAAAAGCTTAAAGTAACAAATATTTAATAGTATAAATGAGCTACAATTGTTTCGCCTTGCTGCATCGTCGGGCAACTGCTTGTGTTGCCCGACGATGCCGCAAGGCGAAACAATTGTAGCTCATTTATACTATTAAATATTTGTTACTTTGAGCTTTTGCTTTATTTTCTCCTTGAATATGGAGTTTCAACAAGAAATATCTGCTATTACATTAAAGTTGATCAATATCAAAGTTATAAGCTCAGACTTTTTTATTTATTTATATTTTACAGGCAGAGGATCAGCACATTTGTTATTTGACGCACACATCACCTAATGTTGAGAAACTAGTCAAGCAGAATTTGAATGTGAATAGACATGTTACTGGTGGCGTCACAGGTCCACGATATTGTCCATCTATTGAAACTAAATCACTTAGGTAAGATATTTAGTTGTTTATAATTGTTGTTATTGCAGGTTTTGTAGTTCCTTGGTAATGATATAGAATTTCAACCATTAATTTAACTACAGTAATTAGACTTGATTCAATCACAACTTTTAAAAACAAATATCTGTTCTATGGCATATACTAAAAATAGTTTCTTTCTTGAATTTAAACATCTGTCTTAGGGTTAAATTTACGAGTACAAGATCACCAATTTTTATTCTCACTTATTTAGGTAATTCCTATTTTTGTGGAAGTCCTAAATATGTGGAAGTCCAAGGGTTTCTATGACCCTTGGACCATAGAGTCGTGAATTATTATGTTTGGTAATATTTAAATACAAGCGATGATTGGAAAGTAAGTTCCGTTTAGTTATACAAAAGCCACCAATCAATTGGAGGTTTTTTATTATACACAAATTATAGTTACAGCTGTTTCCTATTGTTCCACATAATTTCCTGCTACGTTATGGCACTTGTTTTTTTTTTTTTTTTTTTTTTTTCTTTTTTTTTTTTCATTTATTTGGTTGTAGTTGACAATACAATTGCATACAACAAGTCTAAACCTTTACATCAATACATAAAACGCATTACAAAACACACAACACATTATTTCTTTTATACAAATAGTTGTATCAGAGAATGTATAAACAATAAAATAGAGAAATATTTAACAAAATAAATAACATTTGAACAAATAACAAATTTTGCATGACTTATTAGAATAATTTATCTTAATTAAAAAAAGTCATTCCATATATTAAAAATTACAAAGACACAAAGTGTCAAGTATGGTATATAAAATTAATTGCTTCACTAGCAAAATACATCCCGGATTATTATTATTATTTATTTCTATTGCTGCCAACAAACACAATTCGCACAGCAAGAGTCCACAAAAAATCAAATTTATAATAACTACAATAACTTAAATAACTTTAAATACAGTTTACATTTCTGCACTAGTCAATCACACATCCACAATCACACAATCACACAATACAATATAACAAATATATACATACATATTACATACACACAAATACATATCCAAAAAATAAGGCTATATCTGAGACAAGTACAGGGCAGACACTGGATCAATTCATTCGCAATTTACACCCGACATCAGCAGGATTGGCTTGAGCACCTCTGGCCAGATATTCTTCCACAGAGTAGAATGTATTTTCTAGGAGGTAGCCTCTGAGTGAACTCTTGAAACTCTGGATAGAATTCGTTTTTTTTATTTTTTCCGGAAGTGCGTTGAACAATTTAATACCCGAGTAATATATTCCACGTTCAAAAAATTTTAGTCTGTGGACAGGATGAACTTTGTTATATATATATATATATATAAATTGTTATATCGATGAACAAGTTTTTTAATACTCTTTTTTTTTAATACTCTTTATCGTAGAATTCCACCACCTGTGAGTTAAGCCATGCGTTGACACATTACTTCAATTCCATGTTGTTTTCAAACTGCTGTGACCCCAGCCATGTTAAAGGAAAAGGTGATAATTACCAGGAGCCAAATCAGGGTCTACAGACTATTTTTAAACAACTTATATTTGAAACTGTCCAGTAAGCCTTGTGTGCATGTGGCAGTATTCGGACAAGTGTTATCACTTAAACAACCAATACCCGAACTCAACATACCATGTTATTTGTTCTGATCAGCTTCCTTAACGTTTCACAGTAAACTGCAGAATGTATTGTAATGCTTCACTCCATAAAATCCATCAGGAGAAAACCTTACAAAAGACAGAACTTACCACCACTTTAGAGGTTTTTGCTGTGAGATAGTGTAGCCCTACTCCATCGACTGATTTATTCATATGTGTCACCCAAGTCTCATAGCCGGTCTCAATGTGACTAACGAAATCATCACCTTCCGTATCTTAACACACACAAAAGTTAGCGCTGCATTCATTTTTTGGTTTTGTGGTCTATCACAGGCAATGTTCTTTTTATATAATGTACAAAGTTTACGACAAATGTCTACTGCCATACACTTCTTTCCCCACAGAAAACGAATAACAGTACATACTTAACAATTGGCGAGATTTTCAAAACCATTTTAAACAAAAGATCTACTACTAAAAGCCACTACCCCCACTCCTCCGTGCACCAGACAAAAACATTTATTTTCCCAACAGTCCTCATAATGTTAGCATTTTGTGCATATTTTATACATACTTGTAAGATGTAACTAGTAAATATCTATAATAAAATTCTTGTTTTACATATCTTGTAATCCTTGTAAGTAAATGACAAAAATCTACGAAAAAGCTCATTAAGATAAATCACCATTTAAATTATATCAATTAAACATAAATTACAATATTCAAAACCAATTTTGGTTAAAAAAACCTCAATAAAGATCTTCCCCTCATAAATACTAAGAAATTACACCATACCCAATATACTCATTTTTCTTAAATCGATCCTGTCCTAAAATAATTTCTACTTACATTCTTGATGTTTTTATATTAATTCATTTTTTTAATTTATTCTTTGTTACCTGATAAATGACACCGAGTTTCTTACTTAAATATTTTCTGGGAATCTTTGTTGTGTTTATATAAGAATGTTGTATTATTCATCTATAGATACAACCAAAAAGGGTGAAATATTACCTTTTAAACATAATTCATACAAATTTCAGTGAAATATTCTATGTAATTACATATGTGTTAGGTTTGGCGGAAGGCAACATCAAATCTGGTTAGAACCTGAAGGCCTAAATACACATGTAGTCTATCCTAATGGACTGTCCTGCACTTTACCTGAAGAAGTCCAAGTAGAATTGTTACACAGCATTAAAGGCTTAGAGAAAGTTAAAATGTTAAGACCAGGTAAAGTAAATAATTTAAGAATTATTAGTGCCTTGTTTTTCCAGTTGCTTTAAAAATAATGCCTTAGTAAATAATACTACCTTGCTGTTCATGAGAAACCAGATTATGCCCTGAATGATTTCAATCCCATTCATTTTTTCCTTTTGTAAAGGAAAACTTGTTTCCTATATTCACTGATATTTACCTGCAGTCTCAGTAAGGAAGTTGAATACTTAAAAAAAAAAAAAAAAAAAAAACAAGTTTTTTTCCCATTTTATGAGCTCAACTTTTATCTTTTATTTCATCACTTGGTCTATGTAATGTTTTGAATATAAACTGTCTCCACTTATTTGCATTATGAGGCTGAAAACTCACTTGTTTCTGCTGTCAAGCTACAATTAGTTACAAGGCGATGATAACCAATGTGTTTTTCCTGTTTAAATAACAACAACATAATTAACTTTTTTTTGTCTTTTATGGCAAATTATTATGTTATATGTATTACAGAAAAAACTCATGAAAAATTCATGATTAGCATTCCATAAAACAGGAAAAATACAATTTCTATTCAAATTAGTAAAAAATAATTTTTTGTTGCCATTTTAATTTTTTTTTTTATTTTTTAGCAAAAGCCTAAAAGTTATTATTTCCTATTTTTAAATTTTGAGAACAGTTTGAGTTAGTAACAAATTCGGCTTAAGTGGCTAATACATAGAAAAACTGATTTATAAACTCTGTAAATAACATTCCAACAGATCCATATTGTGATGATGCACAGAGAATTTTGTTAAAGTTGGGAGGGAAATTTCTTTTTAAAAGAAAAATTTCAATTTAATTGATTATAGTGTACACCTAGTCTGTTATCTTAAAATTTGTAGTTTTACAAGAATGATGTCGCAAGAAAAACCTAGCTGTTCACCAACGATACTTGGTTATATAAGTTCCTCTTTGTATTTGAAATACCCTGAAACTCTTATTGTTCACTCAGATTTCTTTTTTAAAACCCTGCTATTCAGGGTACAGAGTAAGACAAATTTGATCACTTATAATGATCACAGGATTTTTATAATGAATTTGAAAAACTATTGTTATATTAGTTGACAGTATTTACTTCAAGTAACCTTTGTTCTTTCCTTCTTAAAACACACTTGAATTGTGAAAACTACATATTTTTTATTTAAAAAATTTGAAAATAATAATTTGGTTTAATTATTTTAACATATTTAATTATAATTGAATTTACTATAAAAACTCAATTCATTTTAATGAAAACACTTATTCTACTCTTTATTTTTATTTATTTAATTTAATATTTGTTTCCTATTATTTTTTACGTATTTTTTTTTCATTGCAAATTTAATTTTACTTTTAAAGAAATGGTATAATTTATTATTTTTTAATTGAGGAAGATATTACAATTTTTGATACTTCAGTAAATTGATCCTTCCTGGGGAATCATTGTTGTTCTGGTTTCTTTCAGCGAAGATAAGATTCAGTCACTTTTGGCTTGAAGATTCCAGTTCCAGCAAAGTGCTCCCTTGGTCATTTTGCATTTGAAAATCTAGATGTGCTATGAAAATTCCCTATTACATAAAAAAATTACAATTCCTTTTTCCCAACTTCCTTTTTATTTCTTACAACTATTTTACTTATTAAAATTACTTTAGGCTGAATCTACTTTTGATTTCGACAAGATATTTACATTTACTTTATATGCAGCTACTAAATTTTTCTTACTGTTATTTACATATTTTAGAGAAAAAAATATTACTACAGTCTTCAGTAGACATTATGACTTTTAAATTATTAAATTATACTATGAAATATGACTATGAAATTAGAATGATTCAAACTTTGACTTATTTTGGTAGTCAAGTTAATTCAACCCCCTCTACACTTTGGCTGGATTCCTACCTCCATATGTAAAACTGCAATTTAAGCTCAAAGTTTAGGACTTTTTTGTTTTAGAGGCAAAATCATTTCTGTTGTTATCTCTTTGAGCATAAAATAAAGAGCCTTAGTCCTCGAATACTCTAAAAGCATCAAGGTTCACAAAGGCAGAACCTGATAAGACCTGAAGGTTAAAAAAAGACCTGATAAGAAGATTAAAGAAAAGGAGCTTTGAATGTATTTTTCCATCACCTAATCCTATGATTATTTTCCCTAATAAAAGATGTTACTCACATGTTATTCTTAATATCGGTTTCGGGTATTGCTCGTCATCAGTTATCAAACATAATTATCATAATCGGTATGTGCTAAATGGAGTTAAAGGAAAAAATCTAATCTGAGACTAGACGAAGAATGATGTCAATCCAGCTAGGTTATCTTAAGGTTGCTACACCTGTACTCACTGAGCCCCTGAAGAATCCAAATCGCGAGAGAATTCTCGAAATTGTTTCTAAATGATTTCGATAAAATTTTCTGTTTTAATCATATGGCAGGTGGTCCCAATTTTGATCTATTGAATAAAATATAAAATAAACAATGCAAAAAACAATGAACAAACGTTTTCACATAACAAAACCCAAAACCAAGTTAAAACCTACAAAAACCATTTGTCACCAAAATGTCAGTATGGTAGTTGTCAGTCTTTGAAAAAATATTTATACAGTATAGTTAAATAGGGCCTAAACTTGTATCATTTGTTCTATAAATATGTTCATGCCGTAAATCATATTTAGTTAAAATCTAGCTTTAATAACAGCAGTCAAGGTTCAATTATTCCTAAACAGTAATAATTTTCACATAATCTTCACATTTCACTAAAATTTGAACAAAATCAGAATTTACCAATAACTCAAGAACCAGTAATTTTTGGAGAGGTGGCAATCAAGCATTTTGTTAGAGGCTACACTTTAGCATATTTTGATCAAAATATTTGGAGCCGATTTTGAAACAGACAGACATTATTACAAAAACAACAATCATTTGGACTGAGGAGACACTTCAAAATGGATATATCCACATAAAACTCTACTTCTATTTTTTTAACCATCAGAACTTTCTCTATACTAATATATATATATATATATATATATATATATATATATATATATATATATATATATATACAGTGGAACTTCTGTATAACGAAACTCAATATCCAAATAAAAAATTTATCTATCCACCCGTTGCTTGCTTGAAATTCTTGATAGCCCAACGCCGCAGCAAACTCTAGAGCCTTTTCTTTTATTATTGAACCCGATAATGGAAGATTTTTTTCACGCATCACTGTTATCCACTTCGTCAATGTCCTCATAAGTACACAATTTTATTTTTCTTCTATTTAAGCCATAATCATTTCCTTGTTTCAAAATTAAATCACGAATTTTTTAAATTGTTGATAACGAACTTTGTGGGATATAAAATTTTTTTGCTATGTCTTTTTTTTAACACCTTTATCAACATCCTTTAAGATTGACATTTTATCTAAAACATTTAAACACTTTCGCTTTGACATGATGCACGGAAAACCTAACACTTCAAAAGACAACTGAGAACTGAGAACCGTGAGAACTGCAATAAATTCAGTAGGCCTACTGTATAGCTTAAGTAAGGCTCAGTTCATTTCCCGGAATTGACAAGTGATTGACAGTTGGAAGGTGTGGCGAAACAGCTGTTTACTGTAGTAGGGTGGGTAAACAAAGCTTGACACATTTATGACACTATACAGTATTTATGGTTTTTTTTCTTAAAGCCTCGGCTTTTCAAAGCTCTTTCAATTTTTACTGTGTGCTATGTATCGACTTCGTTATGGAGAGGTGTAGCATTCGCTATAAGGAAGTCAAAACACATGCAATATTATTTATAGTTCACGGTGAGGAAATAAACTTCGTTGTTTGGAGGATTTCGTTACTTAGAAGTTCGTTACATAGAATATATATATTAATATGTGTAAAATCATCAAAATGCATCAATGTTTGTGCAACAAACCAAATTTGATCAAAATCAGTCAACTTATTTGAGCTGAGTTAAATAAGACACAGATGACTGATATCTTTCGAATCTAGTTTCAACAAACTTTTCTTTAAGAAACTCATTGAAACAATGGACTAAGATAATCATGTGAGTAAGTTAAATCAAATTCGGTCCAATTGTTTCTAAGAATGAAATCAGTAATGACATTGATTAGTGTAGACTGATTCTGTGTTTATTTCATTTAAATTATTTAGCTTTATTATTGGTCATGGATAAAACCAGTTGTAGTGACAACATTATATATTTTATAAATAATTTTTATTTCAGGATATGGAGTAGAATATGATTTTGTAGATCCTCGGGAGTTGTTTCCTACTCTCGAGACTAAACGTATCTCTGGGTTATTCTTTGCTGGACAAATCAATGGCACAACAGGGTATGAGGAAGCTGCAGCCCAGGGTATATTAGCAGGCATCAACGCAGGAGCTAAGGTATGTTATTGGAAAACATTCAAGGTGCATTGCAAAAGTAAGGATTGATCGGTTATAACAGTTATAACTAATCGGAAACTAATTAGAAAATAAAAACTTTATTAGTGGTTCCAAATACATAAAAACCTCCAATATTTTGCTAATTAGTCACCATTTTTTATCAAACAATTTTGATAGTTTTTTCAAATACTTCACATGAAGTTCTTCTCCTTGGGATTTCAACTCTTCAGTTTCCCGAATTGTGAGACGCAAGCTAGTTCTTAATGTGTAGGAACAACACTGGATGCAAGATCAAGAGTATAAGGTGGATGATCGGAATTTTTGAATTGTTTCGATTTTGTGGGCAGCTGTGTGCAAAAATGCGTTATCATGGAGAAAACATTTTTGACCTCACCATTCCTCGTCGTTGATTTTTAATGACAATGTATAGTTTAAAAAATATTTTACAATAGACTAGCAATGTGGTTGTTTCAGGATCCATAAAATCGACCAAAAGATTTTAAAGGACCCTTTTGGTCCCAGAACACAGTTGCCATGATTTTCCTTTAAAATTGGGTTGGTTTATTTTTTTTTTAGGTTTGAGAGAACTGTAATGATACCATTGCATGGAATGATCTTTCGACAGCATTGATGCAGAAATCCACTTTTCGTTCCAGTGATAAGGAAAAAATGTTTTTTCTTTATGAAATCCGTCCAAAAAAGCACATGCAAATGTCAATCTTTGGACTTTGTGAGCACTCGTCCATATTTTTGGCATTCATCATCATGCAAACAGTTTATGATAGTCAATCATAATTCAGAACAATTTTTTCTTTAAAACCACTGGACATTTTATACAAAGATTACTAATCATAAAGTGGTGATGTTTTCTCACTTTCACGTTTACATGATCAGCAAATTCGTCAGTTCAGATGCCAGGTTTACCACTCCTCTCTTGCCTTCCCCAAACTAATGACACATTTGCCTCACTTTTCTTTTGCTTTTTACAAAACGCCCATACGTATCACACAATTGACAGTGAATTTCAGAAGTATTATGTCTTCTTGTGTTTAGAAATTTAATCACTGTTCAGACTTCACAACTGGCATTATTGTTTATTTTTGCACTCACTCTAATCCACTGTCTTGAAAAGGCAAACAAAAATGAACTGGCGAAGTTATGGCTGTTGCATGATCAATGAACAAGTTGAAGCTACTGTAGTATTACTAATCGTTCTTTATAACTGTTCAGCCCTTACTTTTATTATGTGCTTCATATTATCAATAGTTAGAGCTAGTATAATGAAGGGATTAATTGATTTTGCACCAAATTTTTAAGGAATTCATACAGAGTAGATAGTAAATTTTGAAAATGATATTGGAGAGATATTAAAAAACACCAGCAATAATACATCATAGATGAACATATATAAATTCATGACTGGTATCGAATTTATATAGGATGTAATATTTGTGTCCTTTTACTTTGCTCTAGTTATTCACTTTGTAAAGTTAATTTTGAGAAAATCTAAACTTGAAGCAACATGTTTATTTTTCCTAAGTCTTAAAGTATTGCTGTTATGTTGTTTATATGTGTATAAAGTACTAAAGATTTTTGATCTAAGAAGCTGTAATTCCCTGAGCAGGTAAAATAGTTATGGAGTGAAACTTATAAGAAGCAACCCATAAATATATGGAGTGCTTCTAACTAGGCAGCACTTTTTATACAAAAACTTTATTGCACCTAGAATTTATAATAAATTACCGAAATGTATTGAATGCTTAGACAATAAAAACTTCTTTTTTTTTTTTTTAATACAAGACGTTGGTTGCTTGTAAATGGTGACATTGAGAAATGACTAATTATTCATAAATAAATTATAATTGTGAAACCTCCCAGCCCCCTTTTATTTTCTTCTTTGTGATCATTGTATGGGCTTTTTTGTTAAACTTCATACGTTGTGGGGTACTGCTTTGCCAGAATTAAGTACTTTATAATTGGTTTCATGTAAAAATATTTTGACTGAGAAAGCTATATGTCTGCTTATTTTTGTTTTTAATTGTCTGTATTACATTATATTATAGTTTTAGTATGTGGTGCATTGAGCTACTAAACAGGTAGTCAGCCTTAGAGGCTCTATTTTGTTCTAGAATGAATTGTATTATATAAGTAGTAAATAATGAATTCTATTTCTATTTTTTAAATGGAGAAAATAAAAACAATAACTAAATTCTTCTTCACTAGTTATAATGTCATTATCATTATCTTAGCATCTAACTCGCACCAATGTTGTCTATCCACTTCACTAGAATGTAAATCTACTCATTTTGACAACTTCAAATAATACCACAATGACGTAAAAAACTGAGCAAAACTTTAAAAATCAACACATTTATACAACAAAACAAACCGTAAGTTAAAACAGATGACGGACCAGCAATTGTCGAGTGGCTAATGATAACTGATAGTTACAGTTGAGATTGAAGTTATCTAATGTTTTCTCAGTATTTATTTTTGTACATTGCTTATGACATATTTCTTTATTAATATAGTTCTTTATTTACCATTTTATAGAAGAACATTCCAAATATTGGTAAAATAGAATACTTTTACACATTTTTTTCTGAATTTCCATTATATCCTAAGTACATCTTTTTAGCAATAATTCTAACTTCGGATTTGATCTCCAAAGGGTTAAACTTCAAAATCAGCAACAATTTTAAATAAAGTAGACAAAATTCAAATGAGGAAGTTAAGAGTGAGTTAACAAAATAGAGTAATTTCTGGATTATGTTAAAATTAGAGTTTTAACAATTGTTGTTTTAAACAGGTTTTTGGAAAAGAGAAACTAACAATAGATAGGACAGAAGGCTACATAGGAGTTCTAGTGGATGATCTAACTACACAAGGAACTAATGAACCTTACAGAATGTTTACAAGTAGAGCTGAATTCAGGTTGACATTAAGGCCTGATAATGCAGACATTAGGCTTACTAAGAAAGGTAATGCAATTTGGTAGTAAACCATTTTACCTTTCAGGTGACACAATAGCCAAGTGTTTACCCTACGATCGAGCCCCATTTAACCCTGCATCTTTTTGTTACGGTGGTTTCCTGTCTTCATTACTTTTAAAGGCTGTGAGGCGAGTGATGAAATTCTCGAAACGCGTAGGAGGGGAAGTGGCAGATTGGGGAGAAAGCTTCCCATATCCAGGAGTCATTGGCTACTGATGTACTAGCCACCCGCCGAACATCAGTCGTTTGCTATAGAGTTTATACAGTTAAATGTAGAATATTCCACTGACATTCTATCCTTTAAAATAATTTATTTGTAGATTTAATGTAATCCTGGAGACCTTTCTGGAAAGCTCAGGTGATTAGTTCAGTAGTGGCATTGAACAGAATTGCAAGTGGTCTGCCAGTGCTTAAAACTGGGACTTGAAATGTTTTATTATGGTCATTGATAAGTCTCCTAACTCTATAAAAGATACACCGCAGGCAGCTACTTTAGTTTGTAAAGATTTTCACTTAGCTCTCATTTTTTTTTTCAAGTTATCGTAAACATTATGAATAATCTTCTTGCTCTGGCTGTGGATCACTTTTCTCTCAGCAGACTTACTCGTTGACGTTGTGTGATGTGACGATGACGCCCCAGACATTCCTGGAGGCAACAGCTACACAACACTGAAATGTTTTCAGAAAGGCTGTAACACAAACACTATATACGCATAAACCAACTGAGGGGATTGTTGCAGCGTATGCGGAAACCTTCTCTTTGCCACTGTTCATCCTCAAGACAGTTTCATGACTCGCCGCACAGCCTGTACTAGCATTAACCCATTGGTGCCGACTTATGGAACCATTCAGCATGTGCACGACTAAATTCCGATATATGGAGTTGTGGATTTTTGGGTCTGCATTATTGATTTAATTATAATTTTTTGGATAGATCATGCTTGAATATAGTTCATATGGCTTTGTAAAACATTCGTTTTCAGGTAACGAAATTAAAACACTCAGTTATATACATTTATTTATTGAGAAAATAATAAAGTAAGTTTTTTATCATCCACAGTCTAAATGTTACAACATTACTATATACTATGTGTCCCAAAAGTTCCCCCCCCCCTATTATTTTTTTTTATTAATGAAAATAGACAGATTTGCTTTGGGGAAAGTTTAGATAACCAAAGGAGTTTTTTGAAGTATCAAAATTTTCAACCCTTACCTCCAAAATGGGGTAGTTTGGGGGTAAGTCAAGAATTTTAAATAGCAACCCCTATTGAGTGATACCTCATTTTAAAGGTCTTTTAAAAATAAGAATAATGGCACAAACTAGAGGTCTCTAAGTTCATCCTACCCAACATTGTCATGTTGGTTTTATATTTTTCTCAGACAGATTAGATAATGTGATCTGATATAGATTATTTGGGCGAAATATGGACGGAAATAATCCTATTTAATTATTTATAGATGGAAAGTCGAAATTTTCGTAATTTTGTAGTTGGAGTCTCGCATATTTGCCGTAATACGATGTAGGTGTCAATATTCCAATTGAATGGAATTCCTTACATGTTTCATACAGTATTTTGTTTAAAACCCTTACGAATTGTTGCAATGTGTGTCTAAACATTCAGGAACTTCTTGTTTGAAAATATATTTCTAATTATTTTCTGTTATTTTTGGACTACTAATATTTAGACACTAATATTTGGACTACTAATATTTGCAACACTTGGAATGACTCAACATTCGGGTGACATGATTGTGTTGTTCTTTCTGTTTCAGAATTTTGTTATGGATTATGAAAACTAAAAACGTGTATTTATTGTGGACAATTTTTTATATAGAGTTGAAATGAGTTACAATAATAATAAAGATTTTTTATTTTTATGATTGAACTTTAAGGGACTTAAGTGATGATGATATTAAACAGACCTAGTGGTGATTACTGTACCCAGATGAATTTGTTTAATTTTTTATTGCTAAATAAAAAATGTTAAATTGCATTTTCTTTTAAATTTATATATATTTATATCAGTTATTGAAAAATTTATTGATATTTTTCAAAAATTGAATTTTAAATTTAACATTAAAATGGAGTAAATTGGTATAAAATAATCATTTTCAATGTGTTATTGTTGATTAGGCGGGAAATAATTATTCTGAGATTAGAGTTAGGCTAACCTAAGATACGAATTCCGCTGAAAAACGTACTTCCCTATTCCACAAGGTCTTATTTACCCTAACCCCTATTTGCAGACCAACCACCACTAAAAGTTATTATAGCAATCACCAGCTCTTAATTAGTTAATTATAAAAAGGACTACTTACAGTTAATTATTAAAGGAATTGCACACAAACTCAAATTGAAATATGAGTGAGCGAGGTTATAAGCCTACCAACTCACCTATTCAAATATATATTTTCACGGTGTGACATATTATTTGCCTTTCCTGTTATCACCGAGGAATGCCATTTCCTAAATTTAACCCAACAAAATAATTTAGGATAAACCGGTAATTTAAACTACATTATTTCAGGAGATTGGACACTAGTCCAGTCCAGCTGTCAGAACAGGCACACCACACACTGTGAAGCCTAAGTTCTACATTATAGCTTTGCTGCCATCAGCTGGGAAAGAAGATATTACACGTTGCGTTATTAATCACAACTCTCCAGCAAGGAGATGGGGTTAAGACCTTGCTATACACTTTAAGTACACAATAACAAAATCTGGCTTTTAGTTTTTCGTATAAGTCTTTCAAATGGTGAAAAAGTTGTATTATAGCATGTTCTGTATGAGATTATGCCAGTTTAACCGAACCATTGAATTTTCACCAGTTTTAAATTCTGGAGCTTTGAGATTTTTTTGGATTTATTGTGATTCATAAATTTCTGCCTAATTTTCAAGAATTTATGTGGTTTTTGTGCTAAGGCTAATATTATGATTATAATTTCAAAATGTAAGAAATGGATGATTTCTGATAATTTCTGTAAAATAAAAAATAAATAGGTACTTCATATTTTACAAAACTGCTTTTTGATCTGAAAATCATGAATAAATAATCCTGTCTCACTTAAAATGGGATATATCATTCTAAATTTAATATATATTCTAGGACACAGAGTTGGTTGTGTGTCATTAGACAGAATGACCAAGACTGAACGTATAGAAGCAGATCTTAAGGATGCTATGTCTTTTTGTGAAGAAGTAGTAATGCCCATCTCACAATGGAGGAAAACTCTACAGATACCTCAGCCAAATTATGCTTCCATGGTGAATAAGACGTAAGTTATACAGTGATTTGTGTTCAATTGTTTATATAGTTTAATTAGTTTTTGCTAGTGAATATTTGTTACTATCAGTATACAACACTGGATTTTAAAATTATAACCAAGCTCAAACCTTTTTCTATTAGTTTGAATTTGATTCTAAGTTTGTAACTGTCCAGTCGCAGCCATTTTACAGACAATAATTGTTTGCTCAGATTTACATTTTTATGATTTTGCAACTATTTAAGTGATTTGATGTATATGTTTCCTCAATTCTCCATGCCTTGTAATGAAACCAATCACCTTTCTTATATTGATTCTACTTAAGAAAAAAGATCAGCTGTAGTTTGCTTAGAGGAAGAAAAAAGTGAGAATGTTATCATCCTTAATCCTGAGATAATGATAGTCCTACACTTCCATGTTCTTTGCTATAATGTTGTATATGTCACAAGACTGTTTAGATCCTATCAAGCTACTCGCTAACCCTCTATTGGCTAGTCCATCTGCATATTTATATGAGAATGTCCTGGAACCCAACAAATTTTACATTGTTGTGACCTTCTAAGTCTGATGTAGCTCTGAGACAATACCAGATTAAATTCATTGGTATCTAATACTTTTTAAAACACCTAACTATCTGTATATATATATATATATATATATATATATATATATATATATATATATATATATATATATATATCATTATTCTTGTATCCAAGTCTTAGATTTTTTTCTGATACATTTCATTAAAACTGTAGTTTCTGTCTAAAATACCGTTGGGTACATTCCCATAAGCACAACATATTCCTCTCTTTTGTTTACTTTCTAATCATTCTTTATAGTGAAGAATTTCCACTGTAAATATTTTTGAAAGAAGTACTGTATCTGTATAATGTCAGAGACCATTACAAATTTGGAACCCTAGCTCTTATGGAGTGTTCCAGATGATCTGTGTACACTTCTATAGTCTCTCACATTGGAAACAATACGCACTTTTCCTTCTCATTGTCTTGTGGAAAATTCTTTGGATGTTAAGACAACAGTTTAAAGTTGCACCAAAATCACTACTGATTTATTGCATGATATACCAGTCTGTCTCTATTTACTGTTCAGACCCTAAGTCTTGCCCATCAGGTGCATGGATGTCATAAGTGACCACTTACTGTACTTCTACCAATTGCACGTGTAAAGTAATTTAATGTTAAGGTTAATTTTAGACAATAACTAATATTAATGTTAACTGAAAACCCCAGTTAATATTAAGTCTTTGGTCTAAAATTATTCACAAGGTCCTCCACTTTTATTCCACTACACCAGAGATTTAGCAATCCATGTCCTTCCAACCATCTTCTTCTAATGAAAAGAACAGCTGCAGTCATACTTGGGTTGACTGACAATTCAGCCTATGCTCACACCAATAATCAGATGAGAGAACGATAGTTGGAAGGTAGCAACAGCAAGTATAACCATATCAACAGCTAGCCCTGCTGTTGTTGAGTTTCCTTTACAATGGTACTGTCGCTAATCATTTAAAATTACATTGACTTTATTTAATTAGAGCTATAACCAAAATTTGACACAAAACTCAAAACAAACATCGTAGGACTTTGAATTGTTGCAAAGATCTCTAATTATGTTCCGTTGCAATAAAATTAACCAGCTGGTTCAATATTTAAATTGCTTTAATTCCAATATTATCCTCAATAATTTGTAATATATTACATTATTTTGTTCGAACTTTAAATTACAATGATGACAAAACAACTATAATTTAAATGTTCTAGGATTTATCTCAAGTATAGAAGAAAGGAATAATATTCTTTGGCGTAATTAGTAGTCAGTTAATTTTGTGTAGAGATTAAAAAATGTTCACTGAACAAAAGCAAGTTGATGGTTTCATCAATCAACAAGTATTGTGGAACTTATCCAGCCTCATCATATAAAGTAAAGCCCAAAAGTTGGTCTCTTGGGCTTAGAAGAAAATGATAAATTGTATTGGTAGATTAAAAGGTCTTTTACCAAAATATACATAGTTTACTGTATTGAGATCGGCATATGAGCCAGGTCAAAACACTACAGCCATTCCCAAAAACATTTTTTATCACAAAATGTCAGTTTTACAGAAAATTACTTTGCAGAAACAGATACTAAATATATTTTGAATACACTTCTTAATAACACCTTTGCCTATTTTTGTAAGTACTTGTTTTATTACTTATAATATATTATAAACTATGGTAAATGTCGCACAAAGAATGCACCGACTAGGACATTAAAAGTGACATCCTGTTTCTTTGGAACTCCACATTTTAAACATTATATTAAAAAAATTATGATTAGTATTTTTATTGTCAAACTTGTTTATACTAATATAATGATCGAAATCCAATAGCTAGGAATTCACCTAGTAATAAAATTAATAAATCATGAAGGGAAAAGAAGGGGGAAGTAAAAAAGATTAAATACATTGCATTAAAATTTGTTGAATATAAAATACTTAACTTTATTTGTTTAAAATCAAACATTCTTAATAATTCATAACAAGCTAGCAAATTAATTGCAATGATAGCTCAATGTTTCTGATATGTTTTACATTATTGTTACATTTGGTCAACATTTTACTACCATAAAAATATGCTTCATATAAGTTAATTAATTTAAATCATGCCTTTAAAATAAACTATGTTGATGTGAAAGGGATTGTTAGTCATTATTAGTGTTATAATAATGACTAAAAGATATCGCTATTTTAAGTGCGTTGTTGTAATTTTACATATTTTGTAGAAAATGACAATCTTTCTCAAGTGTAATATATAAATTACACTTGAATCTAATAGTAAAAATGTAGAGATTATAAAAAAATATATTTTTGTTAATAAATAGGCCTAGCTTTGTAAACAAGTTGAAATTTGTACAGGGATTATCATCTGACAGCTACCCTCTCCGACCACCCGTGGAGTAGCCCTAATGTTTGTAGGTTAGGATTAGATTGACAGCGCATGAGCACATGCGCAGAACTCAAAACCAGACGTGACTCACTTCTACGCCAGGGCTCTTCTCGTGTGCCAATCTCTGTACGTTTGTTTTAAACAGTTGTTACACAGGTTTTCTGATTATTGTAATTGTGTATATCACTATTTTCTTGATATTGAATGTGTAATTAGTATTAGTAAAAAATATCCTCTCGCTTCGCTCATATCACTGCTTTGGCTCTAGCAGGCCTCGAAGCTATACATATTTAAAAAGGCTCCATTTGCTATGATCCTTTCCTTAATTCGGCCCTGCCGGATCTCATAACTATACAAATATCACATTTTCATCTTGGGAAGTCAAGGTTCAAAATTATATTTTTGACAATAACTTTGTTATTTATAATCGTAGAGAGATGGGATTGGTACTATTACATTCTGCAAATTTTTAACTCTTTTATTTCAAGTTATATAGCACGTGAAGATCAGTAAAAAAATGGAGATTAAAATTTTTGCAAGTACAAAATTTGCCCTATTCTTTGTATACTGAGTAAGTAAAATGTTATCACATTGTTCACAGACAATGTACAACCAAACATGTCTTTATTAATATTATACATATAGAATATCTATATTTATTTTTACAATTACTTTACAGTGCTTTAGATATGCTAGCTGCTGCGAATGACAACATAGAGCCACATATGTTGATTAAACATTTACCAGAGATGTTTTCTTTTCTACAAGACAAACCCTGGTTACATCATAGATTGAAGATTGAAGCCTTGTATAAGGGAGCATCCGAACAACAAAGAGAAGAAGTGGAAGCTGTGAGAAGAAATGAAGCATTGATCATACCTGGCAGTATTGATTATGCTTCGTAAGTTATTTGGTTTAATATGTTTCAGTAGAGAATCGTATATCATATCGACATTATAATTCAACACTTTCTGTGCTGATATCGTACCTAATGCAATTATACAGTCTTTGTATTGTTGCCAACGTTGTACTCAATAGAAGTTCAAATTTATTTAGTTAATACTATTTCTATAATACTTTCAATTCGATTTGAGAGTATAATTATTTGTAATAGTTTTGCTGTTAATATTTAATGTTGTTTTACACATAATGTTCATAAGAGAGGTATTATAAATGCTTTTGTGACTTTATATTCCCTCAGACTTGGCTGTAACTACAAAGACATCATGATATCATGTTCATCATGTGAAATAGATTCAACTTTGAAAACTTGCATTTTATAACTACAACAAATTCTTGACTTTTTTATAATAATATAAATTATCACTTCATGACCATAACAATCTAATGACTATATATAATAATATAAATTATCACTTCATGACCATAACAATCTAATGACTATATATAATAATATAAATTATCACTTCATGACCATAACAATCTAATGACTATATATAATAATATAAATTATCACTTCATGACCATAACAATCTAATGACTATATATAATAATATAAATTATCACTTCATGACCATAACAATCTAATGACTATATATAATAATATAAATTATCACTTCATGACCATAACAATCTAATGACTATATATAATAATATAAATTATCACTTCATGACCATAACAATCTAATGACTATATATAATAATATAAATTATCACTTCATGACCATAACAATCTAATGACTATATATAATAATATAAATTATCACTTCATGACCATAACAATCTAATGACTATATATAATAATATAAATTATCACTTCATGACCATAACAATCTAATGACTATATATAATAATATAAATTATCACTTCATGACCATAACAATCTAATGACTATATATAATAATATAAATTATCACTTCATGACCATAACAATCTAATGACTATATATAATAATATAAATTATCACTTCATGACCATAACAATCTAATGACTATATATAATAATATAAATTATCACTTCATGACCATAACAATCTAATGACTATATATAATAATATAAATTATCACTTCATGACCATAACAATCTAATGACTATATATAATAATATAAATTATCACTTCATGACCATAACAATCTAATGACTATATATAATAATATAAATTATCACTTCATGACCATAACAATCTAATGACTATATATAATAATATAAATTATCACTTCATGACCATAACAATCTAATGACTATATATAATAATATAAATTATCACTTCATGACCATAACAATCTAATGACTATATATAATAATATAAATTATCACTTCATGACCATAACAATCTAATGACTATATATAATAATATAAATTATCACTTCATGACCATAACAATCTAATGACTATATATAATAATATAAATTATCTACCAACCGATTTAATGACCACAATAAATTATTGACTTTATATAATAATATAAATTATCTACCAGATATTTCATGAGCAATTTTTGATTTTATATAATAATGTAAATTATCTACCAGATATTTCATGACCACGTAAAATTATTGATTTTATATAATAATATAAATTATCTACCAGACATTTCATGACCACAACAAATATTTGATTTTATATAATAATGTAAATTATCTATAATAATAAATTACCTTGTCTATGGTTCTTGTAATTTCAGTCGATTTCTATATTATGACATGTTTCAGAGTCGGTTCTTCATCATCAGATATCCATTTAATTGTGCACTATGAAGAGATCATCGCACATTAAAATGTTTACAATTATATAACACTTACACTAATACAAAAATGAATTAATTAATGAGTACTTCGCCGGACATGCCAGCGTGTACACCTAGTGAAAGACATTGTTGTTTTAATTAATGTTTGTGTTAGTGTAAGTGTTATATAATTGTAAACATTTTAATGCGCAATGAGCTCTTCAGAGTGAACAATTAAACAGATATGTGATGATGGAGTTATGACTCATATTATGAAACATGTCATAATATAGAAATCGACTGAAGTCACAAGACAAACCATTCAAGGTAATTTATTATTATAAGATTTAATTGTGACTTGATACCACAAAATGTATTTTAAATGATCTACCAGATATTTCATGAATTAAAAAATGATTGACGTTATATAATAATATAAATTAGCTACCCTACAATTTCATAACCACAGCAAATTCTTGACTTTGTATAATAACATTACCTTTATTAATAATTATTATATACGCAACAATTTCATGAGCACAACAAATGTAAATTATTTAGCAGGCTTACATTGGTGACAAAAATTTGTAATATAACCAAAACAATTGCTAGATTCTCATAAAACATTTTCCACCTGATGGAGTTCACTATAGGTAAAGAAATTCTTCTTTTTTCTTCAAAGTGGGGAATTTCTACTTGGAACAAACTATGTGACCATATAAGGAATAATAATGATTTATGTTCAGTGTATATTTTACGGCGTACCATACAAGAAACCATTCCAGGTTAAGATTTTTTTTTTTAATATATATATAGTTATAATTTATTTTTAAACACATATATAGTTTCTCTTTAAATCTGTTTTTTAATTTAAAAAAAGGAAGGAATAATAAATAAATACAAATATATTTTTACAGTGTTTTTTCACATAAAATTTCAATATTTTATCAATTTTTATCATAGCTATTTATAAAATTTAACTGTATTGTTGTTAAAATCTTAAGTGTATAGCATGTATTTTAAATATTAAAAGAAACACAGTCATCATAAATGTGTGTTTAGTAACAAGTTGTTGAAGATTGAAAAATTGTACAGGATTTTCAACTCAAAATTAAATGACAACCAAAATGTTAAAGTGGAAATTTATCCCTAGTATTTATTATGAGGAAGAGGACTAAGTTTTTCTTGAATTTAGAGTAGTATTTGTTGACAACACAATTTTTGGGCATCAAACTCTCTCCCAAATCTTTCCAATCTTTGAAACTGTACATCCACTAGCAAAACGTCTAGTAAATAGGCTTCTTGGGGCATTATTTTAAGAACATTTTGTATATTTAATGCTTAAAATGATTTGCAATTTAATTTTTTTCCAGTGACTGCCTCTAATCAATATTGATCTTGTTTGGTAATATTATTGATATTGTTTAATGATCTTTCGAGAGTGAGAATCAACTCTCATTATCAAGTGATAAATCTGTAATACGGAAAAAGTAAAAAATACAAACATCCTAGTAGCCTAGGAGAAACTAGAACTAGTAACATAAAAAATAAAGGTTAAGTAATGAAATCTCAGCTTGAGCAGTCAAAGTAAGTAAAACTAAATACAAACGTGGTCAGAAAAATCCACATATCACTATACAATGTACAACAAACAACTGACTAATACTGTCAGCGAGAGTAAAGAAGTCCCCTGCGCTCTGGCTTATCCGAAAATTGCAGGCGCTTACTTGAGTAAGCGCCACGCTCCGTCGCACACGACATTCTGCGCTCACATTAACTGTCGCAAAACATGTAAAATGGCCAAGTGACATTTTCCTTCATTGTATCTATTTAATTGTGTTAGATCACTGCAATGATAAACGTTGATGCCTATATTCCAAACGTAAGTGCTCGTACAACGAGAAAAATTATGAACGATCTAGGCTTTAAGTTTGTCAAAAGGCAACGCAGGTCGATTCTTATTGAAAGGGAAGACATAGTGCAATGGAGAAGACAATACCTACTCAAAATAAAGGAGTATAGAGAGCAACAAAAAAATATTTTCTACTTAGATGAAACTTGATGTGCTGCCGGTCACACTGTAAAAAAGGCTTGGACACCAACTAACATAAAGTGCCAGTTGACCGAATCTCCGCCTCACTCCGACCGTTCCACAACTATAATTGCATCTGCGATGGGTCACTCAACAGACGTTGTACAGGGATGCCATATTAGCAGAAATAAAACTCCCTGCGACACTAAATGTTTGGACAGCGCAGAGCCCAGCCCTCAATCTGAGCGCCTGCAAATCCGTGCGGTTACATCAACACACTGGTGCATACCGTCCTGGTTGAGGGGACTTCTTTACTCTCGCTGACAGTATGGGTTGCTTATCAATGGAGGGTTTACCTAATGGTTTATTAGTGTGAACAATCTTTTAACCCTTCTTTTTAAAATTTAGTGTATGATCTAGTCATCACTCCTACTGGCAATTTAATAAAACCATTTCAGTCTTACTTTATGTTTTGTGAACTAACATGCCCATGAAGATGGAACTATACTTCATCAGTAATCAAATGCAGAAACAGGTCTAACTCTCTATTAGTGATTTTTATGAAAAGCAAGTTCAAGTAATTAAAACATTTTAGTTTGTCTACTTCCTTCAATTGTTGCTCAGATGTTACACGAAAGTATCTTGCACCACAATGAGAATTTTACGTCACATAGTTGTTATAACTTTCATATAGATTTTGTCAAACTTGATTTAAATATTAAATATGACCTCTGGAGTCCTAACAGTAGATGGCTTTTCCATTTTATACTTGTAATCACAGAACCAGTAATATACTAATACACTATTTTTCCCCGATCTCTTTGTTGGAATATTTGTATTAGGAAACTTATCACCTAATGTTTCCCGTCTTTTCTTGAAGGATCTTGAACAAAAGCTTTGATTATTTCAATTTTTTTTTTTTTTTTTTTGTATGAAATGAGACATTTTGAGAATAACACAACTAAAACTTTAAATGCATTGTAATCTAAGAAGCATTAATAATGTTTTATTTGGTACCAATAGACAGTAATGATAATAGAAACAATGAATAATAGCACTAGTAGTAGTTCCAAGCTACTAAACAATCGTGAACATTAATCAGAAACCGATTTAATAGTAATGAACAAGGACGTATACAGCGAGAATTAGGGGTCAGTTGCTCCCTCCTAGAGAGGAAATTTTTCAAGATACTTGCATTAGATACAAAGAAATCGAGAACTCCTTTACACTAGTTTTTAATACATAGTCCTCAAATTTGATGACAGTCGTCTCTGACATAGATTACATTTCTTTGTGCCTCAGTACCTCTGCCCCACGGTCTTACATACAGGTCTGATAACTCTATGGTAGAGGGTAGGAAATCTTGTCTCACGCATTGAAACCAGAATGTTAGTTGTGGCAGCGTACTTTTGAGGGAGCTACACGTTAGAGGAGAG
The DNA here is from genome assembly GCA_963513935.1 of Aphrophora alni. Classification (NCBI taxonomy): domain Eukaryota; kingdom Metazoa; phylum Arthropoda; class Insecta; order Hemiptera; family Aphrophoridae; genus Aphrophora; species Aphrophora alni. The sequence goes on from OY740772.1 coordinate 89,594,993, forward strand.
AGACTACATACCACATTATAGCACCACTGCTTACACAAATACGTGAGCTCTGACATCGGGGCCTGGTGACGTGTTCGAACAGGTCACAAAGTTCCCCGTTCGATGACAATGCTCCTGGTGTCTGAAGTCTTTCACCGTGGCCTCAGTTTGTGAGACAACCCCCACCATCGATTATGATGAAAGCCAAGAGAAGATTGAGAAGAATTCATGGGGTTTGTGGAATTAAAAGACCTAGATGCCTTATGCATTGCAGGAGCTATCTATAGCTTTATTATCAGCCAAAATCTTTCACCAGAAAATTGTATAAGATTTTATTTTGATGGCTGTTCTATGATGGTCAGCATAGAAGGTGGATTGCAGGCAATTCTAATAAGAAACTATTCTCTATCATTATGTTTTCATTGTTCAACCCACAAATTAAATCTTGTAGTGAATGATGCCAATAAAATAGCAGAAATTAAAACGCAGTAGCAACTGTGAAGGATACTATAAGTTTCTTCATAGAACCATCTGGTCGTAGGCACTCGGCACCACACCTAAGAAGATTTTACTTGACTGGATGGTCTGAAAAATATAAAAGTATCAGAAAGTTTTCTCAACATTTCCCAGAAATTATGAAAGCTTTACAAAAGCTATCTGAAGTTGGTAATTCCGGTACAAGAAAATCTGCTTATCAACTACACTTGGTTATTACAAAGTCATCATTTGTTATAGCACCAGTAACTAAATATTTGGCTGTTTTCAGCCTGTTGTTAATACTTTACAAGCAAAAAGCATGGACCTTATCATGGTGAGAAATCACCAAAACTAAATCCTGACTGTCCTCCAAAAGGACCGTGAACATGTGGAACTAATAGCCAAAAAGATACATTAGAAAGCGGAAGATATTGCCAAAAATCTAGGAGATAAAAATCACTATACCACGTCAAGCTATGAAACAAAAACACAGAAGTAATCCATCAGAAGACTTTATCAATGAGAATTGGAGGCGTTCTTTGATCATACCCTACTTAGACTCCATAACTACATCTCTAAAGCTTCGATTCTCAATAGAAAACATCCCAACCTTCGCCCTAACGAAACTCCATCCATTCGTGATGCGGAAAATAAGCATCACGGATGTTCAAGAAATATCTAAGTCTTCTACAGAGTTCTATAGGTTGGATGATATAAAGGCTGAATTGGATGTCTAGTATTATCTATCGAAGACAAAAAATCTAACGGAAGAGAATTTAAAATAACTTGAAGTAGTAGAGCTGTTCAAAGAATCAAACATTTTCTACCCTGCAAAAAGACAAGGCTTATCCATTCTGCTAGCTCTTCCGTCTACTACAGCCACGGTAGAATGCAGCTGCAGCATACTTTAAAGATTGAAGACATGGCTGAGAATCACAATGGGAGAAGAGAGGCTGACTGGGCTTTTTTTAATGAGTGTACATAGACAATTCATAAAACAAAACCAAGGTAGTATAAAAAATATTGTTTTAGATAGATTTTCAGCAAATCCAAGAAGGTTGATTCTAGTGTAGACTTACTGTCATTTCTTTATTATGTTCCCTGTTTATTATGTGTTCCCTTTTCTTGAATTTTGTGTTAGATCTTTACCTTATCCCAGTTTACCCCCTTCCCCAGCCCACCAAATCAAATTGCACGACCTCTCTCCCCCCCCCCTCTAGCACAGATCATGGGTACGCCCTTGGTAATGAAGTTGTAAGAATGAGTTGTAAAAAATAATCTACTAAATATTCTAAATTCAAGGTGCAGTGTATTATTATTTGTTTTGTAAAGGTAATTACGAATTATATATTTTTAGAATTATGAACAAAGAAAAACCCCAAACCACAAAATAACACAACTACACAAAACTATATAATGTGTTTATATTACCTTATGTACATTTCGATAGCTCTGCTATCATCTTCAGAAGTATACTACACTTAAGAGAAATAGTGTACCTCTGAAGATGATAACAGAGCTATCGAAATGTACATAAGGTAATATAAACGCATTATACAGCTTTGTGTAGTAGTGTTATTTTGTAGTTTGAGGGTTTTTCCTTGTTCATAAATACAATCACCACAGTGCTCTAGTGATTTATTTATTTTTACAATTGTTTCCAAATTTTTTTAATATTTTACTTAATACAGCATTGAGCCAATAATTAATTTTTTTTTTTTTTTTTTGTTTTCAGTACAAAACTTAATCTCTCATATGAAGAACAAGAAAAATTAATTGCAGTTCAACCTCAGACGGTGAGTGTTTCATAAACTGAAAAAAATGGGCTGTCTTTTAACTTTGGTATACAATAATATTATCATATGATTTATAATAACATATTACCAAAATTTGGTTTTAAGTTAGACTGAAATAGAACACATAGCCTATTATGTTTAGATTTTGTATTGATAGGAGACACTGTCTTACTTTGGAATGTGGTTATTGGTATTACCTAGTAGTACACAAATAGAAAAACACTGAAGTTCTGAAATATTTCGTAGACACTGTTTACTTTCTCAATCAGTAGAGAGAGTTATAGAGAGCTTATATATCACACTTACGTCAAAAATATTGATTTTTATTAGATTTGCTGCCTTCTATTAGATTAAAGTGTGAACTATGTAATCATCTAGTTGCCAGTGTTACCAGGGAATTATTCTGTTTAAAATATCCTTTCGAAAAAGTAATGCATTCGTAAGAAACCATACCACATCTCAGCTACACAAATCTACCATTGCGAAAGTGGCTTGGTTTAAAATTAAAATAAGAAAAACATGAAGTTCAAAGAACGATTAATTTTAAAATATTTAAATTCTTCCTCATTTCCTGAATTAAATGATGAACTCTTAAAAGTTTGTAATAAATACTTTGTACTTCAGATTCTAATTCAGATTATGATGACAGTGAAGATAAAGCCAATTAATTTTACAGCAAAAGAACATTCATTGCCTTAATTTATTAAGTTTTGTAGCTATTTTTTACATTATGTAAAACAGTTTTAAATTGAAAAAATAATTAGATTTTTAATTATTTTTAAATTTAAAAAATAATTACTTTATTTTAATAGTAATAACATAGTTACACTCACTTTATGGCTGTAATTTTAAACTAATTCAATGCCCATAACCATCAAATAATTATTGTATTTTTTATATTTTTCTTTCCCCCAAACTTTAACGCACATTTCTCGCAATTTTCATGTTCAAAAATCCAAACTTACAAAATTTATAAATAATTCAATTTTAGACCCATTTTAAGTTCTATTTATTTAAATAACCAACTTGCTCTATCGATGGTATAAAAAACTAAAATACATTCTGGAGGGAGTGATTTTATAAGTAATAATATAAAATCACACCCTCCAGAATGCAACCACTCAGAACTAGGAAGATGGGAACTGTCTCATCAATTGGTCATAAAATTTAGAGAACCCTCTAAACTTAATCTTGAATAAATCATCCTTTATCCTCTTTCCTCTCCTAACAGGCTTACTTAAAATTAGTATACTTAATTTAAAAAATTATATGATAATACAAAACAATCTGCAAAGTCTACTCACAAATTGCATTTGTCTCCTTAATGACAATGCTTGACTACACGCTCTATTATTTTACTGATATTACTAGATAAATTTAGATGGAAAAAAAATTTATCTCTCCTTTTTATAATCGTAATGTTGTACCTTCAAACTTCCATCTTTTTCTGTAGCTAAAAGATTTTTTGGGGATAGAAAAATGATAATGAATTGAAAAAAATCGGTTATGGATAAATTAAATAGATTTATATGAAGAAGAGATCAACAAGTGTTTTAATTTCCATGGTGTTTAAATCTCTATGTATTAAAATAAATAAATATAGTTGGATTACTAGTTGAAATTTCATTAATTAATCAAGTTTTCTATAATCTATAACAAAACTTACTTTAAAATGATCCTCGTAAATCATTCATATTTCTCAATTCAATGGCTTCTGACAGAGACTGTTGTCATTCATCTTTGTCTGTTTTCCATTAATACTAAACAAAATAATGTCCACAGCCATCAATTTAATATTGTACTGTTTTTCTTCTCAGAGTATTTTTTAAAATTTATATATTATATATATATAATTATGGCAACCCACAATTTCCTAGATTAGATTTTATTTCTGTTTGCAGATTGCAGCAGCCAGCAGAGTGCCCGGTGTAACTCCGTCTACAATCCTCAGACTTATGTATTATGTCAAACGAGAGATGACACAAACAAATTCACAATTTCCCATTACATTATAACATTATGGTTGGTGAGGTAATGTTCAAAATATATTTTAAATCTTGAACTACTGTTCTTCTGTCAAAACATTTTCCTTGTTTTGAGATAAGAGTCCAGACTTCTTGTGTGAGAATAGGCATGAAGCTGTGGGTACACAAAATTCTGTTCAGATAATTTGTTCTAGTTTTCACAAAAAGAAAAGCTTAGACATTATGATGTTAGTAAAATTGCCATAATCCTTAATTACCTTACTTAAATAGTAAAAGTTGAAATTGCTTGTGATTAACTTGTACAACTGATTTACTCATTTCAATCTCACTCTTCTTTTTTTAAAAAGCCACTTAAATCCGATTACCCTCAATTACACTACTACTCAGTTTATTTCACAGTTCCTTGTGGCATTTAAAAAAAAACTTCAACAATATCCATTCTGTGACATCTTTAGTAATAATTAAAACTGAACAAAATTGTTAGATCTCTTTGTAGATATCACTTTGAGATAGAAACAAATTAGTAAAATATAATTTCCCAATTGTAAAATGGACAGATAAAACAGGAAATCTGATATATGGATGGCAAAATAATTTTAAAAGAGGTTTGAAGGAAGGATAATATGGAGATGGAGAGGAGTGATGAAGATATATATATAAGCACAGGAAGATGTTAATACCTGTTTATTCATACAGTGTTCAAAATATATCAGAACACCTCTAATTTAAATAGAGATACCGTATTAAACATCAAATTTTGTAAAATCGACTTCCTATATCTACAGAGTAAGCCAAAAATTAGGTACCATATACAGGATTTTTCCGACTTTGTTTTATGGTACTATGTATTTTTGTGCGTTTTCTTAAAGTAGAGCAACAAAATATTAAAAGATTTTTCAAATTTGTTTTCTTATTTAGATTTATAGTGGTTAAAATGTAAAATTAGACATTTTATGAAAGATTGCCTTGTTCTGTTTACCAATGCTTGGACTGTTTCCCTTCTGTAGTTTGGCAGTGACTTAAATTAGATTGTAGCAGTCATTTATTATAATATAGTGTAGCATCTCTGGGGGGAATTTTGTCGCTTCATTGTAATATTCACTGTGTTAAGTCGTTGATATCATTTGGTCTAGTTTTATAAACATTATTTTGTAAGTACCCCTTAAAAAATTAAAGAGGTAGGTCGGGTGACCTTACAGATAATTCAATTGCTCCTCTCCTACCTCTCCACTGTTTTCGAAAGTTTTATCTATGTTGATTGAATATAGTTATTTATTATAACATAGTGTAGCATCTCTGGGTTGTAATATTCACTGCGTTAAGTCGTTGATATCATTTGGTCTAGTTTTATAAACATTATTTTGTAAGTACCCCTTAAAAAATTAAAGAGGTAGGTCGGGTGACCTTACAGATAATTCAATTGCTCCTCTCCTACCTCTCCACTGTTTTCGAAAGTTTTATCTATGTTGATTGAAAATAGTTATTTATTATAATATAGTGTAGCATCTCTGGGGGGAATTTTGTCGCTTCATTGTAATATTCACTGCGTTAAGTCGTTGATATCATTTGGTCTAGTTTTATAAACATTATTTTGTAAGTACCCCTTAAAAAATTAAAGAGGTAGGTCGGGTGACCTTACAGATAATTCAATTGCTCCTCTCCTACCTCTCCACTGTTTTCGAAAGTTTTATCTATGTTGATTGAAAATAGTTATTTATTATAATATAGTGTAGCATCTCTGGGGGGAATTTTGTCGCTTCATTGTAATATTCACTGCGTTAAGTCGTTGATATCATTTGGTTTAGTTTTATAAACATTATTTTGTAAGTACCCCTTAAAAAATTAAAGAGGTAGGTCGGGTGACCTTACAGATAATTCAATTGCTCCTCTCCTACCTCTCCACTGTTTTCGAAAGTTTTATCTATGTTGATTGAAAATAGTTATTTATTATAATATAGTGTAGCATCTCTGGGGGGAATTTTGTCGCTTCATTGTAATATTCACTGTGTTAAGTCGTTGATATCATTTGGTTTAGTTTTATAAACATTATTTTGTAAAATACCCCTTAAAAAATTAAAGAGGTAGGTCAGGTGACCTTACAGATAATTCAATTGCTCCTCTCCTACCTCTCCACTGTTTTCGAAAGTTTTATCTATGTTGATTGAAAATAGTTATTTATTATAATATAGTGTAGCATCTCTGGGGGGAATTTTGTCGCTTCATTGTAATATTCACTGTGTTAAGTCGTTGATATCATTTGGTTTAGTTTTAGAAACATTATTTTGTAAATACCCCTTAAAAAATTAAAGAGGTAGGTCAGGTGACCTTACAGATAATTCAATTGCTCCTCTCCTACCTCTCCACTGTTTTCGAAAGTTTTATCTATGTTGATTGAAAATAGTTCGTTTTGTATTTCTTTAATCAAGTTGTAAAATTGTTTTATATTTTTGATGTTTTCTTTCAATTGGACCCAAAGATAATGGTATGTTTTCATATGACATCTACAGTACTTTATTTTCCAACTACAAACAAATCCTATTATTGTTATTCAATACAACACATTCCAATTACCATAATGAAAAATTTAATGGGGGCCATCGTAGTACTTACCCAGCCTCATCGTTACAATGTGTTACAATAAAATCCTCTAAATGTATTGTCCAAAGTTGGTCTTTTGGGCCTTGTAGGAAATATTAAATTGTATTAGTAGATCAAGTATACATAGTATGGGTTAATTTGTTTAAAACACTTGTGTCTAAACCTTGTAATTGTGTATTCATTACTTTCTTGGCATAATATAGGCTCTAACAGGCATCATAGATGTTGTATATACCGTCTTCACTCATGTCAGTATCTTGGCTGTGGCAGACCAAGAAGTTGTACATATACACACCTTTGCTACAAAGCTGAAGAAACGTACACTCGATACGCTTTTGTTGATGACTTGACCAAGCCAATGCCAATCAGTATCATGTTGTACCAGTAACAGAAAAACTCTTATCACAACCTATTTCTAGTTCAAACATAATGGATAGAAAGTGGCTGTCAACATCTTCACAGCTCCATTAAAACCTATTTCTTTTTTGTGGGGCAATCATAATTATTAGTAATATATTTGGCTGGCTAACCTTTCATTGAAAGTCTATAATGTAAAATGGTATTTATGTTAAAATAAAAATAACTCCTATAAATTGTAAATGAAACAAAAGTTGTATTTTGTCATTAAATATACAATTAAAAATGAATTACATGTTACATTTGAACATAGCATTCACATATTAACAATGTACAACTGCTGGTAGTTATGTACAATAGTAATTAAGGATGTTGTGCGGTAACATGTCAGCAGGAATAAAACATGCTCTGCATAGAATCAGTGTCAATGTTCAGTCTTTCAAGTTTTTGTTATACATATGTCACAATATTTGGTATTTCTAGAAGTAAAACAGTTTACAATGTACTTACAGTAATAAAGATAAAGATCATATGTTCATATATATTCTTATAAAGCTTTAATTCTTTTATGATCAGCAGAGTGCTGATGTTTTCGGAAACTAAATTTGATTTTTAATGGAATCATTATGTTTAAGAAGCATGTTATATTTAATTAATTTAAGTTAGTTTATTTATATGCATTATATAGAAAGTTATCAATTAAACATGATCAAATCTAATCAGGTAGTTTATTACAATTTCTAGGCTATGAATTCGGCTACCTTATTTATTTATAAGAAATGTGGTAATAGAAAATAAATTGAAAATTTTGTTTGTACAATTGAATAATGTTAAGCATCAAATTAAATAATGGTTGATAAGGCCAGAACAAGATTGTCAAATGAATAAACTTTTAAAATGCTGTATTTTTTAAAATCATTTATATATCATAACCTTATTTTGCTAAGCCATCAATTAGATTTATTATACAGTAGACTCACGACTACCTAGCCCTCTAGGCTATATATTCTGGCGTGGGGTGTGGTGTAAATAAATTTGGATCCATAAATTTAGTCTATAAAAACAGTTAATGTACACAAATTTAATTATGCTATGAAACAATACTCATGTTTAGTTTTCACAAATTTAGGTCTATAGATTGCAAAGGAAGTGATTTACCCCGACCGTCACATTAAACCAGATAATCTGTAGCTTACTGTATTATCACATACAGTAACTATTTTTTATTTTGTAAACCTAACTCCTCTCAATTTGTTTCCTATTTTCAATTTCACACTCAAAATGATTGAATAATAATGTAATTATTGTGTGGTAAATAAACCCTCAAATTTACAATTTCATTACAAATTTGAATTATGATTATTCCCCATTCTTGAAAAAAAAAATATGACTCATATTTCACACCTCTTACATCATAATCTACTCCTCTTATATATAGTTATGAAATAAAATTAAGTTTCATTTGGTACTGCACTTAAAGAAATGTTCTATAGTCAATCTGACACCCTGTTCTTAAAATAATTTTTCACAAATATTTTACATTTTAGTCACCACAACAAAAATGGATAAGCCATATTGAAAACTTTGATAACCAAAAATCCAAATAAGAACTATCAAAATATTCACAGTATTTCATATGATTGGAAAAGTACAAGGAATGAAATGTGGTTAATTGTAATTTAAATTTTTGAACAAAAACAATTATTCCAAGATCAGTTTTGTGTTGTTTATAAATTTACTAAAAAATAAATGTAACCAAATATAATTTTTTTTTTAAATTGTATTTAAAAAAATAATCAATTCTCAAAAATGTTAAAACTAAATTAAAGCTTTGCATACACACACAGTCTTAAATTCTAATATTTAGAACATGAAATTTCCAACACTTGTAAATTACAGTCAAATAATCTAAAACTAACTAAACATATGGTTATTTGTACAAAATTTTATTCAGTTTTATTTAACAAAAGTTGGCAAGCCTACAGTAAAAAAAGAAAAAGATTTGGAAAGAAAACTGTTTTAGCAATCATTCTGGTATTTCTGTAGCTTTATATACTGTTATAAAGTTTCCGTTTGTTATAAAACACTTTTTTAAAATCAAATATGAAAGTTAGTTTTTATACTCCTGATTTGATTAAGACTGCATACCTATATAAATTTTTTGTTTAGATGTGAATTGTATTTAGAGATGTTTTTATTATATAAATAATCATAATGAAGATATTTAAAATAAAATTTGTTATTTATAATCATAGGGTTCATAAGTTTTATATTTAGAATCATAAAGCATTTGACCTGTTTTATAATATCGTATCTATTATTGACTGAATAAATTAATTAATGTACTGTAATATTATTTAAACTACTTATAAAATTCATCTATCTGGATTTTTATTATTTTATTTTAAGTTTGTAATAAGTATGGTGAATTTTATTAACAAAAATAATAACTCAAATACAATTTAAAAAAATAATTGTTCCCAAATGTAGTTTCTAAAATCATGGCATTTTTTATTGGGATAGTAAAAGATTATAAATGTTTTCAAACATAATTTAATTACTAATCTCTTAATCTTCTGTAACTCCATTAATATTTTTTTTTTTTTTTTTTTTTTTTTTTAATGAAACGGAAGCAAAAATCTTTTTGATGTTTTAAAAAAATTAAGTTCATAATAAGTACGTTGAATTTATTCACAAAAGTAATATGGTATCAGTCTTACCTAAAACTCAAATACAATAAAATTAATGTTTCCAAATGCGGTTCCTAAAATCATGGCATTTTTTATTGGGAAAGTAAAAGATTATCAATGTTTTTAAACATAATTTAGTTACAATTTTTTTATGCTTCTCAAACTCCTTTAATCATTTTTAAATACGAAGTGAAAATAAAACTCGTTAGATGTTATTTTTAAATGATTCAAAAATGTTACTAAATTTTCAATATATAATATTATAACAGTTTTATTATCACAGAAATAAAAAAGTAAAAAGCTGTATTATTATTTTGAGATTAACAGTTTTGTTTTCCAAATTGTAAATAAACTCATTCTAGATAGTTACTTAATCTAAAAAGCCATAAATACTGAAATAAATCAAAAATATACAAAAATACTGACCTATTTTAATTAAATATTTACAGTAGTTTACAATTTCTTAAATAATAAGTTTAAATCGACTAAGTATTCTATTATTTTGAGCATAAACAAAAAAGTTAAAGATCACATATTTATCTTATATTCTATTCTAAGACATTCATTTATTATATACATATTACATATTATGTTTTAATTGTTTTCCCTTTTAATTAGTGCCTATAAAACGAGTAATGAAAATATAAAATAATTTGAACATAAGCTTTTATTATCATAATCTTTCTTAGATTATTTCTAACATATGTCTACTATATTAAATGTTAAGAAAGCATGTTTCAGGTTTATGACAAACGTTTAATATGAATAAACTAATGGATGTAATATTAAGTGAAGAACTTATTGCAAATTAACAATTTTGTGACTAAAAATATTTAAAATGTTTGTTAACAAATACAAAGTTTTAAATACAACTTAATATGAAATTCCAATTGTCAGATATAAACAGTAGGTACAAAAAGTCGGAATTTTATTTTCAGAAATAGTCAAATAAATTATATTATATACTGCAAACGTATTAATCGCTGGCAGTTTAATATTTATATTAATAGATGAAATATTTTCAAATGTAAATTACTATTTTATATTGACTAGCTACACATGAAATGAATGACTTCATTATGTTTATTTTAGTACACGCTTGTATCTATCAACAGCAAAAGTTATGTATAACACATATACATATATACAATTTGTTAAGTTAATTTGAATTGTGATAATCATACAAAAGGAAGAAAAAAATTATAACCAAAAACAAAATGTATAACCAATATACATATTATCTAACAAGGCATTGTAAATAAACACTAGTATGACCAGCTTATGTTTAAGTACCTTAATTAGTTCAAATCAAAGTAGTGTGTCAGATATTTAAACAACTTGACAATAATAATAATAGTCTACAAAATAATAATAAATATACATTTTACATATACATCACAATACACACGAAAAACACATACTGTTGTTTTTTGTTTGTTTTTTTTTTGGCCCTGTGTTAAATTTATCTCTAAAAAACTAACACAATGTTTCAAGAGCTTTAGTCGTTGATGTGTTCTGTTCGCCACAAGATGGCATCGCATGAGACGATGATGATCTCACATTGTTGCCTTCCGACGGTGTTTCTCGAAGACACCAAAGTCGTTTGACTGCTGCCCATACTTGAGGTTGACAACCAACCACAGCAAAGATTAAAACACCTTGAAGTGCATTAATCATATCAGTGAGATACCAGACATAGTTAGGTCCACCTATAATCCAGGAGGCTACGTCAGCGATCCATGTCACACCCATTACAACTACCAGTTTTAAACAGACTCTGCCTAAAGTGGCTCTGAAGAAGAAAAAGAATATAATTAGAAAATTTATAAATTCAGCATAAACAAAAAGAAAATGTATTGAAATTATTTTCTTACATAAATATGGAACTTATGCATTTGAGGCAAAATAATACAGTCAAAATTTAATAGTTTTAATACATAAGTAGTTCATAATAAACTAGTTGTTTCCAGGTAAGAACATTAACAGTTTTGAATAACTATATTTGTGTCTGTCATTGGAATTTTCTTATTGACAAGTAAGTGTTTGACAGTTTCCATGCACTGGCATTTAGAATATCTAAGCTCCAACGCAATCACATATTAACAATAAGCCATATAAACTGTTTAGTTTTGTGAAATGTAAGTAATCAATCAAAACACAAAGTAAATCCCCACAAATAAAGTAAACACTATATTGAGTTAACCTAACAATAATTTTAAACAACTATTATAAATTATTACAGCAAAACAAAACATATTCCAAGTTATCCAAAACGTATTCCAAAAAGTTATTTTTGTTGTTATTTACCCTTAACAGGCATGTTATTTAAATGATAAATTTATTACAAAATAAGTGTTTCCAAAGAAAATGAATAATTTTTGTCAAATATGCAGGTAACACTATGAAATTTGATACTTCAAACATTAAATTCGGCCCTCTAATAAAGAAATACACGAGTGCAGAAATTCTTTAGCGAATTAACTATAAGATGAGTATTTAAGACAAAAAATGATGCTTATGTTTTGTTTTGTTTTTACATCATTTGCAATAATTGTTCCTTGTTTTGTCGGTTGTATGTACATCAACCATTTTTCAACAATAAAAAAGGGTTGTAACTCGGGAACTACTGCGCCAACTTTAAACGTATTTTCAGTTCTAATTACTGTTCAAATCATGTACCAACTCTGTGCCAGTGACAAAATATATGTTGAAAATTCTGGTTTTCATGTTACTCTTCAGACAGTGAATAATTCAAATTAGTGAATCAATTCGATTCAGACGCCAGATACTGTTTCTAAATAGGAAAGAAAACATATAAGTAGTTCTTGTGTTATATAAAAAGCTTACAGACAGAGAGGCGGTGTGTTTTATAAATTTTAAATAGTTTGTACCATGCAAAGGTTCAGGTCATGGCAGACAGAAATCATTATAAAGACTAGGTACTCATGAACTTTTCAAAAATCTGTTCAAATTTTTCTAACTGTAATTATTATAAGATAATAAAAACAATAAATGATTAGATTGAAATGGAATTTATTCTCACCAGCCTATCTAATTTAGATTACTTGTAAAACAAGTATTAAAGCTTAATCTCATTAACTCATGTAGGCATAAACAATGGCTTGCTAGATAAAGGCAACATTGGATAGACGCCCTGGCTTCTCTGATTATACTGGCATTGTTTATCTTGAGAAGTGTCAAACCATGAATTTATTAACAATACTGATTATCTGATCATCCATCTTGTTTATTGTTTTGTTTTGAACTTGTATTGTGTATACAAAATTACTTTTCTATGTTCAATGTCTTTGACCTTTATTGTATCATTAATCACTGCATATTTATTTGTATGGACTAGATTATGCACAAACTTTCTCTCATATTCTGATTAAACACATATTTAAGTTAAATATGTTCAGATTTGTTGCAAAGGAATCCTTTGGGGTTTGATGGCAAATGTTCAATGATAGCAATAAGGGTTTATTTTTGTTTTAAATCATTATTTTTTAAAAAAGACTGTCATCTTCTGGGATACCTGAAAAAATTTTGAGGTAGAGGATAAGCCTGTGTTTTATTTTATTTAATAGGAGATGAACTAGTCCCATTAAGCCTGTATGTATCAAGAGGAGAGACTGGAGTTAGACTCGCTGACTGCTTGGATTTTGATCTTTTACACTCAGGATTTGAGGATTTAACCAACTAAAGAAATAGTTAACAAAGTGAAAATAGTTGTAGATGAAACTGTACAATAACAGAAATGCAATGAAATAGTGATACTTTATGTGATGGTCTTATTACATATCTGGAAGGTCAAAATGATACCTTGCTGTCGGATAATTTTCTCTTCATAGGTTTCAATTACAAATCAAGCTGAAAAGTTTTGCTACAAAGAACCGACTGATTATTTTAATTAAATTTAAAAGATTATTACTTTTTTTTTAGACAACAGTTCATGTAGTATACATATTGCGAGTATTTTTTAATGGATTTAATAAAACATTTAGAGTAGCCGTAATTTGTATTTTTAATCATTTAACCTTCTCAAACCATTTTACTAACTATTTTGTACTTATAAGCGAAATGGGTATAGAATGAAATAAATTTAATATTGTACAGTGTTATACAATTAAACTGTTTTGTTGATTTTAATTTTGTTTTTGTTAAATATTTTTAATCAGAAGTTGACTGTAGTTTTATCAGGACATGTAATTTAAATAATACATTGATGACACATTCATCGAAATTAAAAACAATAGTAAGATTCTCTTAGGGGGTCACACATAGTGAGTACAGAGGTGGCAATCCAGATGTAACCTGTCATGTTATAGGTTTAGATTCCTCTCTTTCATCTTTCCTATTAGGTCTCTCTTTATAAGCTCTTGTTTTTTTATGACCATGGTGCTATTTGCCTTTAAAGATCAAAAAATAATAAAATGTATATTTATAATAATTACTCTTTTATTAATAAATATTTGTTAGTATAGACTATCAATTTTCTAATAACAGTTGTATCAATTTCAGCCATAATTAGTGTTCTTTTTTTAAAATCTCTACTAGAAGAAAGCACTTGTTTTGTGACTAGAATTGATCTAGAGACTAGAAATTTCCGATATAGCTTCATTACTAACATAAAAAAAAAAAAAGATAAATTTTCTAATGAAAATTGTTTCCAAAAATATATACATACATTTTTTATCTTAACGTCTACTTTAGGGCCACACAAATATTAGGTTAGGGGGAGTATCATATATGAAAAAATACAATGTCATCAACTGGACTCGAACCTACATAACCTTTGGTGGTTCACTATTGAATGAACTACTACTGGAGTTTCGGAATGAGTAATTACCAAAATAAACAGGGAGTTCCATCCAATAGAAAAATAATTACCTACCAGTAATTTTGGAGGAAATAATTCGAGTTATGTTCCTGAAATTTCTTTTATATCTGATTATATTACTTTACAAATTATATTATAATCATTTTAAAATTTACTACATTTTAAAATTATTTAAATGAACTCTTATAAATTTGTTTTATAACCCTATTTAGTTGAACAATATGAGAATGGTTTTGTATTTAATTTACTTGCCTCTAATTTTTGCCTTTTGAAAGCCACTCGTGTAATGAGATCATATAGACCGATTGTATTTACGTAGCTAGTACAACTTCGACTTGAGCAAGGGTGAAGCGCTCAGCAACAAGCTGCCAACTATACAACTAGAGTATATCACTATTGTGTTTTTCCAAACTTATAGCAACAAACTCTGTAATATATTTAGTAAACACTTAAAAAAATGTTTTATAATTTTTGATATTGTAAATGTATATAATATACTGTACTGACATCTTGGAAACTTTTTGTATGCCTTGTAATTGTCATTAAGTTAGTTGTGTTTTCAATTTTTTTCGTAAATGCTTTTTCTTCAGTTAGAATTGGTAATTAATGTGGAAAATTTGTAATTACGCACAACATACTAGATAGTTATCAGAGTTTTATTATATGAAACAATATACAGGGTGGCTGAAAAGAAACTACCACATCCCCTCTTATTTTTTAAAATAGTTGAATTCTCTTTGTATGAACCTCTTTAGGTGAGAAGGGCAACCTAAATAAGCAAAAGTTTAGGTTATTTTAATTGTGAGGGATGGGAGAGAGTTTGCTCAAAAATTTTAAATGGCATGTATAGGTGTTATTGATATCTTGTTTTACATCTCTATGAGACAAGGAAATGGTTAATCTTCGGTATCATTCTAGCTTCATAAATAAAATAACTTTTTTGGCTGACATTTTGTTTAGGGTGGTTAGAATTTAATTTTCTTTGACATTTTTCTTGTCTCAGAAATGTTTAAAATGAGGTTTCACAAACCTATAAGTGTCATTTGAAATTTTAGAACAACTCCCCAGCTTCCCACAATTTAATTAAATAACCTAAACCTTTGCTTTTTTACATTGCTCCTCTCTCCTAAATAGATTGACGCAAACAGAATTCAATTTTTTTTAAATAGAAGGTGGTGATAGTTTCTTTTCAGCCATTCTGTATGTGGAATTTTTCATACAGTATGTGTCCAATATAATCAAAATAGGCCTATAATTTTGGAACTCAGATACTATCAAATAGAGGATTAAAATAATTAAGTTTGAATGTGTAGTAAATGTAATTTCTCATTCTTATTAAGATCATATTATATTGTATATATATTTTCTTTCTTTTTTTTTTTTTTTTAATAGGTTCAATTTTTGGTAAAGAAAGTCATCGATTTTCAAGCCGCCTGGCTGAAACTGAGTTGTAGTACGTTAACATTTAAGTAAAGTTAATAGAACGCTTAATTAGTAACATTAAAATGATAAAAACTAAAAAGTACAAAACATTTGTGTTTTAGAATAGTCTGAAATATGGGAACATGAGCAAGCTTAAAAAAAAAAAAAAGCATTACCTTGATTCACATGAGGCTTAGCTAGATATCTGTAAAAAACACCCCCAAATCACTATAGAATATATATACCTTTCTGTGTTAGATTTCACAACTTCAGTTTTCCAGAGACCACAAGTTAACTCCCGAGCTGTCGCAGCAAACAACGTCAAATTCAGCAGCAATAGAACACCAATTGGTCCGAAGAAATATGTGAACAATTCTGTGTTGCCTGCGAACAGTTAAATAATATTTCATAAGTTTTTTAATGTAGACTGATTTCTTTTCTAGTAATGTATTGGTATATTTTGTTAACTAGATCTACCATTAGCATTTTATTTATTGTAGTATGCCGAGTCTTTAAAATAGCTCCACAGAAAAAATCTGGGAGAGACAGACTCTGGTAATCGTGGTGGTCACACATTTTCAAGATTAATCGATCATCAAAGAACTCATAAAGCATCCTCCTTGTTTCATTAGCGGTGTGACAGGTCGCATCGTCTTGTTAGAACCAACAATAACATCCATCAAGCAAAGCTACAAATTGTTACATGATTTCTGCATAATCAACAGAATTAACTATGTTGTTGAAGAAAATCTGTCTTAACAATTTTCTCTAAATTCATATTTTCGTCGGGTTAAGTGGAACCTTGTGAAAGGCGTGATGATTAACTTCAGTCCAGATACAAGGGTTTCGGGCCTCATCACTAAAAAAAAGTATTATTATTTTGATTATTCTTATCGTTACAAATGAATTGTTAAACCAATCATTTTTTTAGATTCAATGGATGTACTTCTTGGACTACCTGACTTAATATGGTCACGGCTTCAGACATTTAGTAGCTCTTTTACAGATTGAATAAGATGGTTTCATCTATAGAGATAACCGGCAAAGTGATTTGCTGGGTGAACGCAGAAGATTCTGTTGAACATACTCTGTAAACTGCGGTCTATTGACTGAAAGCTGACGGTTTCTAGGCCTACCATTACCACTTACTGTGGCATCTGGGAATTTTTCAACTAACAACACAACACAATGATTGTAAGGTTTTACCGTGAAGTAAATTTCCAACAAGGCGACCCTCTGACTCATGGTGGATTGACTAATACAGGCGGGGTTAATAACATTGTACAAACTTGTTACCCGAACCTATTACAACCAACAAAAGTCAGCAATCTTTGTTTGTTTTGTAGCTAACATTAAAAATAAATACAGTCCAGGGATGTAAAAATCACAATAACATGAATAGTGGCCCCTACCTTACAATCAGACAAATGTCAATACATATAAAGAGTTATTTTTTTATTCCAGTTTACAAGAAGAATCACTTATTCTTAGATTCACTTCAGGTGGATCATTGCCATGCTTTTTTTCTGAACTCTGATGAAAGACTATTTTAAAAAGTCACAACATATTTTACTTTCTCCACTACAAAAGCTACCTCTCTACCACCACAGCTAAGTTTTGTGTAGGCCTATACACAAATACTGAGCTCCATGGTTTGTCTAGTTGCTAGAGCTCTTGCTGTGTGTGCAAGAGGTTGAGTTTCCAGTTGAACTTGAGTGCAAGACCCATTTTAAGTTTTCTTTACTTCATTTTTCCAAAGGATAAACCCATTTTTGTGAAAATCAGCTCTAAAATCTATATTAACAATATTGTTGCTAGAAATTTGTAACAATCTTTACTTTTTGTGTATAATAAAATCCATAGAATAAAACATTTAAAAATGTGTTTTTTGGCACAGTAGCTTTAAATTGTAACAATACCCCCTCTCCCCCAACTATTGTTGACATTTTCATTAAGCAAAAAATATAAAAATTTATAATTTTTAGTATGATTTAAATGAAACACATGATTGTCAACTAAAGAGATTTGGCAAGACTAAATTACTGAGTCAAACAATGGTGGTGGATACCATAAACAAAAGATGTCAGTATTACTAAATCACATAATGTTAAATTCAACTCGAGCAAAATAAGTGAAGGTATATGCAATGATGAAATACTACAATACCATATCTTCAATTAGTTGGTTGAAGGCCTACATTCTACAGACTGAATATAAATGAATGTTCATTACACAAAGGAGTCTTATAGTGGCTATGCTATTATAGTGTACAACCTTTAGGCTCCCCTACAGGATATCTTTTGACAAGATTGTGTCCTGCTGTGCTTTAGGGAACCTACAATACTTCTGCACTAATTAATGTAACAAGGAAGTCCATTCTTGCTGTTTTGTACCAACATCATAATATAGGCTTCCATTTTATAGGTTTCATTCCACTCATGGCAATGGGATAACTAATTTGTATTAAGTAATGCTTCACTTTAATATTTAATTTACAACACACTTAAGTTTTAAATATAATTATTTAAAAATTAATTATTTTGAACATACAATTTTAATCAATTTATAATAACCTTCTTTTATATATTTTTCACTGAATATACAAATAGAACACAATAAAAGGATTTTCATAATCATTTTATAGTAATTTTTACAATAAATTGTAATACCATTTACAAAAAAGTATGAATATTTTAAACTGTTAATACAAAGACTGTACCTTCAAACCAGCATCTCACTTCTCCAAAATGTGGTCTCATTAAGTCTATGTTGGAATCTTCAGGTAGGTGGTGAACAACAGCCCCTACCCCTGCGATAAGCAGGGGACCACCCCAAGCATAGAGTTCATAGAATCTCAGGCGACATACTTCTTGACCTTTATCTAGACTGGCAGGCCTCAAGTCTCTGCAACAATAAGTAAATACAAATTTACAAACTGGAAGGCAAAGTGAGTAATTATTTATGATTTTTGTATTCATTTAAAAATACACTTTAATGTATACACATTCTTCATTTATAAAAACTGAGAAGAATTTTATAAAAAAAATTCATTTTTTTCTATTTTTAGAAGAAAAAAACTTCTTCCTTGTCGATATCACACTGCGAATCTCTTCGTTGACTTGTACCCAGCGTGAAGTCAGCAATGCGCCTAAAATAAACTATATTGTTGTGGAATGCTATGGCTATTGTTGTGGTGAACAGCACCTGAGATCAACTTAGTCATGGCCACTTACAGTTCAATGCAACTCGACCACCACATTGTCAGATTTTGTACTTTCAGGTCAATGACTTCTGAAAACATGGTTTTTTAAACACCGATAATAATTAAAAGTATATTTATTTGAAGTAAAACAAAGTATCAAAACAGGATTTTTATTATTAATCTTCTTTTTTTTAAATTGCCACTCAACACAATGAAATATGTTTAGAGAATGTCTCTAAATTGATATAAGATTCTACAATGAAAGATATAAAAAGTAATAAACATAGTTTTGTTTGAAATTCTTCAGGCTAAAGTTTGACTTTTTAAAGGTATATCTTTACAGGCAACCAAAAATATATTATGTATTTTTTTTCAGCAATTAAAAATAGTGTGTACAATAAAATTCCTCCGGCATTTGAATATATATATATATATATATATATATATATATATATATATATATATATATATATATATATATATATAATGACCTTAGTTTAGAATTGGGGTATTTCAAAATATACAGAAGTTTTAGTAAAATTAAAATTTTTGTGGAGGTAGAACCATTTAACAAATTGAATATAGCTTAGTGTGATTATAGTCACAATAGAATGCGCTGTATGTTCACTGAAGTTCATTAAAGCAATATAACCAATTTTGTATGTCCCCCGTTTGTATGAGATTTTTATTTTTAGGGATTATCTCGTCGACGAAATTTGGGTTTGTAAATCTATTTTAAATACTTTCAATTTATGTTTATAGTGAAATAACATACTAGTTTTTTGTAATAGGAAAAGAATACATGTTAGAGTAGTGATTACGGCAATCAGTTTATAATACAGACGTTAAGTACTACGAGAGTCAACACTCAGCTATTATTATAATTGAATATAAACATATATACTCATTTACATTACATACTAAACATTTGGTACTAAATTAAAGGGATAATTAATTGTCGAGAACTATTTATTTGTAACAAGTCGACAAATATACAAGCACTTTTTATTATTGAAGTACTTTTATTTTAACATAGTTTGTCAATAGCGTAAAGTAGTCTTTCTATTGGTTACAAAATTTAATGTGAAGTGTTGGTTTGTTGTGTTTTTAAAAATAAAACGACACGACTTTTAAGGTAAGTCCCGAGTAAAAATGTAATATTAAATAAAGAACTTTTGAAATTAATTTGGTTTAATAATAAAAACTTTAGAAACTAATTTTATTTACAGCATAAATTCTGCAATTGAGATTTACTAAACTTGGGTTACGTGCAATTTTGTGCATTGTGATTGAAACTACATAGGCTAAAGGTTATGCCTAACTAAAATGAGTTATTTGTGTAAAATAGTCTACAGAAAATAGTTTTACCTTTAACACAATGTCTATTTCTATTAAGGCATATTACATTAATTTGTTAGTACTGTTAATAAGTGATCGAACTATAATCCTATTGTTTCTATAACTTTACAATCAAAATTTCAGCTGTAGGTTAGTCAAATTGTCTTTGTATGTTGTGGTATTAGAACAGGAAATATAAATATAACTCAGGAAATGAAAAAACAAAAGGTTGTGTTAGTTTTACAAGTCAACAACAAATATCGGACACTCTAGTAGCCTATATTTAAAAAGAGCTTTAGGCTATTAAAAAATTGTTACCCTTGCAACAGTGTAAGTGAACAAAACGATCTTAATACTGATATATAGGTTAAGTTTTGGTTTCTAGCATAAAAGAAGGTATTCTGCTGCGATGATCACCAATTTCATTTATTGTCTAAGGGACGAAGTCCCATTGAAACGAAATGTTTTGATTGTCTTGGAAATAGAAATTTTCGCCCCTAATGTTTCCCCTTTTTGTTTAAAAACGAGAAACCTCTCTCTGTCATCATCAACTTATAAATAGGGGGAAAAAGAACATAAAATAAAAACCTCTAGCCCTCGAATACTCCAATAACCTCGGGGGAAAAGTAGGCTACTAGAATTATTCAATAGAGACTTGATAGGAGAGATTAAAAAGAGGGATCTAACAAAAGACTACGTGGGGGGGGTGTAGATCCATTTATGGTTCCTCGGAATTCCCAACCCTGTGCTCACTATAGGTATGTTTATTTAAATAGTCTGAAGTTTGAAAACATGTGCAAACTTGAAAGAAGTATAACCTCATCTTTATTTACACAAGGCTTAGCTCAATATCAGGTAATAAAAATCTAGTCCCACAAATTCTACACCACTCAGTTTTCCAGAGACCAAGTGTTAACTCCTGAGCTAGTGTCTTTTAGTTAAGATAGTTTATTACATATTGTTATTGGGCGTGGCGATAATTCAGTTGTCCTTTAAGTTACAGGAAGATTTAGCGATACAGATTTGCACAATAAACAAGAATTAATGTTTTCAATTTTTGTCGGTAACTTAATTAATTAGGCCTATCCTTTAAGCTACAGAAAGAATAAAAACAATGTTAATAATTATAAAAGGGATATATTATTGTCTCTCGTAAATATTTAACCTCATAATCATTTACCATTTATTTTAAAAGATATGAATGTTTATGTTAAAAACACAAAATGGCGACTAAGTAGAAAAATAATCATTTTACGAAATGTATTTATACAATCTTTTTCATTGGTTTTGATGTTAGGAATAAGTTCCTAAAGTTTTGGAACGGTTTTTGGAAACACAGTGTTTGTAGGCCTACGAGCGGGGAAAAATCGTCTAAAGTTTATTATGCAAACACAACTAAATAGCACAATAATGCTACAACTAAGGCAAGCATTAATAGGCCTATAATTCTAAAACTAAGACAAGCATTATATTAGGCCTATAATGCTACAACTAAAACAAGCATTATATTAGGCCTATAATGCTACAACTAAGACAATCATCATAATAGCCCTATAATGCTACAATTAAGGTAAGCATTATAATAGGCCTATAATGCTACAACTAAGGCAAGCATTATAATAGGCCTATAATGCTACACACTAAGATAAGCATTATAATAGGTCTATAAAACTACAACTAAGGCACACATTATATTTGGCCTATAATGCTACAACTAAGACAAGCATTATAATAGGCCTATAATGCTACAACTAAGACAAGCATTATAATAGGCCTATAATGCTGCAACTAAGGCAAGCATTATAATAGGCCTATAATGCTACACACTAAGATAAGCATAATAGGTCTATAAAACTACAACTAAGGCAAACATTATATTTGGCCTATAATGCTACAACTAAGACAAGCATTATAATAGGCCTATAATGCTACAACTAAGGCAATCATTATAATAGGCCTATAATGCTACAACTAAGACAAGCATTGTATAGTAAAAGTTATCGTTGCAAATCGAGTTTGTAGATGACAAGATGACTAAGAAGCAACGCATTCCGTGCAAGGCCGCGCCACTCCTCGCCAGGTAGCGAGACCCCTTCACTAACGTCCTTCACAAGGTCGTTTCGTCTTCCCACCAACACATTTGACAGGCGGCCAAAGCACATCTGATGTCTTCGCTCGATTAAACATTCTATGATATTACTTCTTGGTGCAAAACCAGACAGTATGCTAACAACCTAAATGTGATTTTAGTACAAAGTGTTTCAAAAGATTAAGGCCTATGTTGGAAATCGATAATCGATGATGAAACAAACAAGACAAATGAGAATATCAATGACAGATGCGATTATATTTTTAATAGATATAAAATAAACTGTGAAAAAAAATGGACAAAATTCAGTCTCGTTATTCTAACGTAATTTATTGAACAACATGCCAAAGCAATTAAAATATAATGTATCATATTCTTTATTTTTATATAAATAAATAAATACAGTAAGTGTCAAGGAATGGTTGTACCAAATTGCGAAAAGGAGGTTTGAACTGGTTACTAATTCTCTATAGGTAGAAATTGCAAGTGAACAGTAAATTCACATTTTATTATTACTTACCCATTATACAAAGTATGGGGTGAGTTTGGTTAGGTTGTGTTAGGTTAGGTTAGGTTGTGTTAGGTTAGGGGGTTCGTCCATCGTCGTTGTCGTTTGTACGTAAACACGATAGCGTAAAAATGGAGGTTATTTTAATCATTTAAAAAAATATTAATAACAATTCAACTTATAACACAAAATTGCATACAAATTTACATATTTCAATTTTGCATGTAATAGTAGGCTACCCGACCTCTGCGATGACAAATATCGAAGTTAATATAAAAACTCTGACCTCCTATTAAAATGTCATAATATTGTAGTTCCGAGATCTGGCAGGAACGCGTCAATGACACGAGCGTAGCGAGTGAATTCTTCTTCACAAATATATAAAATTTAGATCCTCACAAGTTTCGAAACAAAGACACTAGCGCAAAGGAGACTTTTTAATATACAGAGTGTAAAATAAGTCGTGATATACCGGGATATAATTTAAATGGATTGCTATATGAACGTAAAACCTCTACCATACCTATTATAACATTTTTTTTCTGATGTTTAGGGCGGCAACTTTCATTTTTTAAATGACAACCCCGTCTTGTGACATATCATTGGAAAGGTCTATGCAATAGAAAAATATTGACACCTCCAAAAGGTTTCTAGTAGGCTACATCGATGGAAAAAGTTACATGAAAAAATGTGTTACGACTAACATCTCTTACCTATTTGAATATAACAAGTGTCTGAAAGGCTTTAAGTGCTTTAGTGATGAGGCTACTTTCATGACAAACGGCAATGTCAATAGGCACAACTGTCATTATTGGACCGATAGAAACCACATTGGCATGTTGAGACTCTTAAGCAACACCCTTCAAAAGTAAATGTTTGGCCAGAAATAGTTAACAACTAGTTGGTTGGACCGTTTGTTGTTAATTGGTGGAAACTTGAAGTCCGAGAGATATTTAGAGATGCTTGCCAATCAGATCGTGCCTCCAAAATATTTTTCAACAGAAAACAGCAAACATTTGGTTGCTACACAGGATGGAGGACCACCCAATATGGCCGTGATGTACGACAATAATTGGACAATGTTTATAAGAGAAGATGGATAGGTAGAAGAGGAGCTGTTGAATGACCAGCAAGGTCTCCTGACCATCCACTAGACTATTTCTTTTGGGGGTCACATGAAAAACCTTGTTTATGAAATTAATTCAACTGCCGTCAATGGCAGGGTAGAATTTACAAAGGCTCAATCCATTCCAAAAGAATCTTTTGCAAATGATGTCTGTTTTTTTTTTTTGTTTTTTTACAAACAGCTACCACATTGCTAAACCACATAACGTCACCAAATCGAGCATATATTAAAACAAGTAAGAGATATGCAAGTTAGTCATAACTAATTGTGTCATGTAACTTTTGCCATCGATGTAGCCTACTAGAAACCATTTTGAGGTGGCATTATATTTCTATTGCATAGAATTTTCCCATATTTCACAAGACAGGGGTTGGCATTTAAAAAATGAAATTCGCCCCCTTAAAAACCAGAAAACTGTGATAATAGATATGGTAGAGGTTTTACGTTGATATAGCAATGCGTTTAAATTATATCCAGCTCTATCACGACTCTTTTTAGACTCTGTATACATATCTAGAGGTCTTTGGTAAGTAGTGACGCTTGACTTTCATCGGGCAAACAGGTTCCCGTCACTTTTCAGTGGTGGGGGAAGCGAGTGAGTTAAGTGTCCCGCCGTCCTTTCGTCAGTGCGTTTCTAGAGAGTGTATTACGAACAACCTCTCTCCAAGCGCCACCACATAACAAATGAGCTATTAGTGCTTAGCCGACGTCAATGTAAGTGATGTATTATTGGATAAGATCCCTTATCTACAAGTACAATTAACATTTCCTACATGACCCAAAAAACCAACCTTTTCGTATAACATTTAGAGGATCTGTTTTTATTAAATTGTATGTTGGGACTAGTTAAATACCGTGATGGCACCCATCAACTTGTTTTTTGTTTGAAATCGTTAAATTTTTTTCGTTCAGAGAAGACAACCGTGACGAATTTTCGGTGAGAGAAGATTCGGTTGAAGAACATTTTTTACAAAACAGCTGTTTCGGTCAGAAAAGAATTCGGTCACAGAAGATTCTGTCAAAGAAGAAAATATAATCAGTCAGAGAAGATTCGGCCAGAGAAAAATTCGACCGGAGAAGATTTCAGTCACACAAGACCACACCTTATATTAAAATTGTTGTTATTTCCTGTAGGAATTTTATAATGAAGCATATCACAAATCTTTCCTGCATCTATTCAAGTGGAATTATGCCCCAACTATGTGGGGAATGAGTCATTTCTTTTATTTAAATATGAAATTTGTTAGAAAATAAATAACAGATTTCTAGGGAAAATAAACGAAAACTAACGGTATAGTTCGGCTATTAATTTTTCACTGTGAAACTTCAATAAGTTTATTTATATCCCGTGTACTTGATAATATATTAATTACTCGAGGTGTATGTATGCGTGTATGCGCAATATGGCATTGAACTAGTTGCCCATTGGTAAGATAATTTATCTGTTAAAAAAGAGTTGTAGGCTTTCTTGGCTTGAGTAAGTACACGCATGTGCAGTTGTAAAGAACAGGATAACATCATCATTTTAACATCATACTAGCCATAACAATTCCATCAAGGCCTATTGTGTTGGAGAAATTTTGCAGCATGTAATAAATATTTCTTAGATGAAATTTAAATACTTCTATTTATTTATACCATTTATGTCGAAAACAAATTGATTGATGCATCATGGTACTTACCCAGTCCCATCATACAATGTAATACAAGCAGATCCTCTAAATTCATTTCTTTTTCATCACTTAGAATCAAGTAATGAACAGAGTCGTCAAAATTTCTGGGATTGGTAATTAACGAAAACATAAACTGGAAATCACGCATTACTTGTCTTTCACAAAAACTTAATTCAGCTTGTGTTGCACTCAGTGCTATTTCACGTACTTCCAATTCCGGTACAATAAACCGTGTATTTTCCAAATGTGTACTTTCACCTCAGATATGGTGTTGCTTGTTCAGAAAATTCTGTAGAATCTGGAATATGTTTTGTACTTAAAAGAAAATTAGGAGAATAGTTTGCAATTTAAAATGTCAGTATCTTGTAAAAAAATCATTTAAAAAATAAAAATTCGTAACTCTTCCCTGTATATATTCTGTATGTCCTGCTATTAAAAAATAATAAATTTGTGTCAATTAGTATTTAACGAGATGGCAAATGTTTCAATACCCCCTTGTTCACTCTCGGATTGCGGCTGGCGAAGGGTTTCTACCTGCCCCGGTTCCACTCACGCACGCACACTCACCAACACCAACCCAAAGTCTCAGAAATTCACAGGTCAACGTCTGGTCTTGATCCCCTCCAAGGCAACGCCCTCGTTTGTGTGCGTGAGGACTGCGTTTGTGTATGTGAGCGACCGACCCTTCGCCAGCCGCAATCCGAGAGTGAACAGAATATACTCTGGTCTCAAATTGTACTCGTGTATTGGAGGTGGTCTTCTCTGACCGAATCTTCTGTGGCCGAAAACAATGGTTATATTTTCTTCTTTGACCGAAACTTTTGTGACTGAATTCTTCTCTGACCGAAATAGCTGTTTAAAAAAATTGTCTTCTTCAACTGAATCTTCTGCGACCTAATTCTTCCCTGACTGAAAATCCGGCACCGCTTTCTTCTCTAACCGAAAGACATGTGCAGATTCGTTTTCTCTGATTGAAACAGCTGTTTGATTTTTGAAATCGTCTTCTTCAACCGAATCTTCTGTGACCGAAAATACGTCATAAGTTTCTTCTCTGACCGAAGCAGCTGTTTGATTTTTGAAACAGCTGTTTGAGTGAGAAATATATAAAATTATTAACGATATATCGTTCTTGACTTCAGGGTTATAAGAGTAAAGGTGTAGCACCGAAAGATTTGAATAGAAGCGTTAGTCTGATGAGATGAATAATGCTAATGACCGAGCAGTTTATGATTCTTATTTAATAAGTTTCATATTATTTAAGTTTCCTGAACAAAGAAAGGTTATTTACAACTCTGCTCAGGTTTTGATAAGACTTAATTTTGAGATAGATCGTAAAGTAACTTACAGAATCAATCTCAACTTGTCTAGTCGAGTACGGATGTTTTATTTCACGAATATATGATTATAGTAAATATATAATAAAATTTTGAGGTTAATAGATGGGTGTCATTGAACAATCTGTTAATATGATAGTAAGTTACCGGGTTTTTTTTTATCTTAAAGCCACTTTTTACAGTCTCATATACAGGATTAGGCAAAAGTCCCACATAAATTGTAATATCTCAGTATCTAATTAGCGTAGGAAAGTGATAGACACATCAATAGAATTATCTTGTTTGAGGTTCCATATACAAGGTGTTTCGAAAAAATTTTGTTTGAAAATGTATTCTATTTTTCTGAATTACAATTAGATTCTATATGAGCACACAACCTATACCAAATTTCATGTTTCCATCTTAATTTTTGTAGCCGCTATCGTGCTTTCGTTTAAACGACGACTGGCGGACAATCACTCTTTCGGTTTCCTGAGATTATGAAACGTTAGAATTATTTTATGGTTATGAACTTACCATATATTTAGTATATTGGGTAAGCAACAATCATGTTTCGAGAATAATATACAAAAAAACATTTAAAAAATCCTCGATCACTATCACTAAAAACTTTTGTTTCAACTAAATACCATTTACGTTTAAATTTTTGCATAAGCAAAACAAGCTTAGTCCCTATTTAAGCATATTACACTGTCAATAATTTCCTATTCAGTTAAGATTTGGAAACCAGGGTCATATTCATCTGCTTTATATATATATATATATATATATATATATATATATATATACAGCCGATTTGCAGTGTAAATCATACTTTGGTTCAAGGGCTGAAACACAGACGTTGTGTTTGGTGGCAGAAACATTCACTTAATCTTCTTGTCTCGACTGCAGAGTTTGTCAACATCAGGAAGCGTTATCTAAAAGAACCCAGGCTTTTATTTTATCTTCTGGAATTTTCAAAATTAACAAAATCATTTAATACCAACTTATCTCCTATAAGAAATACACGAGGAAAAACGCAATAATGAAGATAACTTACAATTCTCTCGCCTCCTCTCACATATTAAGTACAACAGTACAAAGTAGACGGCAACAAATATTGTGTTGATGTGTCACAAGGTTTTTGTTGCACCCTTTATTATTTGATTCAACAAAATGACAATAACACAATAAAAAGACAAATATCCGAATCCTTGACATAGTTGGATGTGTTGTTTCGTTGTCTTAATAATTTGTTGCATGACATTCTCTTTGTCTTCCGCATCAACAGTAGCCATTACCCGGTGAATCATACATGTCACGAACCGGATTTACACTCATGGTTGGATGATTTAGTGGAAGCATCGATATAAAGTCATTTTCTTACTGGCGTATGTTCATAAAACAATTATGATAACTCTAAAATTAAGGAGGTCTTCTTTAGCGGTACAACTCATGTAAAGGAAAGGCCGCCCTATTTTGTCCTACAACTCTTCAGTTTCGGTATCCCAAAATGAATGAATATTTATTTTTTCACAACAACAAAAATTAACATATACAAACTGTAACAAAATTCAGAAAAAATACTCTAATTACACTGTCATAAAAAAGTGTTATTTATAATTTACAATTTATACTTCATTTGATAAAAGGTTGCTATATTGATCATGAGTTTAAATACAACATAGTATTTGTGTATCACATGGACCCCCCCCCATGTGTACATAAAACAGAACCTATTTAATTAATATAATATTATAGTTTTACTATTATATACATTTAAAACCTAACCTATTTGTATTGATTTATCTACCACGAATGTGCTCTACATTTATTAAATCAATAACACGAATAGGTTATGTTATATATTCAAATAGACTTATGAAATTGTTCAGTTTAAACCCAACATAAGTTCATAAATAAGCCAAATAAAAACACGAACCCCTATTAAATACGAACAATGATTCTCGTAAGAGTGTTGCACTGACCTTGTAGTGACGTGGTCTAGACCGGATGAATGGCCGAACTCAAAGGATTAAAGTGGGGCGAATGAAAATTGTAGTTCGTAGATAGATGACAAAATATTCGTAAAAGGATGTTTTTGAATTTTGAAGTTACAAAAAAAAAATTATAATAATAAACGGGATTGGTATAGACAAATTAGAATTTCCTTTTCTTTACTATTTCCCACTGTTTTTGATGGGCGGATTTAGTAAAGCTAATTTTGATAATAATGGCGATGTTTTTTTTTTTTTTTTTTTTTTTTTTTTTTTTTTTTTTTTTTTTTTTTTTTTTTTTTTTTTTTTTTTTTTTTTTTTTTTTTTACAAATAACACACAATCGGAATTTTTGGAGAGGATGGTAATTAATTTTAACAAATTCTCTACGTATATATAAGAAAGAAAATTCTTAGAAAAACATAAAATATGTCGTCTTGATAAATCAATATGTAATCTTAATTTTGAGAATATACATTTGTGATCTGAGGAATTTAAACTCAAAATATTTTATTTAAAGAATTGAGAGATATAAATAAGAAATTCTATAAAAATCGGTTCATCCATTCTTGCGCTTTCTTTGCACTTACTGACATGAATACATCAATGGGTGATCTAAAACAACATTTTTGAAGGCTCAAATTCGGTTTATACGAACTGTGTGTGGTGCACAGTAAACTGTCTCATACCTAAACCAAACGATAATGACTTCTAATAACTGTATTTTTGATTTAAGGCCAGTGCTTCATATGTTGCAAAGCAATTATTTACATGTCCGTTATTACCAATGGATCAATCAAGTTTGTTTTAAATTGGAAAGGTGTTCAAAATATCTTCTATTTATTAAACTTCAGTCGGATATACCCTAGATATTGCAATGACCATGAAGAGATAGTAATTATACCATTTAAAAAATAAATTAGCTATTTAATAGCTTTTAACGAAAATGAATTTTCTGCTCTAGTTACGTTTAGGGCAATAAGTCCTTGACAATTTATTTTCGATTGAACTTGATAGATTTCCTCAGGAATAAAGTGTTGTTACATATAGTTATTATGGGCGAAGCAAACGCTCAAAATTACAATTTTAACCTGTGTTAAGGGTAGTAAGTTGACGATTTTGTGGAAATTGTATAGAACAACCAGTTTAACTTACCTGAGAAGAGGTATTAACATTGACTACTTACTCAATATGGTGTTTAACACATGTTTTCAATTTGAAATTTGGTTTTTTAATAGGAATTTTAATAAAATATTTCAGATTCCAGAGAAAGTTCAGTTTCAACTTAATCACATAAGAGTTTTTAACGGAAATATCTGTTTTTAGGTCCCCAGAAACCAAAATTGATATTTTTTAAATGAAAAATTATATATTTTGTAACAACTCCATGGCCGATTTTAATTTTTTAATTTTTTAAACCAACATCAGTAAAACAGCAATTACAAATACCATACTTGACAAATTTAATCAAAATCGCTAGAGAATATTTTGAAGAAATCGTAATTTTATGCTTTTTTCTTAGGTCAGCTACCTCCATATTTTTAGTTATGAACTAAATGGGGGGGGGGGGTAATCACAAGACAATACTAAAATATATCCACATATCAAATTTGATTATAATCGTTATAGAATATTTTGAGAAAATCGTAATTTTGTGTTTTTTCTTACGGCAGCTACCCTACGTTTTTAGTTATGAAAACATGGGGGAGGGGGGGAGGAAACTCCGGTTAGTACATATACCAACATTCCAATTTGATTAAAATCGTTGGTGCATATTTTAGGAAAATCGTTTATTGGTGTTTTTTTCTTACGACAGCTACCATACATTTTTAGTGATAAAAAAATTGGGAGGGGGAATCCCAAGATAATTTTAAAATATACCCACATATCAAAAAAATTATTAAAATCGTTAGACCATATTTTGATAAAATCGTAATTTTTTTTCCTGTGGCGGCTACCGCCACATTTTAAATTACGAAATAAATGGGGGAAATCCCGAGATACTGCCAAAATATACCCACATACCAAATTTGATTAAAATCGTTTATACTGTAGAGCAGTGCACATACGACAGACATTCCTACAACAATTTTTTGTTTTTAAAACGGATATATCCGCAAAAAACTTCACACTGACCCCATCACATAACTTTCTCTCTAATAGTAATAATACAAAATTCAAGCTACCAAATTACAGCTTAAATGGATAAATATTGTATCAGTTAAAGCAGTATAACAAGTTGGACAAAATAGCCAAATAAAAATGTCTCAAAAGACATAATCAATGCACGTTTCACAGATCCCGGAAATCCTCTTAAAATGAACTAAGCCGGTTTCGTAGCAATGTTGCAATAAAGTTTAACAACTTGTTAAAAACACGACACAGTGCAAGCTGGAGTGTTTATGTTGTTAACGACTGAAATACAGTTAAGTTGTTACCCACTGAGTTTAGGCCCGGAAAACGCTCTGCACAGCCTTGCATCAGTCGCCTTACCCAATCAAATCATAAATAAAGTACTAATAGTTTTCTTCCCGAAAATAAAGGTTTAGAAATTAGGTTCAAAAATGAAAAACAAACGTGAAAATTTCAATTAAAAGATGTAATGTTGACATAATTTTATTGAAACGTGAAGGTTTATTTATATCAAAAAAATATGACAAACCATATCTACAGGGTGTTTCAAAAAGGTTGGGCTGGCTATGCATTTTTATATTCTATGTGTGATTATAAGCTGAATATGAAGAATATTCTTTTTTCAATTTCCACTTTGTTTAGCAGCTAGACACCATTTTGTTTTTTTTACAAAAAACTCACTGTAACTCTGGAAATAGATAAGATATCGAGTTCAAATTTGGAATAAGCATTTTTTATGTTACGACTTGCAAGTGTACCAAATACAAAGAATTGATTTTTATAATTTTCAAAATGGCGGCCGTTACAAATTTTTAACGTGGAATATCTTGAAAACCGTTAACTTTACAAAAAATGTACAAGAGATAAAATATTTTTTGTCGATAACTCGGTTATCCTTTGACCTACTGAAACTACAAAAAAGCATTGTGTCTGTTGTTAAAAAATAAAAATATTTTGTTTCTTGTATATTTTTTGTAAAGTTAACGGTTTTCAAGATATTTCACATTAAACATTTGTAGCGGCCGCCATTTTGAAAGTTATAAAAATAAATTCTTTGTGCTTAGTACACTTGTTAATGGTAACATGTAAAATGCTTATTCCACATTTGAACTCGATATCTTATCTATTTCCAGAGTTATAGTGTTAAAAAAAAAAAAAAAATGCGTCTAGCTGCTAAACAAAGTAGAAATTGAAAAAAATTATTCTTCATTTTCAGCTTAGAATCACACAGAATATGAAAATGCAGCCAGCCCAACCTTTTTGTAACACTCTGTATATTGTTTCTCCATTGTTCGTTAAAGGCGAAACACTTCTCGGTCATCATCGTCTTTAAAATAAAGACCCTTAGCTCTCTTAGCGTGTCAAGCTCGGAAGGGATCAAGAGTTGGTCAAGATAGGGATCTAACTGAAGACAACATGAAAAAGGCGTAAATCTATCTAGTAAAAGTACACTGAGAGAGTAACCCACATCTACAACGGGTGGTCAATTTAAGTTAAGATATCGAAATAACTCGAAAAATAAACATCTTACAAAAAAGTCAGAGATGAAAAGTTAATATATTTAAAGGGTCCATTCACTCGTGTTAAAATTAGACCTCCGCGCTCTTATTTTTGAGGTGGGCCGAGGTTAACTTTGAAATCTTAAATGGGAACTCTCACTTTTTATTGCGGATTCCTATTCTACGCTACAAAATAAGTAGGATTTGTATAAAACATTTTTGATTTGTGATAGATGGCGCTGCATTAGTTAAGTCTCGTTTTTCAATGAAAACCCACGTGTTTCATTAGACAATATTTTAAACTATTTTCTGAACACCTATAAATGAGTTTTCCTAGAATTTTAATTACATTACGCATCAAAGTTATCACCCCAGTGAAAAAATTATAATAATTAACAAAATCAAAACTGATGTAATTTTTCAAATAACAATCGAAAACACATGATATAAGTGCAGACTTTTGTTTTTAAATAAATGCACTTGATGTTTATTTTCATTTCGTGATGATTTAAAAAAATCAATTAAAAGAGTATTTTCCAAATCATTCCGTTTTTTATTTAAATTATCAATTCTTAATTGCGAAAAATATAAAGTTTTCAAAATCAATTTTCTTCCTTTGATCGTCGGGTGCGATAAAATATGTAAATTGCCTAAAAACAAAAAACTACCACGACTGTTGTTCCTGGGTAACGAAAAAAATACTTTCTTGAAGACATTTAACAAGTCTGACTTTATTTTTGCGATTACAACGTCATTTGTCATGAATCGGAAACGATATTGAAATAAAACTCACTAATTTTTTTCCGTAAAATATAAATGTGCAATAAAAAAATGGAGTTCCCATTTAAGATTTCAAAGTTACCTCCCGACCCCCGAAAAAGAGGTCGGGCGGTCTAATTTAATCACGCGTGAATGGTGTCCTCAAAAATATCGATTTTTCATTTGCGGGATATTTTCGTACCGTGGTTATTATTTTTACATATTTTGAAGTATTCACGACCAACCGGTAAGAAACTTATGACTCATGAGTAGTTTGAAACAGTTGGGGTGGGGGGGGAGGTAACAATCATAGACCTCCAACAATCCATGGACCGACTAGTAACAGTAAATACCTCAACTACTGGAAACAGGGGTACCACTCACTCGTAGAAAGTTTTTTATGACTGCCTTTATCATTGTATTCTGATTGTGATTTACCAATCAGGGATCACAGTGATAGTAAATATTATATACTGTAACATTGACTTTACATACTAAATAATAACCATATCCATAGTATGTTTTGAAGCAGAGGTTCTAGTGGTGCCATCTAACGGTTACGTCTGAAAACTTCAAGGATAGCATGCACCTCCCATACTAGCGTATTCTGAACTAGAACCCATAAAACTACAACTGTTCAACCCACACATTATCGTGTGCTACGGAATTTTGATATATTCAATGGTTGTACTCATCGATATAAACTCTGGAATGATTACGGCTTTAACTGAAAATCGATCCTGTGCCGTTACCATTGGTTTGACTCCTCTCAGTGTTCTAAGAAGTTTTAATCACAAAAGATCCGAATACTATTTATATTGTGCATAATTCATTGACTCAATTTGCATGAACTCAGGGAACGAAACGATAAATAATAATTTCCTTGATATTTTTGTAACCCTATGAATCTCAGATATATAAAAATTAAATCGAAAAAAAATCAAATGATGCCACTGTTGGATCTCGGTGGACAATGGCCAAATATATTGGAAGTGTAAAAGATCCGACTATTGTTCATGTTATGGTCTAATTTACATTGATGCAAATATAGACGTTACATGGAAGATTTATAAAATTTTAGGTAATTATATAGCAGAGCTGCCTCACTTCAAAATCAATTTTTATGGATTTTATTCGTCAAATAAATGTTGGAAAAATATTTTACTATCGAAAAAAAGTGTCGGAAAGATGATTACATAATACAATAATACAATTACACAAGTAGTTTTTTCGTGAAAAAATTAACTCTGTGTTATCTTTCATACTCATGACATTCACTTCAATAAACGTACGGAAGGTTTGGCCAGGTGGTTATATATATATATATATATATATATATATATATATATATATATATATAGCAACCTGGCCAAACCTTTCGTGACATATAATAATACAGCCCTACATATGCGTACACTGAAGCACATACGCAGACAATTGAACGTCAATGGAGGGAGGTGCGAGGAAATGTGCCGCGATATGGAAATTCAAAACAACATTTCCATGGCCATATAGCCGAATTTATGTTTAAGAGAAAGTACAATGAGTATAATACTCGTTTTCATCATTTATGGCGAATTACGAGTGAAATACATTTAAATTCAATAAATTTCTCATCTACTGAATTTGCAGCAGAATTTGACTGTGATTAAGATTTTCTTGTGTAATCTTGTGAAATTATGTTATGTAATCATCTTTCCGACACTTTTTTTTCGATAGTAAAATATTTTTCCAACATTTATTTGACGAATAAAACCTTTAAAAATTGATTTTGAAGTGAGGCAGCTCTGCTAATAATTACCAAATTTTATAAAGAAAATCTTAAGGGGAAAACTGTTATGTAAATGATAACCTAATTTGATATTTTTGTGATTTTATGAAACTCATAAAGATGTCACCCTCAAAGACTCACTTATTGTTAATACGGGCGTGGCAATCCTGAGGGTCCTAGCTAGATCTACACATTTTTCCATATAGTTTTTAGTTAGAACCCTCTCTTTTATTTATCCTATCAGGTCTCTCTTGACCAACTCTTTTTATTCCCCTGACTCTAGCACTATGAAAGTATTTGAGATCTAAGGGTGTTTTAAGGTTCTTTTCTTTCTTTTTTTTAAACGCAATGATGACCGGGAGGTTTTTTGTTTTTTAACAACAAGAAGAAAATCGAAAAGCTGTTAATTCGTGTATGTAAACATCAAAAAAGTAACAAGTGTTTTCTTTTAATCAGATTAAAAATTCTCGTGGGTTTTATTTTTCATTTAATATAACGAATGTTTGGAGTTCCTCTGTATTTCAAGTTGGAGGACCTTTTGGTGTCTTGCAATAACTGTTTTGAGTGGCCCCCATTTATAAAAAAATTAATTAAATTGAAAAACCTCGTACATCACTATTCAAATTCCTAAACTTTATAACGATTAGTAGACCCGTTTAAACTTAACTGAGCAATAAACATACAAACTAAATACAAAAGTTGTGCTAAACAGGGCATCACTTCATTCGATCATCTAGTCTTTCAATAACTATGACTAAACAGATTGTGTTTCGCAGGTGTTTTTCCGACCTTGAACATACAAAATTAGGTTAATGTGTAGCCTACAGATAACATTTCTAGGTCACACAGGCGGGCGATTACCGTTATAGGTTACACATCTGTAAGATATTGTTTATCAATAGAAAGAGAAGTTGGTGTATTCATACCATTAGGGTTTTATTAATCATTGAGTAGTTTTGTGAAATACGTACGATATATTAATTTATAATTTGGAAAATTCTACTAGGTGACGAGATGAGATGTGAAATTTATTTTAATTAGCCAAATACGTTTTGCTGGTTTGCAGAATACAGCCCTGATTTAAAAAAAAAATTAAAAACGTATTTAGTTGTTTTTTTGAATACTACAATCTGATTTTTTTTTTTTAATGTCCCGTGCGGAGCGGCTGCGCGGGATGTTTTTCTCGTTAAAAAATGTCTACTTGATATGTTTCTCAAAACTTTATAAAAGCAGCAATTAAATGAAATCGGAACCTTGGTACACATACTTTTATATAAAATCGAAAAATATTTATCTATTTTATTATATTATATTTGAGAAACATTTTAAGTATAAACTTTTTACCGCGAATTGGATCGCCGCGTGGCTGTTCTGCCAGGAACATTCTTTCTAAAATCAGGCTATAAACTACACGGGAGGATGGGCTGTAAACTGCCACTCCTATGACATTTAAAAACTTCATTTTTCAGTAACAAACTAAAATTCCACTACTTAACAATACAAACACCCTTTACAGTCTACTATGACTACGTTAACATAACCTCAATTTTGTATTCCGCCAGAACTCTTTCGTTCACTGGCTTCGTCTCTGCCAGTTTGCTTTGCCGTCAGATCCTTCACTTCTACTTTTCCCCAGCTAGTTTCTTTGTACGTTTTCTCTTCTCCTATTTCTATTAATCTATTTCATCTATGTCTCAATGTGTTTCTTTACCCACGATATTTGTGTCTTTCCGTCTTCCTAGTAGTTCAGTACTTTTTTCTACACTGTTTAATTACATGTTTTTCATCTGTTCGTAGGTCAGTCTTCTATTTCTCATTGTCGTTTCTATATTTTCATATTTCTTGTAGAGTTCCTTATTGCGTCTTAGTATGTAGTGTGTGTTTTTCTGTCCTTTTTTTCGGACCGAGGATTTTCTTAGGAGCTTGCGCTCTTTTTTGTCGTTATTAGTCAAACCTTTTCTTGCGATTGTCCATGTTGCATTTACATTTTAGACTTTCTAACATCTGTTTCTTCATCTGCTAGTCTTTCATAGTTGTTTGGTGTGTTGATCTTTATGTTTATGTTTCGGATCCAGATGTTTAAATATGTGGACTCTTCTCAATTACCCGTACTTGGTTTTCATCGTCTGGGAGTTACTTATTTTGTCGACCATCATGTATTCTAATTTATCAAAGGAGATTTGTAGGCCTGTTTTTCTCGCCTTTTCCTAGAGCGTCTTTATTTGTTATTTTGTAATACTTAAATATTGAGCTTGACCTGTGAGATAATACTAGAAAGAATAAAACTGGAACACAAGATCACAAAAACTAATCAAACGCGTTTCAACGACAAAGTCGCCATCCTCAGTGATACATGATATTTATTGTTTAGTTATTGTAGCTCATGTATCACTGAGGATGGTGACTTTGGTGTTGAAACGCGTTTTATTAAGTAAACGTAATTTTTGTGAGATCTTGTGTTCCAGTTTTATTCTATCTTGTTATTTTACTGTTTCAAATTTTATTACTTTTTTTTAATCAATTATTTATTTTTAAATTACATATGTTTTTTTTTAATAGAGCCTACAAATCGGACAAATCGGACAAATTTATGGACAAAAATAATTTACAATTACAGAATATTAGAAAAGCTAGGAAACTGTTTCATAATAACTTATAGGATTCGAAATAAATGATTTTAAAATAACTCCATATAAACACATTTTAACATCATTTTATTCTTGGTACTTTTTAAAATAATGTTTAGGTTGTTAGGTAGCTCTCAAATGTTGTTAAATTTATACAACTTTCAGTTCTAGAACCAAAACTAAACTAAGCTACTAATCGAAACAATTGAAATACCAAAACCGTAGATAAATACAGCCAATCTGTTAAAAATTTGCAAAATGACAATGTGATATCTGACTCATAACCCTAAAGAAGTCGAAATGTATTTTCAACTTGAACTGTATTCATTTAATTTATCGCATATTTAGGGCTATTTTATTAAATCAATTTTTGATTAAAACATAAGTTTTAGTTATAATTGGTGTATGAGCAATGAAGTTGGTATGTTGTACATCCTAAGTGACAAACCGCGGTAATGTGTTATGCACGTCATTCACAGGAAAGTGCGATTATGCTAAATTGTTGATGGAAAAGTCCGGAATTACGCAATTTTTACATGTATAAAATATTATAAAAATTACGATAAATTTTAACCGTTTTACATCACAACCGTTTTTGATTATATTTAGTTTTCATCTGATTCTGGGTTCTTTGAACACAAACTTTAAATTATTTTCGGGGCTCATTATAGTAAGTATGGGCTTAACAATCCATACTGAACATAGCTGGATCGATAAATTTTGCATATGGATTTGGATTAGATCTCTCTACTCTATTTCATATTTCCTATCAGGCTATGATTTGATTTTTTTTTTTACGAATTATAAATCAATAAAAAATTACCGCTCTATAAGTAAGTATCCTTACAAGAAATGTTCTGTGCATTGTGACGATGAGCGCCGTTTGTAACATCGTTCCTTTATCATCAGGGCTCACCTATAATGAGCACGGCTATGGCAATCCCGATATATCGTAGCTGAATCGACACATTTCTTCACATAGTCTTGGATTAGATGCCTCGCCTTCATGACCAACTCTTGTTCTTTTCTGACCCTAACGCTATTAGAATGAGGTCTTGAGGTATTTATTTTATGTTTTTTTCTTACTTTTTTTTATTAGGTTATGATGACCGAGAGGTTTTTCGCCGTTAAAGAAGAAAAAACCTCGTGGGGTAACATCCCTTCAAGACTCTTCCCTTAAAAGAAACGTTATGCGTGGTCAGCTCATATTAGTTCCCGTCGTTGTCAAACTAGTTTTCACAACCATAATTCGCTACCAATAATAGCTCCCCACGTGTACCCATGATCGACATCGGAGGTTTCTAAGTAGGTTGTACCTGTTGAGTATACCCCCCTCCCCCCAGGGGCTCATATGGAAATACCGAAGTAACCTAGCTGGAAACTTTCTTCACCTTCTCTTTCATCTTTCCTATCAGGTCTCTCTTAACCACCTATTGTTATCTTCCTTCACTGATGTTATTAGAGTATTCGAGGGCTGGGTACATCATTACGTTCTTTCCTACCTTTTATTTATAAGGCGAAGGATGACCGAGAGGTTTTTCAGTTGTGAATATACCATACAACTACCACACAAACCGGTTTTCTCCAATAAGGAAATTCGCTATGAAACGAAATTATTTTTAATTATAACAGAGGATAATCTATCGAGCGTTCTATATAATATGAAGATATGCAAAACTGTATCTTCAACTAGTCGCCCCCACGTATAATAGTACTTCTGACCATGTTAAGCTGAAAGTATGGGCGTAGTAATTTGGCCATTCTCCACTAAGCTATGATTTACACGCACTATTTTAATACATGACAGTAATTTATTCCACCCGTACGCCCGTCTGCTCGTTGTCCAGATTTATACTGGACAAGAGTATTCTTAAGTTACAACTCCTATTTCAGACTTTCTGATGTTGTCAGATGATATCTCTATGTTTTTATTCTTAAACGTAAGGTAGACATTTGTTTGAAATACAAGCTAAGGCCACGAACGAGGTTAGTTTAACGACCTTGTTTTCTTCTCAACAAGAGAGTTGATAGGTATAACCTTTATTTACATTCAACATTTTAGTAAATTCTTAATAGATTTCACTGAAGTTTATTTTTCCTCATGATACAAAAATAGAGTTCATTACTGATGATCAACATTACGCGATCACAAACCAAGACAACGCGAACAAAATTCAACAAGTTTACGCAGATGAAAATGTCCCCGGCTCAGATTTTCTTTGGAACAAATTGGTTTGGATGACCGTGAACCCTCAATACAACTCTATATAAGTGAAAAAGTAATAAATCCATAATATGCTGCCTTACAGAATAAAATATGCAAATTATTCTAAGTGTTGATGCACTTCCTGTAGTAGACTTTGCAATAGTGTTAAAACATTGTGCAATCATTACAATGAGTGACGTCATTATAACTGTTGTCATTATAACTACCTATGCAGGTATTAACTTGTGAATATAGGCTGAAAATTAAAATATTAGAGATGAAGTGGATAGAAGAAGGGCTGACAGGTAACGTACCTACCTTTCCTAATGTCAGGTTGATTTGTTAGTGTTCATTCACTTCAAAGCCTACACATATAGGATAGGAAATGTTTTGAGGTTAGGCTAGGTTAGGTTAGGGTGTAAGGTTTGGGTACTGTAGGAAATATTGGCATGCAGATTAACGTGATTAGTGGACTCATTACATATGGGACTATAAAATGATTATACAGAATCTTGTTGAAATTTAAAAAAAAATCATATTCAAAATGGCGACCATTTTACAGATTTTTTTTTTTTGTTCATACGTCCTCTGTGATTCAACTTATATCACACTTTGGATTCAAATTTGCAGACTTCTACGTGTAAATGGTGGGCTATGGGTCAGAATGTACCTCACGAGGGAAGGCTACCATATCCATGTAGGTGGATAACAGGCGCCGCCCTCGGTATATAATGTGAGGTAAGGTATCGCGTGAGCGACCTTACGACTACTCATTGCACGTTGCTTGGGGAACCTTGCTAACATGAGCTCTAGGAGAAGGGAAAGCTCTAGAAATAGAGTCGTGCACTACACCCCACGGTGTCGCCCCAAGAAAACTGGGTGAAAGCTTTTATTAGCTAACATGAGCTACCCTATCCCATGTAGGTGGGTAACGGGCGCCGCCCTCGGTATATAATGTGAGGTAAGGTATCGCGTGAGCGACCTTACGACTACTCATTGCACGTTGCTTGGGGAACCTTGCTAACATGAGCTCTAGGAGAAGGGAAAGCTCTAGAAATCGAGTCGTGCACTACACCCCACGGTGTCGCCCCAAGAAAACTGGGTGAAAGCTTTTATTAGCTAACATGAGCTACCCTATCCCATGTAGGTGGGTAATGGGCGCTGCCCTCGGTAGGTGATATTGTGGGGGAGGGTTTCAGTGAGCGACTTGACGGTTACTTATCAAACGTGGCTTGGGAAACCTTGTCGACATGAGTACCATGGGAGCATGCTCAGCCTGAGCCTGGGGTTTCGGCGTCTGGGAGCATGCGCTGAGGTATGGTTTCGTGGTGTGCTAGTAGTAGATTACTCCCAGTACCTATCTTTTTGAGCGGAGGTTTGGTGATATGCCGAGAGGCTCCAGGTGCGCCTGCCCTTCTAGTTCCTCTGAACTGGTTTTACACTTGAACTCTTAAGACAATGTAATGGTAGGCTACTAAACTCCACTCCTCTACGATGTCAAAAAGCGAAGTTATGCTCAAAAATGTATATTCGAACGGTGACTTTCCCAGGAAATGTGATATTTCTAGAGTTACGCGATTCGGCAGACCCGAGACACCAACACGAACGTAGCGAGGTTTCTTTGAATATGTAGCCTACAACTACGAGATCTGCTAAGACTGTGACACTGACATAAGTGAAGCTATATATAGATACACATCTAGCCGACGTCAAGAAAGTAGTGATATGCACAATTACAAGGTTCAGAAAATCGGTGTAACAATCTGGGTAAAACTGCTTGCTGTACCAATATAATTTAACATTTCCTACAAGTAAAGTCATTTGAGTCAGCTTCAAGTAACCGGCCAACACGTATCGTCTTTCCGAGTGATCACAGCAACGTTGTTTCAAATTAACAAAATAATTTTTTTTTGTTAATTCTTGTGTTATTTTATGTAATTCGGATATTTTATTTGAACAAACATTTATTTCTAAACAAACCATTTAAATTTTGTGATATTTTGTGATATTTTATGTTGAAATAGACAACGCCTCAGAACGGCTGATAACCTATAAAATAAGATGTTAATAGGATGTCCAAGGATCTGAAGATGACAGTATAACCGTCGAAACCGGTAATCTAAAAAATCAGTTGGATTGTATGACGGAAAATAAAAAGGTAATATACCTTTTTATATATAATTAATTTCCTAGAAGACCCAAGAAACCAAGTTTTGTGCATTATATTTATAGTATCTGCATGAATTTACTTTGTATCAACAACTTATTTAATGCAACTTATGTTTTCAATGTAATTTTTGAACGTTGTTTGTAATATTTCAAAATCAAATTTAGTACACCTGTTAATGACACTTAAAATTGAATATAGTTAATTACCTTAGAGGTTGTCCTCAGTCCGTATTATAGTTATTGCTACAGCGCTGTTTCGCCGAACACTGTCGGCTTCGTCAGGCCCGCACTAACATATAAACACGTAACACAACACAACACTAACACATATAAAATCAGAGTATTGCTCGTCGTACATAAATAATAAAATTGTTTGTGGCCACATTATAAGGTCTTACTTGTCCAGCTGCAGGTATGGTACTGGATCTATACAGCAGTTATCAGTATGATACTGATAATGAAGTTTAGTTGAAATGAAATGTAGACATGTTTGCTGTGTTTATTTAATTTTAATTTTGGTTATTATATCATATATAGGGTTGGAAGAATAGTTCAGTTTGTCATTTTACATGTTGTCTGGGTTGTTCTTATATTCTGTATATATTTGGAATTCTTCTAATATATCCATTGTTGTGCCTTTATTGGTTTCGTGTAATATTTGCAAATTTGTGTTTATGTCCGTGTAAGTGTGGTCCGGTCCTCATTAATTAGGTGTTCAGCATAATTTGATTTTTGTCTGTCTGTTGTTTTTTTATGGCTAGGTAAATGTTCCTTGAATCAAGTCTTGAACGAGCGCCCTGTTTGTCCTATATAATACGGACTGAGGACAACCTCTAAGGTAATTAACTATATTATATATTAAACAGTCCAAGGCAACACATTATACTTTATAAAACTTAAAATGGTTTCCCCATATTTAAGAAAAACATTTGACTTTATTTAGGTTAGGTTACTCTATTAAATAACTGTAGCGTATTATAGAGATTCAAACAAACTATTTGTTTCGTCTCAACCGGAATTATAGAAGCCGGAACCACAAAAACCACAATTTACCGACAACAAAAAATAACGATATAAATATGGCTTCCGATTAACTTTGATCGTATCACAAATAGAAGTTTTCCGGTATATAATTCCAATATAAGATGCCTGAAAAACATTAATTCCTCGATCATTTTACCTAGCATACATTAATGTCCTTTATACACCATCATGGTACACACCCAGTTCCATCGTACAATATAATACAAGCAGATTATCTTAATGTACAATCCAAAAGTTGGTTTCTTTTGCATTATAGGAAATGTTAAATTGTATAGGTATATAAAAGGGTTTTAAACAGTTGTTTAAAAACGTTGTTATAAAGGTTATCTGAGCCTTGTACAGATGTGTATATTAAAAAGTTTACATTCGCTACGCTCGTGTGGGCGACTAGGCCCTCCGGACCTCGTAACTATACGAATATCACATTTTGTTTAAATGTCAGTGTTCGAAATTACATTTTTTACAGTAGCTTCGCTATTTGACATCGTAGAGAGGTGGGGTTGATACCATCCATGCAGAATTTAAATCTGTAAATTTTAAATATATCTTAGTGTTTTTAAGTTGAATACTACGCGAGATATTAACCAAAAACTATTTAAAATGGCCGCCATTTTGATATTTTCTATTAGATTTTACTGAATTTCAAAGCGGTTCCATATGGGTACACTACAAACCCTCTACCAAACTTCACGTTCCTATCTTAATTTTTGTCGCCACTATCGTGCTTACGTACAGGCGATAACGAAACGACGACGGAAGGACGGGATGTCGAAAATCACTTTTACATTTTCCATAAAACCTATAGTTCAGTCAAAAAACATAGGTCTATATTTTTGGTGAAACTTCCCCTATATTTCGTATACTGGGCAAG